>CM077192.1:2644626-3244626 GCA_039654105.1 Coreius guichenoti | reverse complement strand
AAATGGTTGTGCGTGAAAATCCCAGTAACTGAGCAGATTGTGAAATACTCAGACCGGCCCGTCTGGCACCAACAACCATGCCACGCTCAAAATTGCTTAAATCACCTTTCTTTCCCATTCTGACATTCAGTTTGGAGTTCAGGAGATTGTCTTGACCAGGACCACGCCCCTAAATGCATTGAAGCAACTGCCATGTGATTGGTTGATTAGATAATTGCATTAATGAGAAATTGAACAGGTGTTCCTAATAATCCTTTAGGTGAGTGTATATGGATGGATGTATGTATGTATGGGTGGATGAATGGATGGATGTACGTATGTATGTATGGGTGGGTGGATGGATTTATGCATGCATGGATGGGTGGGTGGGTGAATGCATGCATGTATGAATGGATGAAGGGTGGAGGGATGTATGTATGGATGGATGGGTGGGTTGATGAATTGGTGGATGGATGGATTTATGCATGCATGTATGGATGGGTGGGTTGGAGAATGGATGGGTGTATGTATGTATGGGTGGATGAATTAATTGATGGGTGGGTGGATGGATTTATCAGGGATGCAAACACATGTATGGTCAAAAAAGAGAGAGGTAATCGAAGCCCTCGCCCCGCGGCAAATATCCAGATACTTACATTGCCACCAACCCCTGCCATCCCCGGCCCACCCCTATAGGACAGAGTAAAATGAAATTCTGAAAATCAAAATACACAGACACTAATTTGGAATATTCAATTTCATTTTTTATTACGAAACAAACTCTTACTGAACTATCTAGCACTTCTTACTTTACTCCTTCTTCCTCTTCTTTATATTTATATATGAATATATATAAGGCCTACACAAATAATATATATAAAATTACAAGATGTTTATTGTAAACGTAATGTGCATCTTTTTAACGGGGCAACAAAGATATGATAGATACGAGAGAACAAGATAGGCTTTTAATAATCTTTCAGTGCACAAAACTATGATAATATGAAACGCTTAAAAACAGAACGGCACAAACCGCTTATGCACATCCCGGGTGCAGAATGATGCGCTTAAAGCAACATGGAGTCAGAGTGCGGGAAGTGCTAACTAGTTTTGATTTGGTATTGACTTTGAAGTGCTACCTATTGCAATACAATATAGTCACAGTCTAGCAACGCTCTCCCACATATTTTGCTATTGTAACTGCGCTTATTTCCGTCGTTGGTATAAGTTGCAGTGGGTGGTAAAGACGAGAAATGTACAGTTTTCTATCCTCTTGCTGATAACGTTTCTTTAGTCATTCGGCAACCCTGCAGCCTGAACCACTGTAGGCGACCCACCCTTACATATTTATGATGATCTATCAACAGAAATGCAATATAATATACATAACTATGTTTTCAGTGGTGTATAAATACCTTACATAATGAACTGTTATGTTTTTATTACCTGGGGGGGTTAAACCATAGTGGTTGGGCTGGCTCTGTGGTAATGTAGCGTGGTTAAGAAGTTTCTGGAAGAGAAATTGAAACTGTATGGGTAATTAATTGGAGCTTGGACTGAAATAGTCCTAGCTCTGCCTGGCCGATTTTAGGAGAAAGATTGGTTCTGCTGGAGATGTCCGACAGATTATTTAGGCATGCCAAAAGAAATCCAAGAGACAACCAGTATGGGGAAGTCCCAGATTCGGAGTGGGGAAAGCGGGGAAATTAATTAAATATGAGACAAATATAAATTATCTATTGGAGACGTCCAACGTCATGGAACCACACGAGGGTGAGTGATTACTGACAGAATTTTCATTTTTGGGTGACCTAACCCTTTAAATAGACTACTGTCTTTAAGTTGTTTCTTCATTAATTTGAAGATTAAATGTGAAATTATTACAATATAAACTTAAATGTAAACTTAAAAAACTTAAATGTTAGGTACGATTAATCATTATTAATTACAGAAAAATTGTGAAAAAATTGGCCGCACTAGTTGAAAAATATTAATTTGTTGATTGATGTGCACGACGGCCTCTCGCCATTTCAGATGCTTTTGATTGGCTCTCGTTTGAATTTGCAGTGCACTAATACATTAACAGCATTAATGCATTAACTCCAGATATGAGGTCAAAGCAAACAGGTTTCCAGAAACAGCAGCTCGGATGAGAAGATATCCTTGCAGCACTAAAGTAGTGCTAATACTCGTCAATTATTTCACAACATTTATTATACGTACACCTCGGAAAAATACCGAGGTCCGGACCTTGGTGACCTCATAGCTGACTACGGCCATGATTACATTCGTGTGTAGGCAGCCTATAGTTTACCTCAACACTTCACTTTACATGGTCGGCGCTATTCAGTCTGGTTCAGCTAGTTTCGCCACAGAGCCTTTACTGTACACATGATGTTGTGCTTGTATTAAATTCAAATGGATAAAGCGACTGCCTGGTGCTCGTTATCACTTCAAAAGAGCGGCGAAAGCGCCGAAGGAGTTCGTCAGCGCTGTGCGTGAGACGATCCAGCTGCTCTCGCGCTGCGACTGCTGGATGCGTTCACAGTTTAATCAGATACATGGCTTTTGCTGTTTGTTCCCATGCACTCGCAGCACTCCAGTAAATAACAGCGCTTAATATGTGGGGGCGTGGTGGGGTTTGGTGAGCGGCCCACCAGGAAAAGTTTAGGTGCTCCCGATCGACTGTCAATCATTTCCTCGGCCAATCAGCCCCACCTAGTCCTTATGTTAATCTGGCCCTGGGTTTGGATATCAAAGTTTTGGATATAAACACTGATGTGTGATGTAGCAATCAAAAGAGTTTTGTAACTTGACACTTCAAATAAAGATTGCATCAATTACATCGATACACCAGTAGGTGGCGACAAGTGACTAAAAAAATCTTGAATCACTCAAGAGATTCGTTCAAAAACACTGATTCGTAATGAAACAAGTGAAGTCTTTATGAGTGAGTTAGTAAATCATTCATTCAAACTGATTTTTATAATAAGAATAATAATTCAAATGAATTTACTATTTTAAATTAACTTAATTGGCAATTAACATTTTGAACCATTTCAGAACCTAATAATAATATATTATTGAGTATTGCATGTCTACAAATAGTATTCTTCATTTTGAACGATTTATCGGTTTTCTTCATTTGAAAATGGCTGCACAGGGGACGATTATCGCGCACGTTTATCGCCGACGTTTAACGCCTTGTGACTAAACAAAGGGCGCCAATGTGAGTGTGCACACCGTCGTGCAAAACGGCCGACGTAAAAGCGTCATTTTTTAAAAAATAAATAAAGACTCAGAATGTGTGTGTGGTGTTGATTTATATTCATTAGTAAAATGCTTGTTTTAATATTCAAAATAAGACCTGATGTATGATACTCATTATGTTATACTAATGTATTTAATAAAAATAAATGATTGTGAATCAGATTTTCTGTTTAAGATTGTTTTGATTTATTGTGTAATGGCCGGATGGCAGTGCATTTTGGGAACTGTTTTTTTTCTTCTTTTCCTCTCCCCACTCTCACGTCTCTGTTGCTCCTCATGCTTCCGTCTCCTATCTCTCGCCTCATCTGTCCTAACCCCCGAGTGCTGCGGACGCCGTGACTGGGGGTGTAAAGCGCAGCCTCGTAAGTACCTCCTGGCCTGTGATGGGGTGGGGGGTGTTGTGGGAGTTGGGGGTTCCCCACAACACCGACCCAACCCCCACCCGCAAACACCGCCACCACCCCCCAGCCGCAAACACCGCCACCACCCCCCAGCCGCAAACACCGCCACCACCCCCTCCGAACAGCGATTTGTACCAAGGAGAACCTCCTACCAACCCCCACCCGCAAACACTGCCCTACAACACCGCCCACACCCCCACCTACAACACCACCACCTCCAAACTGCGATTTTATACAGAGGAGAACCTCCTACCAACCCCCCCAAATCCACCCCCACCCCCATCAACAACACAGCACCTCCACAACACCACCCCCCACCAAGGGGAACCCCCAACTCCCACAACCCCTCCCGAATTATACTGCGACGAACGTGACTAAACGTGACTAACTAACACACCACCCTCCCCCCTCCCCCCAGAAACACGAATTATACTGCTACGGAACCCCCCCACCCCCCTCCCCCTCCCCCTCCCCCCGCCAAACCACGAAAATTATTAACTCCGACAACACCCCCTCCCCCCAGAAACACAAATTATACCGCTACGAAACCCCCCGGACCCCCCCCCCCCCCCCAACGAACGTGATTAACTCCGACAACACCCCCACCCCCTCGCAGGTCAGGGGTACTCAAAAGACTGCACTCTACACCCCTCCAGTCATGGCATCTGCAGCACCTGTGGGAAAGGACAGGCGAGGCGAAAGAAAGGAGACGGAAGCATGAGGAGCGACAGAGAAGAGAGAGGGAAGAGAGGAAAAGAAATGAACATGCACTGCCATCAGGTCCCCGGTGGCGCTTTCATAACGGTGTTCCTATAAAGAGATGTAAAGCGCTTTCTCTGGCATTTTCAATGGCGATTTAAAACATCATACTGTGGCTTGGCCATTCTGACTGATTGTAGTGAGAACGAGCAGATTGGTCAGCAGTAGACGGCAGAGTCTTGTGTGCACGTCTTGGGAAATATTTTGAAATCGTGAGTAGACCGATTGAAATGGCCATGAATCCAGTGGTGTAACTGGAGACTCATGGTCGGTCTTGGCTGTATGCGGTGGCACAAAAGCACTAGACAATGGTTGAGCGTCATTAAACATTGGCTCAAGCGGATTCATGGCTGCTGTTGGCTCTGGTCTGAAAGGGCTTCATGCAAGGACACACTTTCGTTATGAGGGTTTGCATGCAACGTCTTACAGCCTTCCCCGCTCTCCGTAAACAAGCACAGACTCTCCTCCTTTTTGTGCGTTTTTCTGCAAGCAAAGAATATTAGAAACATCTTTATTAGCACAGAGTACAGCTGAATGATTAATGTAACCCTGTCAGGTAACACTTTATAATAACGTTCAGTCATAAGTTATTAGTTAATGATGAACTTTGTAAATGTTTAAAAAACATGACTATAGCACATTTACAAGCGATGAATTGTTCACACTTTAGATTAGGGAATGCAGAAAGTGTCATAAATGACTTGTACACATATAAACATCATTTTATAAACATATAAACATTCACTTAGTCATTGAATTATTGATTCAACTGATTCATTCGGTAAAGAAACGCCGCAGTGTGTTGTTCAGAGACGAAATTACAGTGCTGTGGCTTTGTTTTGAACTATTTTCGTTGGCGAAAGAGAGCGAAAACAGGCAATATGGTGTCTAAAATGTAAGTTGCTTAATATTAACTTCGTTTACTAAACGTGAATAAAATAAATTTCACATTTGTTATCTGATAAGCTAATACCTTGAGAAAAACTGCACTCTTCATGTGATATTTATTAACTATATTAAATGATATAATAGAGTAAATCACGCAGTGAAAGCGTGCACTCTAAATGGCACCGCACTAGTCTAATCTACAAGACTACATCACGTAGTTAGTATGTGCACGTATGTTCACAAATTACATTTTTTAGGATAACTTACAACATATTTGTAAATCGTTAGCATACCACTTATTAATAATTTATGTAGTTATGTTTTGTAAAGGATTAGCTCATCATTAACTAATAATTTATAAATAGCTGAACATTATTATAAAGGGTGTGTCTCAATCCGTTCCAGAGCTCGTGAATCAGTATATAGTGTACATGAATTCGGGCACTGGTAAGAACAGTAAAGGACGCTGGTTCACTACACATTGGGACACTGATGATTTCCGGCGATGTGACAACGTCCTCATCAGGGGCGATTCTAGGACTTTAATATTAGGGGGGCTCAGCCCCCAATGAGAGAAAAATTTAAGATATTGTTTATTCCAGGGTAGGCATGAAGTAGGTTCTAACTTAATCTCTGAATTCATTTCTTCTTTTAAATAACCTGCTAATATGCATTAATATTTATTAAAAATATACAGACTTTATATTACTGTAATGATCTAGATTGGCAATATATGGGTAAAATATTGCTTTAAATTTTTTTTTCAACACGTAATGTTTCAAACACTTATTTTTATTTGTGCAGTAAAATTAACTTTAAAGAAGATCTACATTTATCATTTTCATTCATGGAGATAAAGTGGAAATTTTGCCAAGCTTTAGTGGAGGATTTCTGTCACCTGGTGGAAAACAAACACGCTTTTTACATGAAAATGACATGAAATTGCCACTATAACTAGTAGAAGGCAGCGGATTATTTTTATGAAAGAAAAAAATCTGTTTTAAAGGGGACTGAGTCAATCCTGAATTAGTTTACATATTACGGTGTTAATCTCAAATGTTTAGGGAGGCTAAAGTCCTCCTAAAATGCCACTGGTCCTCATTGTACAACATCACTAATGGTATTCATGAAAATTTATTTAAAGTAATGTTTTATTTAAAGTACATTATTATAAATACTTTGCTTGTTACATATGCGTGCAACATTTCAGCCGTAAATAAATTATAACTGTTAGCTAATTAGTCGTTATTGTCGTTATGTGGCTCACGTGATTTAAGTTTCGCGCTTCAGAACTTCTGCGATTGAGACAGCACTTAAAATGGCCGCCTCCCCGATCAGAGTCCCGCTTACTGAACTAGGGAGCTGATTGAGACGCACCCAAAGTGTTACCCGTGTCCTACTATTATTTCTGCATAAATGCCAGTTTTGATTTGTATCAGTCACCTGTTGGATTGTTCTGCGCAGCAATTCTGTCATATTCAACAGTGCTACATGTCGGTTGACTGCGACTGCTCTCCGTCTCCCTAGTGAAGCACTCACTGCTGCTGCTGGCAATTCTGTCATATTCAGCAATGCTACTTGTCAGTTGACTGTTGCTGCTCTGCGTCTCCCCAGGGAAGCACTCTAACGCGTCCTCAAACACGTCGCTGCTCTCCACAGGTAAACACTCTAACGCGTCCTCGAACACGTCGCTGCTCTCCACAGGTAAACACTCTAACGCGTCCTCAAACACGTCGCTGCTCTCCACAGGTAAACACTCTAACGCGTCCTCGAATATGTCACTGCTCTCCATCTCCACAGGATTCTTTCTTAGTATTCTAGAGACTTCGCTGATAAACTGTACTACACTACTGCGTATAAAAACTGCGTGTGGGAAATCGCTTCTACAGGACAGTACTACAGCACTACAGGACAACATCTTTGCTAATCGCCGAACTGAACTCACTCAGCGGCAGCGGCTTTTATAAGCGCTGTCTGCCTGTGACGTCACGAATGACGCTGGCGCCTGTGTCGTCACTGCAGTTGAGCGAGATCGGCGCGAACAATAACAAACACATTTAAAGAGTCGTCGTTTACTCACTCTCGCGTCGTGCCGAACACAAATGAAGACATTTTGAGTGAAATCTTCCTTTGGCAGTCAAGGTAACTACCATTTTGTCGCCTCAAAAAGGTTCATAAAGAGATCGTTAAACTAATTCGCATGAAATCGGTGAGTTCTGTGAGAGAAGAAGAAGCGACGGTAGAAGCGACAGAGAAGAAGAAGCGACGGTAAGTTCAGTGAGTCTAAGAATGTCTTCTGTAATGTTTCTGTCAGATCCAGGATCATTTGATCTCAAATATTTTCTGTTTCCTCAGGATATATTTTAAATGACGCAGCGCGGGCTTAATTCGCGTGTTGACGGTTGGGAGGTAAGTTAAATTACAGTTTGTACTTTCAGCTTTAATGTTTTCCTAGTGTATTACGGATGTGGATCTTTAAATTACTTATTTTTGAAGCAGTTGCTGTGTTATTGATAGGTGTTGTTACTTATAGGTGGACTGGTTTCACCCCTCACGAAAATTAACCATGGTTTTACTATAGTAAAATTTGCTTCAGACAGAAAATGCAAATTTCTGTTAATCTGGTTTGAAATGCCATTTTAGTCTAGGACTATAGGATTAATCTCTGTCCGGGAAACTACCCCAGTGTGTTTTATCTGCTGTTGAGCAAAAATAATTTATTAAAACACTAAATACATTATAATAATTACAACTTGAAAGTTTAATTCTGATGGATAATTTCAAATATATTTTATTTTTTTATATAAATTACTTCATTAGATAAAACAGACTCACTGCATCTGAATCCCTTAATGCACACCATGATTTTTGTAGTTGTTTGTGATTACTGCACATGTATTTTTAAAAATATGTCTTAATCAATTAACAATTACCCTCGCACACCTGCAGGTAATGGATAGATGCGTAGGAGAAAGGACCAAAAAAAGTCAAAAATCAAAAACAAAAGAAATATATATGCCTGATGAAGGTATGGGACCAAAATGTTGGTGCAAATAAATCAATTTTGATACTTTTACAATTAAATGGTGTGCTGTATTTTTTTTTTTTTTTAATGTCTTAGAAATTGCTAGGGAGTATTTGAATTTGTAATCCTAAAAAAATAAGATTTAAAATGACAAAAGACGCCTTCAATTTAAGTCATAAGAATATATTTAAAATACATAATTTACCAATCCAGAAGCACAAACCGAACAAAACAAACACGTGAAACATTTTCTTCAGTTGTTCGGTGCCGGATGATACTACACTAAAAACACTCACACTGGTGTGAATCCTCCCATGACAGAGTCTGTCCCTCTCAGTTTTACTCACTGCGTTTGCATATAATGTTATAGTTCATCTGGTTGTTATTAAGACGTTAACTAAACACACTAAAACACACCAACATAGATATAAACATATCACTAAGTAAAGCAGAAATGAAAGGGATAATTAGAGGGGCTATGATTAGGAAATGGCAAAAGATGTGGGATGGGGAGGTAAAAGGTCGTCATCTATACAACATTCAAAGACAAGTTGGAAATGGAAGGAAAAACTTTGGAAGTAGGAAGGAGGACACTATAATATCTAGACTCCGTATTGGTCACACATCTCTTAATCATTCACTGTTTATTATTGGCAAACCTGAATCAGGCAATTGCTAAATATTGTTTACCAGAAATTGTGTAGCATATGAAAGAGAACAAATTCAACTAACAGAAGAATAAAGTTTATTGAAAGTGTGACACTTGAGACAATGCTAAAGAATGCCTCAGCACAGTGTGTGTGTGTGTGTGTATATATATATATATTATACAGTGGTGGCCAAAATTATTAAAACACTTGGCATCTGGGAGTCATCTTATTGGGCCTGGATTTATTTTCCAAGAGGATAATGACCGGAAACATTCTTCTAACTATTGCCGGAACCACAAACCTTATTTCAGCCATTTAAACAAAACCCCATTCAAAAAAACCCCATTGACTTCAGGACGATGGAACCAGAAGTGCTAAAATGCTAATCCGCTTCTGCGTTTTGGCCTACAAAGTGATGTCATACCTGCACCACTCTATAGGCCTATATAATTCATGTGACTCATGTAATGTTATAATTAGTAACTGTCAGTGTCAGGGGCAGGGGTGTCACTAGGCCCACTTTAGGAGGGCTTTAGCCTAAACGAGTGTCGTGCAGCTCGTTAGCTCTGGGAAGCACAAGCAGGTGAAGTGACACAATGCATACACTTAATTTAGTAACATTTACAAATCTTGTTTTACAATATATTTCGAGAAAGGTAATTTTCTGCTTTCAACACTAGAGTGCGATGATGTGCTTGTGTTGCATTTGCCGAAATGTCCACCAGAGAAAAGCAATAAATGGGATCAGTATTTAATAATGAAATATAGATTTATACAATTGCACGTGATAAACTAAAGGTGTAACATTTTAGTATTATAGTATACATAGTATGCATTTTCTGTATCCTATGCTTTTTGTGAACCACTAAATTAAACTAAAACAGCATATGGGAAAAAAATTCAATCAAAAGATTTGATACGAAAAGCAAAAACAATGCAGAGACAACAGAAAAACATCCTGGCAGAGATTAAATTGTGACGCATTGCCCTGTATGAGCTCTAACATTAATTCTTGTAGATTCAGTATTTGAAAATTGTTTTTTAGGGACATTTTCATACACAGCGTCCGTCTTTGATTTCTGAAAGGAAACACAAACTCAATCAGGAATCTGCATAATGCGACAGAAAAGGCAATTGTTGCTAAATTTCTAAGTCCGAGTAACTTCACAACAAGTGAAGTCTATACTTTTAAGGTGCAAAGCTTAATCTACAAATACTGAAAATTTTGGTTTTCAAAGAACTACTACTGAACAAATGCTAAGATGCATGGAGCAGCAAAGAGAAAATCACATCAATCATCTAGTTCATCACATGACTTTTTTAAACCGGTGAATGAAACAGTTTATGTTCTGCAGGTTTGTCACGACAGCTTCTGCTCTGAGAATGATTGTCTTTCACACTAAAGCAACAGCAAAGACACTTGTTGCAGCACGTCTACAAAGAAACCGATGGCTGCTAAAGCTGCATTTCAGCTCAGATAATCATGAACCGCAGAGACGCTGCAGCTCCAGGACAGACTTCAGCACAGCTGGGTAACAACTTTATATCCTACTTTCTTTCCAAAGACAATGGTGTAAAAACTGACTTTGGGTGAACTGGATAATAAATAAATGTTCGTGGTTTGAAAAAGATTATTCAAATATCATGGTTAATATAAAGTTTTTTACATGTGTATTGATAACAATTCATAATTATTTCATGAAATTTGTAAATTAAAAAAAAAAGCCAACAGCAACAAGTAAAAAATGGTCTGTCCGTACACTAAAGATGCTTTATGATGCAAGAACACGACTCTAGTTCAGTCAAATGATACACAACACACACACCTGTTGTGACACAAGCTTGACAAAGCAAGGCTGATCATGGTTTCAAGATTTGAACAGTTTTAATTAATTATATGTTTTGTTAATGACCGCTGCCGTTTGTTTTAATGTGTGTATTTTTATAGCATGGGGGAAGATGCTCCTCTTAAGAACAATGTGGATTTATTTTTAAACTGTAACATATTTAGATAGAAGTTTAGCATGTGCAGGATGATGATGATGATGCATAAGCCAATGTGTTATTATAGGAAATAAACATTTGCCAATCCAGTTGTCAGCACAACATGTCAATGGATATGCTCCCCTAAATCAACTATTCTATTTAAAATTTTATTTTGACAATTTAGTTGATAACCGAATAATCGATGACAGACAAAACAATCCCAGAAAAAAAAAGAGATTCATCTGAAAGGTAAAATTATTCTATGACTTGTATACAGGCATATGAATATTTATTTATTTAATTGCCCATATTTTAATTGAAGATATGTCATAATAGCAACATTATGAATGCAAATGTAATGATTTCACTCAGTTAACCTATAGGTTTTAATGAAAGCAAAGATGTCTGAAATGTATTTCTAATTCATGGAAATACTGAATAATAACCCTATATAATACAATAAGTATTACATTTTAAAATAATAACACTGGGCGGCTCATCTTACCCCAATGTTCTAATTTTATTTTTTTACTTCAAAATAAAAAAAATTATAACGTTTACTCCACAAATCTAAAAACATTAACGTGTCCACAAATCCCTCATTAACAAACTTTGATTTTCAACATCATAAAATGGTATAGATCACCATTTTCCAGAGACACAAAATTAGATCAATTAACCGCAAAACTGGTTTGACTGACTAACAAAATAACAAAATTAACTTTGATCTTACCCCTTGTTATCCTATGCGTTCCTAATTTGCCGCAGATCACTGTATCTCCCATTGGCTAGTTGCTGTATCGTGCGTTCACATTGCCGCTGATAATTGTGATAGTGTGAACCCCTTTTAATGTTACAATTGCCCTTAAACGTATAGGAAAACAAAATATAATTCTTTCGCATGTAGCCTCCTTGCATTATTGTGTCAGCGCTCTTTGCGTTAAGAGAGAATCTACATAGAATAAATCCACAACTGACTTAAAAAGTGTCAGGTCAAATTGAGAAAACATATTTTGTGTCTCCTAGACCACAGCAAACACGAAAGTCTACCGTTTTCAATGGATTAAAAAAATCAGTTGGCTTATGTATGACCAAAGTTTAAAAGATACAGAATGTTAGGTTACTGATAGTCACCAGTGATTTTTAAAAATGTAGGAAAAAAGATGCAATGAATGTGAATTATTTTAGGTCTGCAAAATGAAAATAGCCCTGCTAAATGGAAAAACTGAGGTACAAACAGTACATACACAGTGTAAAAGCATAAAAACATGCTTAAACAATCCTTTTTTATCTGCTTTTAAGCCGATAAACCACAAACGTCTGTTCACTGACCGTCTGATGCTGCAAACTTCAATCACACTGACTAACTGCAACTCTGTCATGAATGATCTTACCTTTTGTCGTGTTCTTGGTTTACACAATGCTGAATCGGTTCTGTCTTCCTCCCAGGTCTGAACAGCATTAACAATAATCACAAACATATTGAAACAAATACTGAAATTTGTCATTAAAAGTATGTACAGATGAATTTCTTGCTCTCCTGACCTTTTTTTCTACATCCCGATTACAGCAACAATCAACAGAGATCCAGCGGCAGCAGCAGAGATCAGCACTATCAGAGAGACTGAAACTGGAGGACCTGAAGGAGAGTGTGTTGTGATAAAGAGAGACATTCATGTAAGTGAATGTGTACATAAACACTAATATCAGCCGTGCTGCCGTACCTGCACATGTGTGACAGAGTTGAGTGATGTTGGGATGTCTGGTCTGGTGGCTGATGGGATTGTTCAGCACACAGCTGTAGGTGTTTTTATCCTGATATTCCACCTCCAGAGGTAGAGAGAGACTGATGCTGAGATCAGACACACTGATGCTGGACAATGAACTGTTTCCTTTGTACCAGGAGAGAGTCACACGACTCACGTTCACCACTGAACACACCAATGAACATGATGATGATGATGATGAAGAAGAACAGTCTCTGGTAATGCTAGGAGTGACGAGAGGAGCTGGAAAACATGAGAGAATGAACAGAAATAAGGTTAAATATAAACAACAATCTTCGGCTCAATGTGTTGAGTGAGTGTTTAGTGTGATGATGGTCAGGAAATTGCTCGGAGCGTGATTTCTTTTTTTTTCCCCCTTTGTATAATTTTTTACATTTATTTTTGCTCAGTAACGAATATGGTTTAAAATGTAGCGAAGTACAATACTTCAAACAAAACATACTTAAGGAAAAAATGTAAAATTACAGATTTTTAAAACTACTTAAAAAAGTAGAAGTACACAGAAAAACTACTCAATTACAGTAACGCAGGTAAATGTAATTCGTTACTTTCCACCTCTGCAGCCCACGGAGCTGTAGTCTATCCATCCTGACTGATGACCGCTATGAGCCGAATCCTGGAACATAGACAGTTGCACGCTGACCAAGAGTTTATTTCGGAAGAAAGCAAACCATCTACAGGTGTGAAAATGCCCTCAGAAGATTAGACTTTAGTTTATTGAACAAAGCAGCAAAGTCGAGATGTAAGCTGTTCATCTGACCCCCTCAATGCAAACTCATACAATTATATCATTCTGTTGTCATCATAAATCCAATTGATGCTTTCCCAGCTATCTTTCCCTTTTTGCTCCACCTCAGTTACAACATTTTCCACCTTCTTTCTAAAGGTGGAAAATTACCTTCTTTTCCAATTTTTAAAAAGCTTTATGTAAACAGTATAATGCGTATACTGTATTATCAGTCTATACACTCACCTACAAATAGGAAAAAGAGGCTACAGTTTGCACGAGCTCACCAAAATTGGACAGTTGAAGACTGGAAAAATGTTGCCTGGTCTGATGAGTCTCGATTTCTGTTGAGACATTCAGATGGTAGAGTCAGAATTTGGCGTAAACAGAATGAGAACATGGATCCATCATGCCTTGTTACCACTGTGCAGGCTGGTGGTGGTGGTGTAATGGTGTGGGGGATGTTTTCTTGGCACACTTTAGGCCCCTTTAGGCCCCCTCGTTTAAATGCCACGGCCTACCTGAGCATTGTTTCTGACCATGTCCATCCCTTTATGACCACCATGTACCCATCCTCTGATGGCTACTTCCAGCAGGATAATGCACCATGTCACAAAGCTCGAATCATTTCAAATTGGTTTCTTGAACATGACAATGAGTTCACTGTACTAAAATGGCCCCCACAGTCACCAGATCTCAACCCAATAGAGCATCTTTGGGATGTGGTGGAACGGGAGCTTCGTGCCCTGGATGTGCATCCCACAAATCTCCATCAACTGCAAGATGCTATCCTATCAATATGGGCCAACATTTCTAAAGAATGCTTTCAGCACCTTGTTGAATCAATGCCACGTAGAATTAAGGCAGTTCTGAAGGCGAAAGGGGGTCAAACACAGTATTAGTATGGTGGTCCTAATAATCCTTTAGGTGAGTGTATATAAAATCGGGCAGTGGGAACTCGGCATAAGCCACAAGCCCTGAACCTTTGTTGTTCAGATGTTCCAGACTTTACGTCTTTGTTTGCTTTCTGTACTTTTTGCTTGCTGTATTTGCTGTGCTTACAGTACTTGCTGTGCTGCTCTGCTTGCTGTGGTTAAATGCTTGCTGTACTTGGTCTGCTTGTGGTGCCTTTGGTGCTTGGCCCCGAATTGCTGCTTGCAGCTATATTTGTATTTTATATGTAATTGAAACGGAAAAATAATCCAGTATTCAGCATATGTCCTTTCATTATTTATGTTGTCGGGTGGCGCAACTGATATTCATCAGGTGGTACAATCATGTAAATTCTTGATTTAAACCAACAAATAAGGGTTCAACATGCACGAATGGCTGAACTAGATTGTGAATAGTTGTTGAATTGAACGCTGGTATACTTGTAAGATTATTTTTCTGTCTTCAAAAGTAAAACAAGATGCTAAACATACTAAATACCACTAGAATGCAATAATTATAAATTAATATGAATAAAATACACAACTACAAAATAATAATGTGTTAGGCACTGTAGAGTTACTTTGCTAAGATTTCACTTGTACTGACAAAAAAAGGTAAAAATAAACTTAAACACTTTAAAATGTTATTTAACAATTGAAACTTGTTTAAACACATTGCTCCTGACTCAGAAATATGCATCACATACATTTTGAAAAGATAAAAAAAAAATACCTTGAAGCTTTATTTGTCATCGACCCAATATTGATCCAAATAATTTCTAATTTAAATGTCAAACTATTTTTTTTTTTTTAAACAATCATAAAGTTATTTAAAAGTCTTAATCTGTGACGAACCCTGTTTTTGTTTGTTCTCCATGTGTGTGTTTGGTCAGAAGAGTCAGAAGTCAGAAGAGCAGTTGTGTGTCTCCAAGCTGAATGTTTGTTACTGAATGAATCTGAGTCATGTGAGTCAATGATTCAATGACAGTTGCTTTGTTCTTGACTCAATCAGCCGTTCTGAAAGAATCAGATGAATGAATGATTCAATTATAATTTTTTATTTATTTTTCAGTATTCAACATTTTATATTAATGACATGAATATCATGCATTATTTATGCAATTGTAAAATCTGTATAAATGCATTTATGCCACATCTGAGCTGCATTAATCAGTCTGTGTAAATACATCTAAATACCTCCTCGGATGCTGCTTCTGTGCCACTTCTGCAGTGCAAAGATGGATTTTTGTCAATACAAAATCTTTAAAAAATAGCACAGCTCACAGCACTAAATAACACATCAGTAGATACGGATCTCTAATCCAACTCTCATGCAACATTTCACTCTGCTATTAGTTTTCACACAGGCCCAGAAATGTAAGATCAGCAAAAGCATGTCGAATCTCATGATGTTAAAGGAGATGGACGTATGAACGGAAACTGTGACTCGGGTCACAACCAGATAAATATCACAGTTCAGTCGTGTTTCAGATCAGTGTTTTAAGAGTCGCTATCGTTGGCTTTTCAGTGAACCGATGAAGAAAATGTTTCTCAGATTAGTTTTGCTCTGTTTGTGGCGTCTGTTTGGTGAGTTTTAAATGTGTGTATGATTTAAAAAGTATTTTAATGACGCTTCATCAAACCAACATCAAGTGATTTTAAAGATTTAAAGATTTAATCTGTTCTTCAGGTGTGTTTGGTGATGATGAAGTGAAGTCAGTGTCTGTGCGGGAGGGAAATTTTGTCACTCTAAACTCTGGTCTCACTGAAATGAAGGATGATGATGTGATTCAGTGGATGTTTGAAAACACTTTAATAGCTGAAATCAATAAACAGGTCGACAGCTTCACTGTATATGATGATGTTCCTGATGGGAGATTCAGAGACAGACTGAAGCTGGACAATCAAACTGGATCTCTGACCATCACAAACATCACAACTGAACATGATGGAGATTATGAACTAGATCAACAGTAAGAGCAAAAGATTCAGTCTCACTGTCTACAGTGAGTTTCTTATTAATTTCTTTTATTTATTGCAGCATTAGAGTAAATGTAAAGAAGTTTAAAATTACTTAAAATTACTAATTAATTGTTATGTTTATTTTTTTTAGCTTTATATTTAACTTTCTATCCCCCGGTTTCACAGAAAAGCTAAATGCATGTTTTTAACGGAAATAAACTTTCACTGACAATATCTTAAACTATGTCAGTGTCATTGTTTTGTCTCAAGATGCACTAAAGTAAGGCAAGCTTATAAAAGCTACTTAAATGTCCTGATTGAACTAAGGCCTAATCCTGGCTTAATCTAAACCCTGTCTCTGAAACCAAGCTTTAAATGCTCTACTTTTGATCAGTCTTGGTTCCTCTCGAATATCTTCATTCATCCTCATTTCTCTTTATTCTCTCATGTTTTCCAGCTCGTCTGAATGTTCCTGTCATCAGCAATAACTCCTCTTCATCATCATCATCATCATATTGTTCATTGGTGTGTTCAGTGTTGAATGTGAGTCATGTGACTCTCTCCTGGTACAAAGGAAACAGTTCATTGTCCAGCATCAGTGTGTCTGATCTCAGCATCAGTCTCTCTCTACCTCTGGAGGTGGAATATCAGGATAAAAACACCTACAGCTGTGTGCTGAACAATCCCATCAGCCACCAGACTCAACATCTGGACATCACTCAACTCTGTCACACATGTGCAGGTACGGCAGCACGGCTGATATTAGTTGATGTCAGCGCTGATATTAGCGTTTATTGACTGAGCTGATCTCAGTTTGATGGTTTTATTCCTCAGGCTCTGTCCACTGTTGTGGTCCCACTGAAGCTGTGATCCGATTGGTCCTCTCTGCTCTGGTGGGCGTGGCTACTGTCATTATTGTAGTTTATGACATCAGATCCAGAAGAGCTGAATGAGATCAAGCTCATATTCACACATCAGGTACATGATTGATGATGACATTTCTCACAGAACTGATTTTACATATATATTTGTGAAATGTATTAATTTATGGCTTTATATGTTCATCTTTTTCAGGAAGTGCTTAAATCTAAAACAGAACGCTGAACTTTAAAGGCTCTTCAAATGTGTTTTTGTCATAATAAATACTGATGATTATTTGAGCTTCTGCTCTCTTTCAGTGTCAGATTTTTAAAAATCCTATTTGAAAAGCTTTATTGTTTATATTTCTCTATAAGTCACACAGATCTCACTTTACTCCTGCTGTGTATCTGTCATGTGTATTTGCTTGCCTTTATCAATAAAGTTTTCTCACTCTGAGGTTCAAGAGTCTCTCCATGTTTTATTACATTTATTATGTTGAGCGCCTCCTGGAGGAATACAGACTTTATGTTCAGCAGAGCGCCACATATAAAGCTTTACATTTTTTAAACATTATTTAAAACATTATTTGTAAATGTTTACATTATTATTAGCTCATTAATTTTCTTTTTGTTTGTCTCTCTACAATAATAAACACACACTTCCCCCAGCTTCTCCTTTAACCTGAGAAAACACTGCTTTGTGACACATTATAATATACTTTGAGATCACAGTGAAATACATAAACACAACATATCGGTGCTCCATTTCCTCCAACAGGCAATGATAAAGTCTTTAAATCTCTAGTGTGATTTGTCTCTGTGTCTCATCTGAGGAGCAACACCTCCATCTAGTGGCTCACCCTGAATGGACATGTTATCAGGAGTTATTTGCTCAGTATCTGTAATGATATCCAGTGATTGTGCCTGTTACTCAAGAAAGCCACTAGATGGCACTGTGTTCAGTATTATGTGATGAATACTATGCAATGAGTAATGAAGAATACAACCACATGAAGTGTTCAGAGAAAAGAAACAGACATGCTGAGACTGCACTGAGAAATATTTTATTCAAATCACTGAACAAAACATGATACCAGGAGTGAACTCAAACTAAAAACAGCTTGTTGTGAAAGCAACATGATGGATACCTTGAAACCGCCGGAGACTTTGAAGCTCACAGAAAGTGTTGCCGCAGTTTCAGGCAGGAATTTGGCATACATGGCAGCCATCGGGACGGACACGAAGCATGAAGCTTGTAAGTTTGTTTTAGTACTGATGATTGCTGGTCCACAGGTATTGAAGTGTAAATACCTTCATCTTTGATGAGAACGAAGATAAAATCAAGCATGCTGATGTGCTGGCCAAATTCGCTGTTCACCTAAAAACAACGAAACATATGAAAGATATGTGTTTCGTTCACACATACAGCAGCCGCATGAAATGTTTGATAACTTCCAGACTGACCTGAGACTCAAAGCGAAGACATGCAACTTTGAGCAGCTGAGTGAAAGAATTAGACAGGATGACCATTAGGAGTTATCAAAAGAGTTGAAGAGCCAACGGACTGGGTGAACTCCATGGTGTGTGTACAGATAATGGGCCCTATCGTACACCCGACACAATACGACACCAGCTGCAACGCAAGTGTTTTTTGCTAGTTTCAGTCTGACGCAGTTATCATTTTAACGTCCAGCGCCACGTTGTTTAAATAGCAAATGCACTGGCGCCCATCTGTTCGCCCATGGGCGTGCTGGTCTGAAAACCAGGTGTGTTCAAGAGCATTGTTGGCGCGTTGCTATTTTGACGCAACTGAAACCTGGTCTAAAGTCATTGCTGCAGTATTGTTTGTGTTATTTAAAAAGCGTGTTAGTAATATGCGCCTATAGGCGGTGCACAATGCGTGTACACTCTGCTTATTACACACACAGGGACGCGCGGTAGCGCACACATTTTTAAATATTAAAAATAAAAGGATTCCTCTCTGGAGAAGTGTTCAGCCTTTCCATGGTGCGAGCGCAACTGGCTTTTAAAGGGAATGGGAGATGAGACTCTGATTGGTTTATTGCATGTTACACCTAAAACACACCCATGACTCATTAAGAGACTAGGGACAACCCTTTTGGACCATGCGCCTGGCACGCCGACCGTTTTTCCCGTCGTTAAACTAGCAAAAGTGGATTCGGACACGCCCTAAGTGCACTTTTAGACCATGTGCTCAGATCGTTAAAATAGGGCCTGCATGGATTCGAAAGATCTGAATGACAACATAAAGCGTGAGCACTATCAAATACCAAAACGTGAAGAAATAATGAATGAAATGTTAGGTGCCAGATATTTCACAAAGCTTGACGCCTCACAAGGATTTTGGCCAAGTCGTCTGGACGAGGACAGGACAAAGTACTGTACCTTCATCACTCTGTTTGGTAGATTTTCTTTCCTCAGAATACCGTTTGGAATCGTCTCAGCATCAGAAATCTTCCACAGAGCGATGGAGAATATCATTAAAGGACGTAAAGGAGTCAGGGCTTACATTGATGACATCATCATATGAGGATCTTCACTTCAAGAGCACAACAGTCACAACAGTAAAGGATGTGATTCAGTGGAGGTTTTTATCTTTAATAAAAGCTTTTATAACTGAAATCGATAAACAGTTCGACAGCATGACTGTATATGATGATGTTTTTGATGGGAGATTCAGAGACAGACTGAAGCTGGACAAGACTATTCTGTCCTATCGGTCTGTATGATATGTGATAAAGTATTGGAAGCTTTGGTAACGCTTTAGATTACAGCCCGGAAAGTACTGCGTAAGTAAAGAGAATTTACAGCGTAACTTTCGGTAATTATAGTGTAACTATAAAAATAAATGTGTGTAGTTATAAGAGAACAATATGTAATATTTGGGGAATAAAGGCGTAACTATCAGGAAAATTAACAAATTATTTATACTGTAAGTATTTTTTAATTAAGGGGTAATTATCCGTGTTGTTACAGGGTAAGTATGAATCTGCGGCTGTAAATTAAAGTGGTGTTTGTTCCCCTCTTGTTTCATGTAGTTACAGGGTAAGTGTGAATCTGCGGCTGTAAATTAAAGTGGTGTTTGTTCCCCTCTTGTTTCATGTAGTTACAGGGTAAGTGTGAATCTGCGGCTGTAAATTAAAGTGGTGTTTGTTCCCCTCTTGTTTCATGTAGTTACAGGGTAAGTGTGAATCTGCGGCTGTAAATTAAAGTGGTGTTTGTTACCCTCTTGTTTTATGTAGTTACAGGGTAAGTGTGAATCTGTGGCTGTAAATTAAAGTGGTGTTTGTTCCCCTCTTGTTTCATGTAGTTACAGGGTAAGTGTGAATCTGCGGCTGTAAATTAAAGTGGTGTTTGTTACCCTCTTGTTTTATGTAGTTACAGGGTAAGTGTGAATCTGTGGCTGTAAATTAAAGTGGTGTTTGTTCCCCTCTTGTTTCATGTAGTTACAGGGTAAGTATGAATCTGCCCATATGAATCTTTTTTTGCCCATATGCAAAAAAAATTGTACGCGCCACGAAGAGACATTTACCGAAACAGAAACAATACCATAACAAAACAAAAAAACACTCTAGCCAACAACTTTTCACAACCAGGGGTCCGTTCTTCGTACCTCGCTTAATACATCTGAGATGATTTGACAGATCCCTGATCTTCTAATCGTGATAACTGATCTCGATTGAAAGTGTTGTTTGCTTTCTCACTAAATAATTTCTTCAGCAACATGGTATTTCTTTTATATTATGAACACAGAATTTCTCTTTTTGGACACAATAGTTTATGGATCTTGGCTGAATGGAGTTGTTGGTCTTTTCTTGCCCTTCCAGATCTTGTTCCTCCATCTCAAGCTGTGAATCTCCAGCCCTGCAACTTCTGTTTCAAAACACTTGAACTTCTGTTTTTCTCTGGTTCTCTGACCTCACCCACCTCATGAACCCTTTCAGCGGTCGGGCCAATCCTCTTTTCTGAAAGCAGCATTCCCATGAACACTAGCTTGATCACATTGTATTACTCTGGAACAGTCTTCCTAGCATTGTTCGGGAAGCAGACACACTCTGTCAGTTTAAATCCAGACTAAAAACGCATCTCTTCACTATGGCATACACATAGAACATTATCAATTTATATTATTCAAATCAGTTAAATTATTGTTTTAGGCTGCATTAACTAGGTCAGCCGGAACCGGGAACACTTCCCATAACACCTGATGTACTCGTTACATCATAAGAAGAATGGCATCTACGCTAATGTTAGTCTCTCTGTTTATCCCGAGGTTTACTGCAGTCAGCCGGATCCAGATCAGATGGTGGACCTAGACACGACCAACGCATCCCTGAAGTGTCTCTCCCCTGTGAAGGCTTCCTTCCCTTCCCCTCTGTACAGATAAAAACACACATACGTATTCAAACACGCTTGCCTATAGGCTGAACACGTAATGCTTGCCGTGTGGATGGGGTCTGTTTTAATTGAAGATGGTGTTGTTTAAATGGCACTAAATTAAATAACTAATCAGCTTTTACAACAGAAATTAATCAAAAACTTTTCTTCTAAAACAAAATTAATTTCCTATCATCACTGTAAAGCTGCTTTGAAGCAATCTGTGTTGCAAAAAGCGCTATATAAATGAAGGTGACGACCTGACTTATGTTGAGTGTCAATCCACAGTCCACGAGCCTCCGCTAGACTGCATGTAGTCTCTGATCATGTGTTTGGAGCAAGTATAATAATATCATCAGAGATATTCTCCACTCCCTCAATACCTGCGAGTGCTGATGTGACTTCATGTTGACTTTGCTCGCTGGCCGACACACTCTCTTGTATCGATATGTCCCGTTATGAACAGCAAATGTTGTGAAGCCTCTGGACTGTGCTGTAAGATCCAGATGATCGCAACTCCACTTCAGATCAAGCTCACTGAACACAGTGGAGACGTTCATACCTTGAAGGAGCTCGACTAGAGTTGAATTGGGCACCGGCCCCGATTTATTGCTTTATTTGCTCACCTCATATCCAAGCATTTGCCTCCGGACTGCACCGTAAGCTCCAGTTGTCTCTCAGTGTTTTTGTGTGACCGTCTCACTAATGTGGTGTTCACTCTGAACAAAGTAAGCATTTAGAGCGTCACAGCAGTGTCGTAATCCGTAGCGGTTGAATATTAATCATATGAAAATATCAGAGGACACTTTCATACACACAGTTATAGCAGCTGATCTGTTCCTGCTCCATAAAGCCATTAGAGAAACTCTGAAATCAGTCTGAGAAACAATTGAGACATTTGATAAGAAATGAAGAACAAACGTCCTGAAGACAGTTACAGGAGAGAGCAGAGCCAAACACTCACAGGATCTCATGACACGATCAAACTGTTGCTGTAAGACATTTTATCATGTTATGTGTCAGTTTATTTCTGTTGAAAATGACACAATTGACTTACAGGAAGTTGAGGCGACTGGAGCTCAAAGTGTCAGTGTTCAGAGGATGTGAATTAGCTAAGAAAGAGTTGCATTAACACTGAATAAATAGGCAGTTATTTCAGCTGACGGGAGTTTCACTTCACTTTACTACAGAGCAGCTTCACATCAGTGGAACATTGTGGACTGAAGATGTTTCACACTGTTTTGCTCTGGTTGTGTTTGTGGCGTCTGGTTGGTGAGTTTTAAATGTGTTTTTATGACGTCAGTTCTTTCTGCATCAGATTCACTGTTTGTTTGGCTCTATAAAAACACTGAAGCTCAAACGGCGGCAGCATTAGTTTCAGATGTGACGTGATTCTCGTCTGAAGTAAAAGTGCTTTCTGTGTTTGATGATGTGTGGAGCTCAGATCAACTTCATCAGGAAATCTGAGTTTTATTCAAAATTATTACAAAGATGCTATTATTAATCCAAACACCATTTTGCTTCTGTTGTGTTATATATTATTCATTCATATTCATATTCGTTTGAAATTTAGACTGTTTTACTTTAGTGTTTTAAAAGTCTTAATCTTGTTGTGTTTGTTCTTCAGGTGTGTTTGGTGATGCAGTGAAGTCAGTGTCAGTGATGGAGGGAGATTCAGTCACTCTAGAATCTGGTGTTACTGAAATACAGACACATGATCTGATAACATGGACGTTTGGATTGCAAAAGACTCAAATAGCTGGAATCGATAAAGCATCTGGAATCTTCTCCACAGATGATGATGTTCTTGATGGGAGATTCAGAGACAGACTGAAGCTGGATCATCAAACTGGATCTCTGAGCATCACAAACATCAGAACCACAGACTCTGGACTTTATATAGTAAACATCAAGAGCACGAATCCGACCACATACAGATTCAGTGTTCATGTCTTTGGTGAGTCACAATTACAGTGTTATTTCATAATAACTGATTAGTGTTTTACACAGTTATTTAATAAGTAGCCTAATTAAAACAAACCACTTACTTATGATCACACACACAATTATTGGTGCACTTTATTTTATTTTTTTTACCTGCTTTGCTTTACCTGTTTTTACCTGTATTGTTTTGAATTTAATTCTTTCAGTTGGTAATTTTGATATGACATGTTCTTCTCTGACAGTGTAATCTTGTTAAATGTGAATATATAGTGTTTATGTATTGATCTGATCTCTGTCTTCTGTTCTCACACTAATGACTGTCTTTCTTTGGCCGCTACAACATCAGACTCACTGGCTTCTTCACACTCTCCTTCAGGTTTTCCTTCATGTCCTTCTTCAGATTCTTCAGTCGCTGTATTTCGATAGTGCTGATTTCTGCTGTTGTTGTTGGATCTCTGCTGATTGTGGCTGTCATTGGGATGTGTTGTATCTGCAGGAAACACAGAGGTCAAATGAATCTACAGTTTAAACATCTGTAAAAACATATTCTTCATGTTTTGACAGAACATGTGTGTCATTACAGATCATGAAGACAAGACTGATCCAACACTCTACAAACTCACTGGTCACATGACGGTAAGTGCCTCTGTGTCATTTCAATCACATTTACATGCATTCATTTAACAGTTTAATTATCAAAGTAAATGCAGATCATACGGCAATATTCCTGTTTAAAATGTGTATGATTGAATACTGCAAACTACTTCACAGACTTGTTGAGCATATTTGGCAGTGTGCGGCATATTATGTGTTTTATGGTTTCCAGAGTCTCTCTGGTTGGATTCATTTATTTATTTATTTTTGTTACTATTAATAAAGTTGCTCTTGTGTTCTAAAATTTCATAATAAAAGTCCCGATAATATAAAAGACTGAAACTCCTCCATTATGAACAAACACAAAACAGTCATTCAATGCAAAACAAATAAATAAAATAATAATAATTTATATCCCATAATATTCAATCTGCACATTTGAGTATTGTAACAATGCTCAGGTCCAGAGCATTATCAATCCTCATGGCAAATTTCTGTTTTTATTCATTTTAATTGACCAGGTTTTGTATTCGTAACATCACGTTTGTTTTTCTCCTTTTGTGTTTGTGTTTGTCTGACAGGAATCTGAGATGACGGAGGTGATTTACACGTGTTTCACCACAGAACAATGATCAAACTCTCTGTGATTCTGTTTCCTCACAAATGATGTTCTGACCACAACATCTGCATCTGTCTTTACACTCTATTACTGTTTCAAATATCATCTGATATTTATATTTCCTCTAAGTGATCTTTGATGAGTTTATTGTGATCCTGGATGATAAATACTGTAGATTACCAAACATGCTTTTTCTCTATATGTACTGTATCTGCTTGTTTATCAGTAAAGTTTTCTCACTCTGAGGTTCAAGAGTCTCTCCATGTTATAAGGTAATATCACACAAATAGTGCTACACGTGTACATAATTGATTTGATGTAGGATGTTAATAATTGTGGAAGCATCATCAGTCTGTGAATGTTTCTCCTCTCGACGGTTCATCCAGCAGGAGGCGCTCGATCAGCACTTCACAGGCTTTTCTGTCTCGTTGGAGGCGCTGTGCACTAAACATTTTCCAGCGTATAAAATATGGTAAATATTGTGTAAGCTTGTCACTTTTTCAGAATTTCAGAAAACAGTGATCCAGGCCTGTACACTTCTCAGTTTCAGGAAAAAAAGACCAAGGTAAACTCATCTATGAATGGCAAGTCTTACCATATGGCACAACGTGCAGCCTGTGCTGTGCCATATGTGCACTTCAGGAAATCGCTTAGAACCACTCACAAGTGGACCCAGCTCTGGTGAGAACGGTCAAAGATTCCTTCTATGCAGACAACTGTCTCCATAGCCTTTAAACCATTGCTGAAGCTAGAGCATTAGTAGATGACCTACGGCAACTTTTTCTCACCGGTGGGTTCGATCTCCGTCAATGGGCCAGCAACAGACCTCTGAAGCTAGATCACAGAATAGTGAACTCTGGCTATCACAGAAAAGTACTGACCTCCTGGAAGGTACACTTAGGCTACTGGAGACTTGTTCAACTACAAACCAAGGCAATCCGGATACCTTGAACCCACTCTGCGTAATGTCTACAGAGTTTTGGCATCTCAATATGATCCCCTGGGTTATCTAATTCCATTTACTACCCGAGCCAAAGTGCTGGTCTAGGTCAAGTCAAGTCACCTTCATTTATATAGCGCTTTTCACAACACAGATTGCTTCAAAGCAGCCTTACAATGATAATAGGAAATTAATTTAAAGTAAGCTAAAGTAAGTTTTTGATTGATTAATTTCTGTTGTAAAAACTGATTAGTTATTTAATTTGGTGCCACTCAACTAAAACAGAAAACCCCCAATGCGTTCCGGACGCCCATCTGCATGGCAACAGCATCTGGCGGCCCGAGAAAGCAAACCATGAAATAGGTTTGAAATAGTTTTGAAACTATACAAACATCATCCCCGCAAACCCCAAAAAAGGCGAATCCGTGAAAACGGCGACGGCATGTATGCAAGCATTACGTGTTCAGCCTATAGGCAAGCGTGTTTGAATACGTATGTGTGCATGTGTGTTTTTCTCTGTACAGAGGGGAAGGGAAGGAAGCCTTCACAGGGGAGAGACACTTCAGGGATGCGTTGGTCGTGTCTAGGTCCACCATCTGATCTGGATCCGGCTGACTGCAGTAAACCTCGGGATAAACAGAGAGACTAACATTAGCGTAGATGCCATTCTTCTTATGATGTAACAAGTACATCAGGTGTTATGGGAAGTGTTCCCGGTTCCGGCTGACCTAGTTAATGCAGCCTAACAATCATTTAACTGATTTGAATAATATAAATTAAAAATGTTTTATGTGTATGCCATAGTAAAGAGATGTTTTTAGTCTAGATTTAAACTGACAGAGTGTGTCTGCTTCCCGAACAATGCTAGGAAGACTGTTCCAGAGTTTAGGTGCTAAATAGGAAAAGGATCGACCGCCTGCAGTTGATTTTGATATTCTAGGTATTATCAGCTGGCCAGAATTTTGAGACCGCAATAGACGTGATGGAGTATAATGCGTTAAGAGCTCGCTCAAGTACTGGGGCGCTAAACCATTTAGTGCTTTGTAAGTAATCAGCAAGATTTTAAAATGTATACGATGTTTAATAGGGAGCCAATGCAGTGTTGCCAGAACCGGGCTAATATGGTCATACTTCCTGGTTCTAGTAAGAACTCGAGCTGCTGCGTTTTGGACAAGCTGCAGTTTATTTATTAAGCGAGCAGGGCAACCACCCAGTAGAGCATTACAATAATCTAGCCTTGAGGTCATGAACGCATGAACTAACTGTTCAGTATTTTGCATTGATAACGTGCCATAATTTAGATATATTTTTAAGATGGAAAAATGCAGTTTTACAGATGCTAGAAACGTAGCTTTCAAATGAGAGATTGGTATCAAAGAGCACACCCAGGTTCCTAACTGACGACGAGGACTTGACAGAGCAGCCATCGAGTGTTAGACAGTATTCTAGTTTACTGCGTGCAGAGGGTTTTTGTCCAATAATTAGAAATTCTGTTTTTTCAGAATTAAGTTGTAGGAAATTACTAGTCATCCAATTTTTTTATATCAGTTATGCATTCTGTCAATCTTGTCATTGTCAGCAAAACAATGAAAACTAACGCCATGCTTCCTAATAATATCTCCCAGTGGTAGCATGTACAGGGTGAAAAGCAACGGTCCTAGCACTGAGCCCTGTGGTACTCCATACTGAACTTGTGATCGGTGTGACATCTCTTCATTTACTGCTACAAACTGATAGCAGTCAGATAAGTATGATTTAAACCATGCCAATGCAATTCCACTAATGCCAACATAATTTTCGAGTCTATTCAAAATAATTAATGACTAACTTTTAAGACTAGCCTAAGAAGTTTTTGCAACCAACCCCAGATGTCTTAAATTTTATTTTAGGAGAAACATGTTACATTTAAAATGTTTACTAATATTGTGAATACTGAAACATTATGCGTTTCAGAAAATCAAGGGTTACTCATTTAAATGTATCTTCAATGCCCTGCATTGAATATGCAGTGCTTATTCCAAACAAGGGATTAGACAAGTGTACGATGTTTAGTCTAGATAAATTCTTTCTTTATAACAAATGTAATACTATAGTGTACTAGTGCTTCATGGTTGCTGCATAACCTTTTTGTTCTTCGTTTAACATTGCAAAGTTTGTCTTGTACAACCCATTTTGCATGCATGTAAACATAGGTTATGACTGTTTTGTTCATTGTACAACAAAACAATGCATGTATTGGGCTTGATTAAAATGGTGTGGATGAATGACATAGAAGCTACCCAGAGGGAAGATAAAAAAACCTTTAACAATTAAAATGTTTCTGCGAGACATAAATGAGGTTACATTAACATCAAATGGAGACTTTTGCTTGAGTCTCCTGTTTCTCACACTTGTCTCCTGAGACAAAAACTCTAACACTCTCACATTTGTCTCCTTTAAAGTTTTAGAAGAGATCTCAACAACATCACACACTGTGCTCAGACTTTTCTCCTAGACTAAAGAATCTGAACCTCTCACATGTATCTCCTCTAAAGTTTAGAAGAGACCTCAGTAACATCGCATACTGTGCTCAGATTTTTCTCCTTAGCTAAAGACCCTGAAGCTCTCACATTTGTCTCCTCTTAAAGTTTAGATGAGATCTCAACAACTTTACAAAGTGTGCACAAATAAATAAGAAACAAACAAACAAACAGTCCATAATTTCAGGGTTTAAGCCTATATTAAAAGTGAAAATATGCAGAAATAAGGTTAACGTTACTCTTAATTGTTGATACAATAAGAAAGCTGTACAGTTTATGTGCATAGGGCACATCATTTGTTTGACAAATGTGAGAGTGCCAGTCTTTAGTTAAGGAGAATAATCTGATCACAATGTGTGATGTTATTGAGATCTTTTATGAAACTTTAGAGGAGACAAGTGTGAGACCATTGGAGTCTTTAGTTTTGGAGAAAAGTCTGAGCACAGTGTGATATTGTTGAGATCTCTTCTGAATCATTAGAGGAGACAAATATGAGCAATCCAGTCTCTCTAGCTAAGGAGAAATATCTGAGCACAGTGTGTGATGTTGTTGAGATCTCTTCTAAAACTTTAAAGGAGACAAATGTGAGAGTGTTAGAGTTTTTGTCTTAGGAGACAAGTGTGAGAAACAGGAGACTCAAGCAAAAGTCTCCATTTGATCTTAAACTAACCTCATTTTTCTCTAGGAGAAACATTTGAGATGTTAAAGATATCTCACTTTGGATTTTTCTTTCCTATGGGATATCCTAATAAGGATGAATTAATGATATTAAGAAGAGGATCTATGACCTCTGGAAGCATCTCTTTCAGTAGTTTAGTCGGTATAGGGTCGAGCATACATGTTGTTGATTTAGATTATTTAATGAGTTTAGCCAATTCTTCTTCTCCTATAGCAGTGAATTAATGTAATTTTTCCTCAGTGACACTACAATGCACTGTCTGATGCGATACTGTAGTAGACGGTTGTATAGTTATAATTTTCTTCCTAATATTATCAATTTTGCACATAAAGAAGTTTAAAGTCATTACTGCTGTGCTGTTTGCAAACGTCAGAAGTTGAAGCTTTATTTCTTGTTAATTTAGCCACTGTATCAAATAAATACCTAGGGTTGTGTTTGTTTTCTTCTAAGAGAATCGAAAAATATAATTTTTATGGCCTTTCTGTATGCAATCATGCTCTCTTTCCACAAAGTATTTGTGGAAGAACAATCTTGGGTGGGATGTCCCAATCACAGTTGACAGCCTGTTAACCAGATGGCAAGACTGGCAACAAGAGCTCCAAAGTTTGAATCAGATTGCAATCCCAAGGTGTTACACTCCACTGGAGGGGCATGGGGAAATCTTCAATTGGGATTTACATACACTATATTGCCAAAAGTATTGGGACACCCCTCCAAATCATTGAATTCAGGTTTTCCAATCACTTCCATGGTCACAGGTGTATAAAATCAAGCACTAGGCATGCAGACGCTTCTACAAACATTTGTGAAAGAATGGGTCGATCTCAGGAGCTCAGTGAATTCAAGCGTGGTACCGTGATAGGTTGCCACCTGTGCAATAAGTCCATTTGTGAATTTTCCTCACTACTAAATATTCCATGGTCAACTGTTAGTGGTATTATAACAAAGTATAAGTAATTGGGAACAACAGCAACTTAGCCACGAAGTGGTAGGCCATGTAAAATCACAGAGTGGGGTCAGCGCATGCTGAGGGTCACAGTGCACTGAAGTCGCCAACTTTCTGCAGAGTCAATAGCTACAGACCTCCAAACTTTGTGTGGCCTTCAGATTAGCTCAAGAACAATGCAGCTGCATCCAAGCCTTCTATCACCAAGTGCAATGCAAAGCGTCAGATGCAGTGGTGTTAAGCACGCCGCCACTGGACTCTAGAGCAGTGGAGACGTGTTCTCTGGAGTGACGAATCATGTTTTTCTGTCTGGCAATCCAATGGATGAGTCTGGGTTTGGCGGTTGCCAGGAGAACGGTACTTGCCTGACTGCATTGTGCCAAGTGTAACGTTTGGTGGAGGGGGGATTGTGGTGTGGGGTTGTTTTTCAGGGGTTGGGCTTGGCCCCTTAGTTCCAGGGAAAGGAACTCTTAATGCTTCAGCATACCAAGACATTTTGGACAATTTCATGCTCCCAACTTTGTGGGAACAGTTTGTTCCAACATGACTGCGCACCAGTGCACAAAGCAAGGTCCATAAAGACATGGATGAGCGAGTTTGGTGTGGAGGAACTAGACTGGCCTGCACAGAGTCCTGACCTCAACCCGATAGAACACCTTTGGGATGAATTAGAGCGGAGACTGCGAGCCAGGCCTTCTCGTCCAACATCAGTGCCTGACCTCACAAATCCGCTTCTAGAAGAATGGTCAAACATTCCCGTAAACACACCCCTTCACCTTGTGCAAAGCCTTCCCAGAAGAGTTGACTCTGTTATAGCTGCAAAGGGTGGGCCAACTCCATATTAAACCCTACGGATTAAGAATGGGATGTCATTCAAGTTCATGTGCATGTAAAGGCAGACGTCCCAAAACTTTTGGCAATATAGTGTATATTCTGCAACGCATCTGAGAGGGCTTATGGCTCAGTGGCCTACATGCGCACAGAAAACAATGAAGGACATGTACACGTCTCATTTGTGTTAGCCCGTTCACGAGTGGCACCTCGGAAGCAAATAACGATCCATTATGGACATTAATCATGTCATTCTCTGGTCAGACTCATCTGCCGTCCTCCAATGGCTTAAATCTGAATCATGTAGATACAAAGTTTTGTCGGAATACGGGTGGCCGAAATTTAGTCACTCACTGATACAACAACAACCCTGCTGATGTCATAACAAGAGGCCAGTCATTGAAGTATTTAGTCCCACCTTGCCGCTGGATTAATGGACCAAATTTCCTGCATCAGCCAGAGTCATGTTGGCCCACTTTGCCAGCAGATGAACCTGAACTAGGAAACGGGAAGATAAGTCAGTAAAGCAGGCCCTGAAGGTAGTACTGAAGGATCAAACAGTGACTGAAACTGTACTGCGTACCGTGCTCATTGAGGTAGAGGGTATTCTAAATGCCAATCCTTTGGGATACGTGTCCTCAGACATGTCGGATCCGGGCCACCACGATTCTTCACTCCCACAAGTGCTCTATGATTCAAGTAATCTTTTGGGAACCAAATTACTATCTCCCTAATCTGCAAGAAAGACAGAAGTGGCGTAAAGATGAAGGAGAAATTGGTCTAGACCAGGTGGTACTGATAGTGGACCCACAACTTCCATGAGCATGTTGGCCAGTAGGAAAAGTGAGTAATATTTTCCCTGGACTTGATGGACATACCAAAACAGTTGAAGTTCAGGTACACAATCACACATATGTGAGACCTGTATCCCGTATAGTCCCACTCCCTAAACTCTCTGATAATGACTCTATTGAGCCTACTAATTAGTTAGGGTTTCTCACTGGTTCAAATGTCCTTTACACATTTGGGGGCGGCTGTGTGAGAAAGCCCGAACTCCGCCCCCTTGAGTGGTACGTAGCATTTGCAGCTCAGTCAGATGCGGACATGCAGACTCGGCAGTTTAGTTACAAATCAGGCTGGCTGAACTGTTTATTCAACTTAGTATATGTTTTTCCCAGTGCGTAAATGATTACGGGTGAGTTTTCAAATATAATTTGCCTTTGTAATTACCATTATTGTTCTGAATGTCGAGATTTGCCCTTGAAATGAACGCATTTTAAACTGCGTCACAAAGTGAAACTAAAACATTTTCATATGAGCTTGAAAATAATTGTATTTTTATTAGAATATAAATATTATTACGGAGTGTCTATTTACACCAAGTGCAAATAGCGTGCCTTGTTGGCAAGTGCTATTTGCACTAGCTCAGCTTAATAATGCCTGGTTGAGCCAAACAAAATAAAAAAAGACGTGCATATTTCAACATCTTGAGTGGTGTAGTCAGTAAAGCGTAAGGCTTAAGGATCTTGGTTTTGATGCTTGGTTTGAATCCGCCTTTTGCCGAGCTCGCTCCTCTACCTTTTCCCATCACATATCACATCGGAAAGGCATTTACTTTCAATAAAAATTAAGAAAATGTTCTAAAAGTGGAAATAAATTGCCTAACGAAATGTTTAATAATAATAATACAAGTATTTATTGGGTAGGGTTAGTGCTGGGCGGTAAACCGGTTTCAATTTCGCGACCGATATGTATTTTTCAAAAACCGCCATACCGGTACGTTGCTATAACAGCTGCTATATCTATTCAGTGGCCATGACGAGCGCTATCTAGAGTGCATAGAGAGCAGTCCTCTATTAACTGCATTCCCTTCTTACACTAACGGTAATAACTTTATAACACAACAATAAATAACTCACAAAGCTAGCTCTCTTTAATACTGCAAATACCATAGAGCCATATGATGTCCGCGATGCAGAAAACACGGATGGAATCATGGAATCCCAACACAAATGTGTAGGTTGCTCCCCTTTCTTTCGACCGGTAGGACTTTTCCCGTCTTATACAGTGAGCCTTGGCCTCCCATTGGATGTCGCAAGAGCCTTCCCGATCGGTCGTTCTAAATTAGGGCTGCTCCACATTCATCAGCCAGTAGGGCCCGTCCACCCGGCGATGTGAGCTCCCGTCAGAGGCAACACGGGCCCTCCTGGTCAGGTGGTTCCAAGCCATGCTGCTCCTCATTTATCGGTCAGTAGGGCTTTTCCCGTCTGATACAGTAAGCCTTGGCCTCCCATTGGATGTCGCAAGAGCCTTCCCGATCGGTCGTTCCAAAACAAGGTTGCTCCCAGTCCATCGGCCAGTAGGGCCCGTCCGCCCGATGCCGTGAGCTGCTCCCATCAGAGGCAACACGGGCCCTCCTGGTCAAGCAACCAGGCTTATCAAAACGCCAGCCCACCAATTCTCTGCGTATTTGGGGGGGTTTTCTGGTGGCTGTCCTCTGCTCTTTGCATTTTGGGGGATACTCTGGGTTTGGGCCAAAATTCCGAGCCCGGAGCCCTTCCCCGGACAGCACGCCAAATACACATAATATTTACTCTATTTAATTTGATGTAAGTGTGAACTCGTGAAGTGATGTTTTATTAACAAATTTCGGGAGGAGCACGTTCAGAGAATTAAACCTAATTAAACACAAGTGGAGCACGTTCAGATAATTAAACCTAATTAAACACGAGTGGAGCATATTAAGATAATCAATTTAATCAACGATAGGTGTGTATATATACAGCTGACTTGCCTTCCTTTCGTTGACAATTTCTTAGCATCCCTCCACCACCCCATCTCCTCACTTTGATTTAATAAACTCTTATTAGACGTCAACACAATCCATAATACAAATGCAGTCTAGTTCTAGACTATCTCTATCGGGGGGGATACTCTGGGTTCGGGCCAAATTTCCGAGTCCGGAGCCTTTCCCCGGACAGCACGCCAAATACGCATAATATTTACTCTATTTAATTTGATGTAAGTGTGAACTCATGAAATTACAAAAGCCCAAGAAACGCCACATGACAACAAATGATGTGTAAAATCCATTTTACGTTCAGGACCATTTATTGATTGTATTAGAAGTTACTGCACTCCTGACATCAACTAGACCCTCTGTTACCAGAGATAACACACAAAAGATGCAAATCAGATAATAATTCATACATCAAACCACATGAATCAAAATCTGTGAAAAAGGTACAACAAACTAGAAAATAAAGCAATATTTACATTTCTGGATTTTTTCCCCTTGTTACAGTAAATAACTTCTCACATTTTATAATTTTAAATTGTGATTATATTTTATAATATCTTTAACCTATTTTATAAATGATTTTATGTATACATGTGATGTTGCTGATCAAAGATTGTCCCAAAAAACACATATTAAATCAAAATCAAATCAAATCACCTTTATTTATATAGCGCTTTTTACAATGGCAATTGTTTCAAAGCAGCTTCACAGTGGTAACAGGAAAATAATGCAACGGAATTTGATTCGGCTGTGCAGCCGCTCTGGTGAAAACGGTGATGTCATCCAGCTCATTTCAATTATCATATAATGTCAACGCGGGTGGATCAGTAATATAGTTGAAATTTAGGTGTCCCCAACTGAGCAAGCCAAAAGCCAAAGGCAATGGTGGCAAGGAACCAAAACTCCTTCAGGACCAGAATGGAGAAAAAAACCTTGGGAGAAACCAGGCTCAGTCGGGGTGCCAGTTCTCCTCTGGCCGACGAACAAATAGTGTATGATTATGATTCTGGCAACATTACAGGTCAGAAGTCATATTAGATAAATAGATATTCGTAGGATTATTCGAAAACAGCCCTGTCCAGTGCTGCCACTAGGGATTCTATTGTATTGCTCTGGGCCTCTTCCATTTTAATCAGACTAGAGGGGCTCTCAGCAACAGCTTTTTGCTCTATCAGCGATGACACCACCACCAGCTGCACTAACACCTCCACAAACACCTCCACAAACAGCTCCAATAACAGCTCCAACAGCTCCACCAACGACAGCTCCACCGACAACCACTCCACCGACAACTGCTCCACCAGCAGCTCCAACAGCCATATAAATATACTGATTGTTCCTAGATGTTTCTGGTAACTTACTCTGTTCAGCTTTACACTCTGTCTCTCTCATCTCCTCTTCTCTACTCTCTTGTTCTGGTTTCTCCACTATTTCCCACCCATATTCTTCCCTCCCATATTCTTCCCTCACTCGTATCTCTGTCTCTCTTCTGATTCTGTCTAATGTCGCCTGATGTTCTCTCTCTTTCCTCTCCTTCTCTGCTCTCTCTTCCTCCTCTCGTCTCCTCTCAGTCTCCTGCATCTTTTCTAGTGTGTAACGGGAGTTTCTGTTCTCAGTCACCAGTCTGTCAATCTTCTCCATGAGTTCAGTCACCTGCCGTCTGTTTGCTGGAGCTTTAATGTTAAACTCATGATATCTCTGACCACACCGGTTAATAAAGTCAGATAACTGAGGATTTGCCCTGATCATTTTTCCTAGTGATCTCATGTGTCTCTGATCTGCATGAGTGAAGAGGACTAGAGTAAATCTGAGAGCTTCTGCACCAAACTTCTGCTCAAACCAGTCAGTGAAATCCTTCTCATGTTCAGTGAAAGTGCTTAAAGGCAGAACAAGCAGGATGACATGAGCTCCTGGTGAACATAAACGCAGAGCTCTCTTCAGCTCCGAGTCTGAATCAAAGTCAGTGTGAGTGGAGAATCTGAAGTCTGGAGTATCGATCACTGTCACACTCCTGTTATTGACAACATCAGTGTGTTCTTTACAGGTTTTCGTCACTGATGAAGAGCTCTTTTGTGACTCAAACACTCGACCATTGAAGATGGCGTTTCCTGTGGCGCTTTTCCCGGATCCGGTTTTACCCATCAACAGCAGATGAAGATCTTCATCTCTCATCAGCACTGGGCTCTGAAACCTCTAAAATACATAAAACAATGCAGCATACAGTCAATTAAAAGACTCATAAATTATTGTCTGCTACAATTACAAAAGAATGGGGTGGAAGAGAGATGTTAACATATTTACCTGATACTCCATTTGTCAAGGTCTCTTTTCTCTTGTTTAAACACAATATTACCAAGAAAACAAGAGTTCAATCTACAAAAAAAAAAAAAAAAAAGTTTAGATATAGAGCCCTGCATTTCAGCCCGACTTATTTACGCCCCTAGGGCCGGGCTTAGGGCCAATTTTCACGTCATACCTCACGTGCGGGCCGGGCTTCTGGCCTGTTTTAGGCTTTTTCTTCTTTTTATATCTTAGACATTCCTTAATTAAAAGAAACCATGAGATGTGCTGAGCTGATGGAAACAACATGAGACCAGTGGAAACAACACGAGACCATGCTAACACGACTGTCAAGACTGGCTCGCATGGTGTTTAGAGTCCGCGCTATAGTAGCAGTAGCAGCGCGCGTTCCTTCAGCACAGCTGCAAGAGTTATGGCCTTTTTATACCTGGTCACTTCATGCGTTTTCTCTGATCAGATATCTATCCGATCGTGAAAAGACCAAGTGGCAAATGCCCTCCGAAATTCTTTTGAGATGGATTTAAATCCGATCACTCAAATTACTTTAGGAGGTGGTCTGGGACACATTCCAGACAAAACTGGACAAGTGTAGGCCAAAATGCATCTGATTGTTTAAACCACATATATAAATTTTACTCCTTGCACAATGTTTAAAATAAACATGTGAGCATGTTATAGGCTATATGACATGCTGTAGCCTGATTTGACGCGCTACTGCAACACGCATTGCTGCAGATGTGTAGGCTAAAGCAAGTGAAACTGAAAGCAGAGGCTCACAATTACCTCACAAAAAATAATGAGACTAAATTATGTTACCAGTGCTTATGCCACTCTCTCCAGTTGCAATCTTTCATCTTGAAATTAGCTGGTGATAAATGAAATGCTGCTCATATCTGTTACTTTGTATTCGTTTTGCGGAGAGGTGAATATGGAAGCATAATTGTAGCTATAGTAATTCAAATGTAATATGCAAAATGACAATGCAATATGTAAAATGGCAATGTATTTACGTATTTAAATTTACATTTCCCATACAACATTTGGTGCAAATTTGGTAATTGCTTAGATATGTTTAACATGTTCAAGTAAAAGTTGCGCAAAATGATCATTTAAATGTTATTTTGCATTTACACACAGTTAAGACACTTGCGATTGCATTTTTATTAAATGTCCCGCAGAGAATGTAGCAAAATTCAATGTGGAATTGAAAATGCAATCCGAGCTGCTCAAGTCTCCGCCCCGCCCTGTCAATCATTGCATCAAAGCAGGGCCTGGTGTTGGAAACATGGTGGTGGCACAGCTATTAACCCGACCAACTCGCTTTTTTTCTTATCAGTGCGAAAGAGACTCAAAATACTCTGTCGATTTTGGTTATTCACACAAGTGTTATACATCATTCAAATCTGTTAAGTTTCTACTTTTATTTGTGCATACTCACAATAAAAATGAAAATGTTGTGCTTTTTGCAAAATAAGGAAAACAAATATATTTGCGATCTGCCGCCTCTCTCTCAATGAAGTCCATTCTGATGCTTGTCAGAAAATGAACTGTAACTTAGTGAATACTTGTCACACAAACGTAATACATATATCTAAAGAAACGTTGAAATGTCAGGTTTTAAAGGATGTAAATCAAATGGAAAACAAATATTCTCTGTTTATGTAATCTGTTTGAAAAGAGAGAGATGTCAGTCGTTCGCGAGACTCTTCATTATCCACTAAAGCGGCCACGCCCACAGAGAGCACGTTCTTTCAAAGGCAAATTCTGACATGGTCCATGCATGTACTCCTCGAAAAAACACATCAAGTTTAGTGAGATTAATGTACTTTACATCGTTTTGAGACATGGTGAGGAATAATCCTGGAATAATTTACCTCAGAAAAAAAGATGTTTAATTTCTAAGAGCAACGGATCCAGCCAAGGATTGTGAGGTAAGTTTATTCTGTTAGTGTCTGTGAATATTAAACCACAAAAGACTGTTTAAATATGAATCCTGCATGTGTCTGTGTGACGTATTAAACTGCAGATTAACATTTATAGGCTCTATAATATAACAAATACGCTACATAAAATGTCACAGATGTAAGACTGTTTAGACAAGATTTATTTAGTCTGTTTTGGACAGATTATGACGTGTTTACTGTAAAATAGCCTAGTGTCACATCAATAAAGCTTTTGTTCGCAAATTTCTGCTCAGATGCTATAAATACAGTACCAGTGAAACATTTGGACACATTACTATTCGAATTAATGCAGTGTTAGGCAGTAGCGACACTACTAGCTTAATTTTTCGGGAGCTTGGTAGTAGCTCAGTTACTTTTGAATCAGTGTACAATACTTGTTGTAGCCATTAAAAACGTATTTTGTTCCATATTTATGTTTAAATATTATAGCCTAATGTTATTATTTAATTTAATCTATGTTGATTATGAAAAGTGAACAGCATGAGTAAGAAAGGACACATCATAAGATGTGCAATATGTCAGAAGACATGGAGTGGGTCAGACATGATTTTGACCACTTCATTAAGTTTTGTTTTGTAGAAATTTCTTTAAAGTGAATTTTGTTTTGTATAAATTGTATCTTAATTTTAATCAATGTTTCATCAGCCAATTGCCTGGATTTAATAAATAAGAAGCAAATAGGCTATAGCAGACAATATAATCATGACATGGAAGCGCCGGAGCGATCACTTGCTTTGCACATGAACTGGAGCGCGTCTCATAAATGAATCGAAACTCAGCGTATAGGCTACTTGCCTCACAGACATGAGAAATATGTCTATAGAAAACTTGAAATATCTACTTTTAAATGCAACAATTCAAAATGAAAATAAATAGGCAAGCAAAGCGCACTGTTCACGTGAGCAGCTCATGACTGGCGTCTCAGAGCGGTTCTGTTCAAAATGCTGCACGCTCCATCTCTGCATGTGCTGTGAGTTTAACCTGCATTTTTAGACTAATCTTGATTCCTGAGTATTTAAGTTGCATACATTTTGTTCTTGCACTGATGTTAAATTTGTAGCAACTTTGCACTTTGACAGCCAGTTTGAGATATAGGCTATATTTGAGTATTGTGTGTATCGGATAGTTATCAAATAATTCAGAACATTTTTGCCATTGAAATGACTAGGAAAAAGTGTCCCAATCAACCTGCATTCACCCTATACTCTTTGAAATCATAACTGCATTGCATTATGTTGTTTTAAACCCCAAATATTTGACTTATAACATTTATCATTACCAATTATTCAGTTATTTGTATAACATTGTCATTGTAAAGAAGAAAAAAAACCCAAAAAAAGTAGTTTCAATGTAGTTCAATGTGTTCAATGTCACAATATTACAGTTTTTTTCTGTATTTTTGATCAAATAAATGCGGGCTTTGTAAGCATGAGACTTTGGCTCTCACTTTATATTGTTAACTATATTCTAAATAAATTACAAAAAATATATATTTCTTTTGACCAGTTTTGTCCTCTTATAGTATATTCTTTCTTATAGTTCACTCTCACATACCTGACTCAAAGGCTCATTCATTATGCGGCATGTATTGGGGGAAACGCATACTTGCGAGATTTCCCTCAGTCAGGGAGTCGGCAGTGCGATGTGTCCAGAGAGGCAAACAAATCTATCTGTGCGTCTCCGAAGCGCCTCCAAATCAGCTGGACTGTCTGGGGATGGAGTTGCCACTCTCCCGGAAGTGCAGGCTATGGGAGCGAAGACCACCTTGACGATTGATGTATGCTACGCATGCCAGTTGTACGTGGCCCCCCAGCCAGTAGCAGAGGCATCTGTGGAGACTACGGCATGCCTGGACACTTGATCTAGGGGAACACCTGAACTAGAAACAAAGGGTCCGACCACGGGCCGAAGGTTTGGAGACAGTGCGGGGTGATTGAAATCCGGTACGTGCCGCTCTACCATCTCAGGACCCGGCCATGAAGCCAGTGTTGAAGCGGCCTCATATGAAGCAGACCTAGCGGCATTACTGCGGCAGCCATATGCCTCAGGAGCCTCTGAAAAAGTTTCAGTGGGGCCGCTGTCCTACCATTGAATGAATTCAAGCAGTTCAACACCTACTGGACGCGCTCCTCCATGAGGCGCGCTGTCTGATTGCTCCATACCGAGATAAGAGATCCTCTGCACAGGGGAGAGTTTGCACTAGCCAGGCTCCCAGAGACCGTTCCAGCGGGACCAACAGAACCACAGACGTACCCGCTGAGGGGCAGTGAGGTGGAGGGCAGGGACCCGACTCGAGAGGCATAGCGTCCCAAAGTGGGGTCTGAGTGTTTGCTGCAACACTTACCTGTCTCCACGGTTGGACAGAGGGTGCATGAGAAGGCCTGGTTGCGTTCTCAAACCGCACGTTGCTGTCTGCTGGCGACTGAAGGGGACAAGAGCGGCGAGGCATAGCGGCGCACGCTGTCATCCTCGCCTTCTTGTGGAGAGGAGAATGAGAGCGGCGAGGCATAGCATCGTTCCCAATCTCCTGGGACCCAGAGGTATTGGAAACTGCTCTTTTTTTTTAAAGTTTGGGTAACAGGAAAAACACAAAACACAAGCTGCTGTTGCCTGGGTGGTGGCTGCTGAGGCTGAGCAGGGGCAGAGGCGGAAGCAGGGGGTCGCCCTTGGCTGCTGCTGGCGGCACGGTGGAGGCAGCAGCTGGCCACCGGGGCAGGATGTGCCTAATAGACTCCGTCTGCTTCTGGGCCGCCAAGAACTGCTGGGCGAAATTCTCAACAGCGTTGCCAAAGAGGCCAGCCTGGGAGATAGGGGAGTTTATAAAACTTTTTTTGTCGGCCTCCCGCATATCAGCCAGGTTCAGCCACAGGTGGCGCTCCTGGACCACTAATGTGGTTTTCGCCCTGACCCAGGGAGCGCGCAGTGACTTTCATCGCCCTTAGTCCGTCGAGGTCCGGGACTACCCTTGTGCAATTCCATGAGCGCTTTGGCCTGGTAGACCTGAGGAGTGCCAAGGCATGCAGGGCGGAAGCAGCTTCACCACAGGCTCTGTACGCCTTACCTGCGAGAGCAGACGAAAACTTGCAGGCCCGGGAGGGGTGACGCGGATTACCCCGCCAAGTGTTATCAGTCTTAGGACACAGCTGCATCGCAACCGACTGCTCCACTGGGTATCTCTATGTACCCCTTAGCTGACTTGCCATCGAAAGTAGTGAGGGGGGAGGAGGAACTGGACCGGTTTCGGGCAGTTAAAGGTGATGTCCATGATCTAGTCACCTCCTCATGCACTTCCGGGAAGAATGGCATTGGGGTGGGGTGCTGAGAATCAGCACGGGCCACCCCAAGAAACCAGTCATCCAACCTTGAGGGTTCGGGACACGGTGGAGGGTTCCACTCAAGCTTGACACTAGCGGCAGCCCGGGAGAGCATCGCGGTCAGTTCTGGGTCTGGGCAACACTACGTCCCCGAAGGGGGCAGCGCAGCCTCATCCTCATCCCCAGATGACTCACGCTCACCCTCCGATGCAGCGATCAACATACTATCCTCAGACGGAGCACCGAAGGAAACGACTGGACCCCCGAGTGGGGCCAGCACGATCCTCCGGAAGCACCAATGGCTGCGGCATGCAGGAGTGAGGGGCCCGAGGAGGCTGACTCGTCTGGGAAGTTTGCATGCCAATGTTCATTGGCTCGTTTAGTTTCACTTAAAGAGGATTAGGCTCTCAAGCGAGATCCCATTTTTTCAGATCATCTCTGACGTACATCGAGAGTGACAGACTGAAAGGGAACTCAAGAATCATCCCATGAAAACTTTGAAATCGGACATTGTGTTACAATGGAAACGGTGCTTTAAAATCTTTTAGTGTTCTCCTCCCCCTTAGTGGGCAGTGTCAAGTGTCATATTACAAAATGTATTATGATATTTTATAATCAAAACTTTTTATAATCTTGACAAAATACATATCGTCTGCAAAGGTCTGAGTCTCAAGATTCCATATTTGGTGGTTATATATTTATAAATTTGGTTTATATATTTGAGACAGGAAAATGTATAAAAAAATTTTAATGGAGTTTGGGTCTCACCCGGTGGCTGTTTTTGATATAACGCCTAAATAAAATCTCACAGGAACCTAATTTTTTTAAATATTAACTTCAAATTTGGAACATAATTTATTTAGACATATGGCTTTAATTTTATACCAATTTCAGAGTAAAACATATTATATAAAATATTTATTATAAAATATAAACTTTATAGTACAGTACATTTTCTTTACAGTAAACAAACTTCTATAACTTTTTCATACTTTCATTTTTTGCCTTCTTTAAAAAGAGACCAACCTTAGGTCTGTATTACAAAGCGTTCATTAATTTCAACAATTTAAGTAAGGAATAATTGATGACAGGCCATTGAATTATTAGAAAAATAATGCACACCTGGGGCAGTAATGCGGTCACGACACGAAGCGGAGTCCTATTTACTATATTTCTTTGCCTGGTCAGTGTCGCTGTGGGTTTTGGTTCTTTTGCTGTTTTATGCTGTAAAGACATTTGAAATAACTGAAATCATTTGGCGAAGTGATATGGAACTAATGCGGTCAAGACTGCCTTGAACTACTTTTACTGTGCGTTTCCCTGAAAATAATTGCACATCTTAAAAGGTTGTTGTTTATGCATCAATTATAAAACGATGTGTAGTCCATCTGGATGTTAATGGGTGTTATTTATAACAATAATAGTGATTATAATAATAATAATAATAATAATTTCTGTTCCCAAATATAACTCTGCTGATGTCTAAACCCATCTTTCACATTTTAGAAATCTGTTTTGGTCTGATGTGAACAGGTGCTGCTGGTGTGAATGTGATAGATATTTTCTTGGCACACTTTGGGCCTCTTAGTACCAACTGGGCCTCGTTTAAACGCCACAGTCTACCTGAGTATTGTTGCTGACCATGTCCATCCCTTTATGAGTAGAGACCTGCATGCACGTGACAGATTTTTCAGTCCCGCTCCCAAAAAATATGTTAACTTCTCCCACTCCCGCCCGCAACATTCATGTTTTGTCCCGCTCCTGCCCGCAAAAGCCTGCATAAACGTAGCCTATAAATAGATTTTTTTCTGTACGTCCATGAAATTTCCTTGAAATAGGTAGTTTCAAGTTACGTGTCGCCTAGTCTCAGCCTCAGGCCACGGAGCGCTGGCTGAACTTCTGATAGGGTTGGGTACCGAAACCCGTACCTATGTAACCGGACCAAATCAGAACGCAGATTTCGGTGCCTCATTTCGGTACCACTTAAATTCAAACGTGCTTTCGCGCTTTTGCTCGTGCCAAAACAGAGACATACGTGCTCAGCGCTTGTCACATATCACAACTATTCAGTGTTTTCCACATAATGTCTATTTTAGGTTCCAGACATTTAAATGCACATAAGTACAAGCAAAAATACACACTGAAGCGGCAATAAAAATCCTTTCCGTTATAATTTGACTATGTGTCTTATTTATATCAGATACACGTTATATAGTTAACTATATAGTTTACTCTATTCTTCTCCCAGTTCACCGGTCACTTACTTTTATGTATTTCGTGCGAAGTGGTTGAATTTAAGTGATGTAAATCTGACAGATCCAATTCTCTGAATTGCGGCACAAACTAACATGGTGGCACCCATCGAGCATTATAGATCAACTAACATGATCATTATGACAAAACACATTCACTTACATATATTTGAAAATCAGAATATCAGATAGTTCATGACATAGTTAACAAGTCTGTGAATATTTTGAATGAAAAAGAAAAAAAACGAAATAAAACCGATACATCTGTCATACAGCTCTATTGTGGCTGCTGTGTCACGTGAGAAGCATTGCGCGTCGCCATGGAAACAATAAGGCAATGCGTTCTAAAATATTTAGCCAGAAAATATGGTCATATATCTGCAAAATAATGCTGAACCTTTAAGCTGGTTTGTAGCATACCAAGAATTCAGACTACTTTGCTGTTAATAATACTGTGACTGTCATTTAGTGTTAAATTAGGCCTATTGTAGATGGGTAAGGTGGCTTAGGTTTTATTGTGTAAATTGTATTTATTTATATATTTAAGTATACTTTAAACTTTTAAAAATTGTTCAATTTAAAAAAAAAAAAAAAATTTCAATAAAAAGCCATTCTTTAATGTCATCCACCGTCGTTTTGTGGCTCCTTTTTGTTTTTTGTTTTTAAGTATCGGTTCAGGCACCGTTTAGGCACCGGTACCGTTTTAAAAGTATCAGTTTGGCACCAGTATCGTAAAAAACCCAAACGATACCCAACCCTAACGTCTGATGCATATGGCACAATTATCTGGAAACACTTCAGGAGTTTCGAAGTCGTCATCTGATTGGTTGAATTCTACAGGATGTCCGCGAGACGTGTGTGTTGCGTTCGTTAACGGTCTGCCTGGAAACAAATGCCGCGACGCCAAACTTGCCCTCCTTGAAGAAGAACGCCGTCGTGTTTACAACTGACGATGAGCGCTTGATCAACTAAACGCTGGGTTTTCAAAAGTATGTGAAGTTCACAGCTCCATTGCTGCAGTAAACTTGAACAATGTTCTCGAATTAATAATTCATAGATGCAGGCCGGTGTTTTATTGCAGGGACATCGACTTTACATTTTCACGCCCTTAAACATGACGCGGAACAAAACGAACTGTGATTGGCTGCGTTACATGTCAGTCAAACGTCCTCTTGGGCGGTCCTTGACCAATGAAAGCTGCGATAGAGTCCAGACTTTCTGCCGTCAGTCTGAAGCTCTGGCTACGCGAGACTGCGTGTCGCCAAGCCACAACCTACACATCTCAGCATAAACGCTCCAGATAAATTACTTATTAAAGTAGCCCTATCAATATTCTCGAACCACTGTTAATTTTAACAGAAAAGCAATATGCTACTGCGTGCATGGCATGGCAGAATGCGCGCAAAGTGCGCTTCCTTAAAAATCCCTAAAAAGCTGATACCTCAGTTCATTGCAATCACACAAAGTACTGTTATAATCAGTATAAAAACTATTAAAGCCCAACCGATTTATCGGTCTGCCGATTTTATCGGCAGATATGAGCCTGTCGCAGATATATCGGCATCGGCATATATGCTAACGATATGGCACCGATATGAACATCATTCACACAAAATTATGTCAAAATGCCGGTCTTGTCGGGTATCACCGTAAACATAGTCGGTTATGTCTTAAGTGAACGTAAACATGAAATTTGCTAGTCACCGCCAGCGTTTTTGGTCATTTTCACAAGTTTCATGGCCCACAGAATATCTTGTGTGAATATCTGAACATGCAATATATCAAAAGAAAGAACAGACCCTCTGTTTTATTCTAGCTTCATGCATTCTTTATTTATCAACACTTGAATGTGGGTAAAAAGATACATTTTGAGAAAAAAGCTGAGAAAATCGCGACTAACTTGCATACAGATGGGATTCAGAATGATGATCAAACACGGAGTCCATCAACACCCCAAAGCTTCACAGTCCTATAGCTTGACCTGGGTCGACATTTCATTCAATAACTTTAGGCAGTTTTGATTTTTATGCTGTTTAATGTTGATGATCGCATTATTTTCAAGCGGCAACCTCCCCCAGTTTCTCTTGAAGTGACTTAAACTGCAATTCATCGACTGGCCACTAGAGAGAGACTCCAAAAGAGAGCAGAATCTCATTGAGCCCCATGTTAAAATGCCTGACATTAGAGCTGAAAAAAAACATGTTTACAGTCTGGTATAAATTGTGGTTTTGGTCTATATGGCTAATTTTGCCCTTCATGACAACTGTGAGGGGGGTGAATTTTTTTATAACTCATTCGTTTACATTATATTAAGCCTTAAAGTTCTGCATAATTAAGGGCGTGGCCACTTTGAGTGACAGGTGGATTGTCATTTGTCTGCTGTCTGTTAGTCATCACGTCACCTCAGCTCCAGCCACGTCCCGCCTCTTTGCCCATTTTCTGTTATCCGGGAGTGACGCGCTGCCAAGATGGCAACGGCTGACTTTGAGGCTTCAAAACTGCTCTTCAGAAACCTATGGGTTACATCACAGACACTACGTCCATATTTTTTTTACAGTCTATGGTTATTTTACATATGAATCTGCTTACAGCGATAGAAAGATCGATCGTTCTTCCTCCCCTGTGTTTTGATCAGATTCTGTACTCATTCAGGAGATGTTTAATAGCGCCCCCTACCGTATAACAGTGAAAACACGGAAAAATCTGCAGGCAGGGAAGCGTTTTCTCATAAAAGACGAGATAACAAAAGACAGAAAAAAAAAAATCTCACTCACGGCTCCTGACTGAATAACTTTAATAATCTATTTTTATACACTGAAGATTATGAAGTGATGTTTTACATTTGATTACTATTTCTGTACCTGAAAATCTAGTTTAGACCTACATGAAAAACCTGAAAAGAACTGTTTATTTAATTTGTATGTTTGTTCTGTTGTATTTATGTACAATGTATGAATATTATGTATATACTCTATTATATATACAGTACCAGTTAAAAGTTTGGACACACCAATGAGAAAGTGTGTCCAGACTTTTGACTGGTACTGTATTATAATATACACACAAAGAATATCGGCCGATATATCGATATCGGACTTTTTTTATGCCCTAATATCGGTATCGGCCCCCAAAAACCCTTATCGGTCAGGCTCTAAAAACTACATATAAAACTAGACTCCACAATCAATCTTTCATAATGTCTACACATTGTTTGTTATAATGAGAGGATTTGCCAGCATGCAGAATTCACAAAAGCCTCGACGTTTTGAGTGGTGAGTGGATTCTAACTTAAATGCATCTGATTAGATATTGCGTTCAAGAAATCAACAGAAATGTCTGTGATTGGCTACATTGCTCAACGCGGCAAAAACATGTTATAAATTGAAACTCTGCCTATGCTTGCGCCTGTAAATTGTTTATATTTTATTTTATTTTAGTTGTTCTTGTTGCTTTTGTGCAATAGATGAATAACAGCTTTAGTTTTTAAAAATTAGTTTTTATAAATTATTATTATTATTATTATAAATAACATCCATTAGCATCCAAATGGACCACACACATACATACATACACACACACACACACATAAATACATACAACCATACTGATAGTGCAGGCAATAATCTTGGACAGCTTGTCTAAGATTATTTCTATGAGTAAAAGTAACCTGTTTTGCTTGAACATGTTAAACATATCTAATCATTTCTGTAATACATTTTCATTTTAATTTTGCAACTTATAAAAGCGTTAAAATATATGTTTACATTATATGTTAAAACTAGTGTAGGAAATAGCTAATTTAAATAACATCATTGAATTTAAATCACCATTGTGACATACCTTTGGCTCAGAATGTATTTTGAAATTCACACTGCATTTTGCTACAATTATCATGCAGTATGTTGATTAAAATGCAATCCAAAGTGTCCTACACGTGAATCTAAATGCATTTAGAAAAAAATAACCTAAATACTGCCTGCTTGGTCGTCACTTTAAAAACTAAAAATTAAATTTAACAAACAAAAAAATGCTCCAAATATTTTCCTAAATAAAGAAACGAAAATAAATATAATTACTTTGCATTTAAAACAAAACTGAACTATTTTAATGGCTGCAACAGTAGTGTGTAATAGGGAGGATTAAAAAAAAACAAACAAACAAAAAAAAAACAGTCAGACTCGGCTGAGATGGGCCAGGCTAGGGCCTAGGTTTGAGGCATGTGCAGGACTCTATTTAGATATACACAATACAAATATTCTTCTAATATGTATATGCATGAATTGCATTTATGTAAATTATTAATTATTAAATTAAAGTTATTTATTATAAATTATTTATTTTATTAAGTGCTTTAGGGAAGTGAAATTAAAAGAAAGAAAGAAAGAACTTCAAAAGGAGGCTGGCGTTAAAACGATACAGCAGTATAATTAGTTCTTCTTCAGTCCTGTCAGATTCACTGTTGAACAGATTTGATAACACACAGCTGTTTCAACATTCAGTATCTGATATAAGGCAGGTTATTCGTATGCTCCAATACACCAACATGGCGATTTTGAGCGCTTTGGAGAGACAAACACGTTCACTTAACCCTCGCCAAACATACCAATTTTATGTCTTACCGAGACCTCTAAAGCTGAGCATAGCTCATGTTAATGTAAATTCAATGTACACATTTCCAATGCAACATATATTTGTTAGACATAAACAAATACAGATTTATTAAACGTTACACTTACTGCCTTCCGACAGGAGGGAGCGTCAACAAAATGTCGGAAACATCATTTTACTTTCACTTTTAACAGAGTCACGTGACCGATATAATATTGGTTTGACGCTGGATGTTTGATATTTGTCAGAGATTCAGCTTCGAAACACTGCAATAGATCAATAACGATTCAGCATAAGAACAAAAAATCATGTATTTAAAATGTAGAAGAGAACACACAATGTAGTGTATGTGTTTTAATCCGATTTGCTGTATAGAAACTATAATAGAAAAATAATTGATAGGGACCATCTACAAAGTACAAAACGAAGAGGAAAAACGCATATGTGTGTTCCATACATATTTAACATAACTCTTGAAAAAGGTCGATCAAACTATGCACACAAAGCCTTGAATCACACACACACACACACACACACACACACACACACACACACACACACACACACACACACTCTCAATCTCACCAGGTAAAAACACTGTAAATGTCACATATTGGAAAGAATAAAAGTAGTGGTAATAGTAATGTTATTAAGAAAAATTTTGACTAAAAACCATACTAATATTCAATCCCAAATTCAAATAGTGTGATCTATTACTAGGTCCTAAAAGAACTGCTTTCAGTTACTATGATAAGTGATGCAAAAACCATGCTATTGGGATTCAGATGTGATAATGAATTTGTATAAAATACATATAGACTTTTTCGAATATAGGCTGTGTTGTTGCTGGTTCTTTGAAAAACATTTTAAGGTTGGCTTTATTCACAGAACTGTAGTACATGCTATTGATATTCAAAGAAATACATAAATGAATTGAAAACAGATAAGTGTTCTAACTCAACTTTAAAGGGATAGTTCACCTTGAAATGAAAATAAAGCCATCTTTTACTCACCCTGCTGTTGTTCCAATGCCCTATGTCCTTCTATCTTTTTCGGACCTCAAAAGCAGAAATTTAAAAAATTGTCCTGTACGCGCTCCTCCATATAATGGCAGTGAATAGCGACTAGGCTAAAACTTTATGAAAAGGATAAAAAGTATCACGCAATGAGACAGTGAGACGCACGCCATATATGGAAAGTGTTCAGGAGGCATACTATAAGGTTTTACGAGAAAGAAACCGTATTATTCAGTTAAAATACTGAGCTCGGCCGTTACTCTGTGCATGTTCCTGTGAGTGCGTGCGAGCCGTCAGCAGCCGCTTATGCTTACTATAACTCACACTGTTGTCATGACACCCAGGTTAAACACACAAACGCACCATTTTGAGAAATCAGACCCAATAGAAACAAACGCGACTCTCGTCTTTTCAATAAGGTATATGATAAGAAATAATACAATAATACTAATAATAAGGTAAATCTCCTGAAGTGAATGTTGTCTGCCGGTTGTCATGACAACATTGCGTGAGCGGCTGCTGACGGCTCGTACGCACTCACAGGAACGCGCACAGAGTAACGGCTGAGCTCAGTGTTTTGACTGAATAATAAGGTTTCTTTCTCGCAAAACCTTATAGTATGCCTCCTGAACACTTTCCATATATGACGCGCGTCTCACTGTCTCATTGCGTGATACTTTTGTATCCTTTTTGTAATGTTTTAGCCTGGTTGCTATTCACTGCCATTATATGGAGGAGCGCGTGCAGGACGTTTTTCAAAATTTCTGCTTTTGAGGTCCGAAAAAGACAGAAGGACATAGGGCATTAGAATAACAGCAGGGTGAGTAAAAGATGGCTTTATTTTCATTTCAAGGTGAACTATCCCTTTAAATTATGTGTGTTATTACTGGTTCAAATTTATATTTGTTTTATTCACGAAACTGTAGCACAACACGTGTTGTTGAAATGCAACTAAAAAATCTTGCAAAGCCTCCTTGGGCTCTATCATACACCCGGCACAATGCGACGCCAGGCGCGACGCAAATGTTTTTTGCTAGTTTGAGCCTGACGCAGTTATCATTTTCACGTCCAGCACCACGTTTAAATAGCCCATGGGCGTGCTGTTCTGAAAACCAGGTGTGTTCATGTGCATTGTTGGCGTGTTGCTATTTTGAGGAACTGAAAACAAGTATTTTTTGTGTTATTTAAAGAGTGTGTTAGTAATATGCGCCTATAGGCAGGTGCACAACGCACGTTGTAAAGCCTGTCATCAGGATCCTTCGGCAGCTTATGCAAAGATTATGTTTTTCCACAGCCAGGAACAGCATCGCAATCTTGTTATTCTTGCGATCAGAAAGACTGAACGCTTCTCCAGAGAGGAATCCTTATATTTTCAATATTTAAAAATGTTTGTGTGCTGCTGCGCATCCCTGTGTGTGTAATGAGTAGAGTGCAGCCAAATCAAATTCTGTTGCATTATCTTCCTGTTACCACTGTGAAGCTGCTTTGAAACAATCTGTATTGTAAAAAGCGCTATATAGCCTAAATAAAGGTGACTTGACACAAAGTTTATAAATGTAAAATTTATTCACATTTAAGTTCTAGATTAGAACCAAACAAAAACAAATTATTTGAAGCAAACCCTTTACCTGTAGAATTGTAGGGGCGCACTCTCGAACTCAAAGAATACACTGGCTGCGTCCGAAAACTGAAAAATGCTTCCTCAACAGACAGGATAGGAAGGTAGGAAAGTAAGAAGGCATGTCCGAATCCAGTGATCGTTCAACATCCTGTCTCCTGAGATATCTGAAATCATCTGATCGATTTTTGAAAGCAGCATAGATGTATCCTTCGCTGCCTTTCATATCCCACAATCTGCGCTTTCCATTCCATGGCAATTTATTTTTAAAATAAAGATTGTGTCTGAAATTAAAGGTTGTTGGTCAGTTTGTGTGTCAAATGTACATTTTCACCAACTTTTTCCACTTTTGATGACATTTCTAGCAAGAAATGAGTATTGTAGTAATTTAATATTTACTTTATTGTCACTAAAGCTCTCTCTGTTTTGTTATCGATCATTAAATCGTTACGCTGCCTCAGAAGTCTGTCCGAAATCAGTTTCGTGAGGTACCTTCGTGCGCAAATGCCCTGCCAGGTCATTGCCTGATAAGGCAGCAAGGCAACAAGTCAGCTGCCTAGGTTTTCGGGTGCAGCCGAAGGTCCCTGTCCTCATAAACCCAAATTTCCCCGTAATGCTGGTGCGTAATCAGGCTTGTAAACCACAAAAACCAACACACACACACACACACACATACAAACATGCTAGAAAAACAAAGAAATGATAAAGAGAATTTTAATGTTTCAACTGGTGTCAGATGTGAAGGAAGAGAGTTCACATACATGCAGACATTAATACCTGTTTGCTTGCGCCTACCAATGAAACTATGAAGCGTCAATTAAAGTAAAAGCAGCTAAAATATGACACATATGGCAGACATGATCGTGGCCAACAACTATTTTGTTTTCTTGCTTCTAGCAATGAATCTATGAAGCTTCAATTCAAAGTAAAAGCAGGTGAGAAAAAGACATGATCGTGGTAAACAACTACAAATAATTTAATGTCTATTATATTCTGTTCTATTTATTTATTTATTTTTTCCAAAGAAATGTGAAATTTGTGAAATTTTAAAGTATTATGCATCGGCTCTTTTCACTGTCTGGTTTGGTGCTCCCCTTTGGTTCTTCTCCCTCAGTCTCTTGTCTTGGTTCCTCTTGTAGTTTTCTCTCTTCTATCTCTGCTCTGACTCTCTCCTCTGTCTCCTTTTCCAGTCTCTTAATCTCCTCTTGTCTTTGTCTCTCCTCTTGTTGTTTTCTCTCCTCTTCCTTTCTCTGTCTCTGCTCTTCTTCCTCTAGTCTGAATCTCTCAGCATCTCTCAGCATCTGATTACTGTAGTGTCCTCCTCCATTCTGCTCTATCATTGTGTCAATCTTCTGCAGTAGATCATTCACCTGCTCTCTGTTATTCTGATCTCTGTTGTTGAAGACGTGATATCTGCCTCCACACTCCTGAACTAGATGTCTTAAAGCTTCATTCTCCTCAATGATTTCCTCTACTGACTCTCCATCTAGATGATCTCCATGAGTGAAGAGAATGATGGAGTATTTTAGCACCTCCTGACCAAACATCATCTCAATGATCTGAGGAATCTGCTGCTCATGTTCAGTGAATCTCATAATCAAAGGAAACACAATGAGAAAAGCGTGTGGGCCAGGACTGGATAGATAAACACTTCTCGCTATCTCTATCATTATCTCTTCATGTTTCATCTGTGTGTCGAATAATCCAGGAGTATCAACTACAGACACAGTTCTGCCTGAAACAGTGGCATGAGCATCTGAACATTCACTGGTTACTGAAATTGTATTTAGTTCAGATCTGAACTCTTTCTGTCCCAGTATTGTGTTCCCAGCTGCACTTTTCCCAACACCAGTTTTTCCCAGAAGAACAATCCGTCTGGATGAGAGACTTTTTGACACTGCAGGAAAAAGTAAACAGATCACAGAATCACTTTTTTACTTTGACACATTGGCTATTTTACCATTTCATTCTGTAGCCTAGAATTAAGCAACAACATTATGAAAGAAATAATGGTAACGCTTTAGATTACAGCTGGAAAGTAAAGCAAATTTACAGTGTAACGTTCGGTAATTATAGTGTAACTATAAAGTACGTACGTGTAGGTATAAGGGAACAATATGTAATATTTGGGGAATAAAGGGGGAACAACAAGGAAAATTAAAGTATCTTTTAATTAAGGGGTAATTATCCATGTAGTTACAGGGTAAGTGTGAATCTACGGGCTGTTAATTAATGTGGTGTTCGTTCCCCTCTTGTTTCATGTCGTTACAGGGTAAGTGTGAATCTGCGGGCTGTAAATTAAAGTGGTGTTTGTTTCCCTCTTGTTTCATGTAGTTACAGGGTAAGTGTGAATCTGCGGCTGTAAATTAAAGTGGTGCTTGTTCCCCTCTTGTTTCATGTAGTTACAGGGTAAGTGTGAATCTGCGGGCTGTAAATTAAAGTGGTGCTTGTTCTCCTCTTGTTTCATGTAGTTACAGGGTAAGTGTGAATCTGCGGCTGTAAATTAAAGTGGTGTTTGTTCCCCTCTTGTTTCATGTAGTTACAGGGTAAGTATGAATCTACGGGCTGTAAATTAAAGTGGTGTTCGTTACCCTCTTGTTTCATGTAGTTACAGGGTAAGTGTGAATCTATGGGCTGTAAATTAAAGTGGTGTTTGTTCCCCTCTTGTTTCATGTAGTTACAGGGTAAGTGTGAATCTGCGGCTGTAAATTAAAGTGGTGTTTGTTCCCCTCTTGTTTCATGTAGTTACAGGGTAAGTATGAATCTGCGGCTGTAAATTAAAGTGGTGTTTGTTCCCCTCTTGTTTCATGTAGTTACAGGGTAAGTGTGAATCTGCGGCTGTAAATTAAAGTGGTGTTTGTTCCCCTCTTGTTTCATGTAGTTACAGGGTAAGTATGAATCTGCGGCTGTAAATTAAAGTGGTGTTTGTTCCCCTCTTGTTTCATGTAGTTACAGGGTAAGTATGAATCTGCGGCTGTAAATTAAAGTGGTGTTCGTTCCCCTCTTGTTTCATGTAGTTACAGGGTAAGTGTGAATCTGCGGCTGTAAATTAAAGTGGTGTTCGTTCCCCTCTTGTTTCATGTCGTTACAGGGTAAGTGTGAATCTGCGGGCTGTAAATTAAAGTGGTGTTTGTTCCCATCTTGTTTCATGTAGTTACAGGGTAAGTATGAATCTGCGGCTGTAAATTAAAGTGGTGTTTGTTCCCCTCTTGTTTCATGTAGTTACAGGGTAAGTGTGAATCTGCGGCTGTAAATTAAAGTGGTGCTTGTTCCCCTCTTGTTTCATGTAGTTACAGGGTAAGTGTGAATCTGCGGGCTGTAAATTAAAGTGGTGCTTGTTCCCCTCTTGTTTCATGTAGTTACAGGGTAAGTGTGAATCTGCGGCTGTAAATTAAAGTGGTGCTTGTTCCCCTCTTGTTTCATGTAGTTACAGGGTAAGTATGAATCTGCGGGCTGTAAATTAAAGTGGTGTTTGTTCCCCTCTTGTTTCATGTAGTTACAGGGTAAGTATGAATCTACGGGCTGTAAATTAAAGTGGTGTTCGTTACCCTCTTGTTTCATGTAGTTACAGGGTAAGTATGAATCTGCGGCTGTAAATTAAAGTGGTGTTCGTTCCCCTCTTGTTTCATGTAGTTACAGGGTAAGTGTGAATCTGCGGCTGTAAATTAAAGTGGTGTTTGTTCCCCTCTTGTTTCATGTAGTTACAGGGTAAGTATGAATCTGCGGCTGTAAATTAAAGTGGTGTTTGTTCCCCTCTTGTTTCATGTAGTTACAGGGTAAGTATGAATCTGCGGCTGTAAATTAAAGTGGTGTTTGTTCCCCTCTTGTTTCATGTAGTTACAGGGTAAGTGTGAATCTACGGGCTGTAAATTAAAGTGGTGTTCGTTACCCTCTTGTTTCATGTAGTTACAGGGTAAGTATGAATCTGCGGCTGTAAATTAAAGTGGTGTTTGTTCCCCTCTTGTTTCATGTAGTTACAGGGTAAGTGTGAATCTGCGGCTGTAAATTAAAGTGGTGTTTGTTCCCCTCTTGTTTCATGTAGTTACAGGGTAAGTATGAATCTGCGGCTGTAAATTAAAGTGGTGTTTGTTCCCCTCTTGTTTCATGTAGTTACAGGGTAAGTGTGAATCTATGGGCTGTAAATTAAAGTGGTGTTTGTTCCCCTCTTGTTTCATGTAGTTACAGGGTAAGTGTGAATCTGCGGCTGTAAATTAAAGTGGTGTTTGTTCCCCTCTTGTTTCATGTAGTTACAGGGTAAGTGTGAATCTATGGGCTGTAAATTAAAGTGGTGTTTGTTCCCCTCTTGTTTCATGTAGTTACAGGGTAAGTGTGAATCTATGGGCTGTAAATTAAAGTGGTGTTTGTTCCCCTCTTGTTTCATGTAGTTACAGGGTAAGTATGAATCTGCGGCTGTAAATTAAAGTGGTGTTTGTTCCCTTCTTGTTTCATGTAGTTACAGGGTACGTGTGAATCTATGGGCTGTAAATTAAAGTGGTGTTTGTTCCCCTCTTGTTTCATGTAGTTACAGGGTAAGTATGAATCTGCGGCTGTAAATTAAAGTGGTGTTTGTTCCCCTCTTGTTTCATGTAGTTACAGGGTAAGTATGAATCTGCGGCTGTAAATTAAAGTGGTGTTTGTTCCCCTCTTGTTTCATGTAGTTACAGGGTAAGTGTGAATCTGCGGCTGTAAATTAAAGTGGTGTTTGTTCCCCTCTTGTTTCATGTAGTTACAGGGTAAGTATGAATCTGCGGCTGTAAATTAAAGTGGTGTTTGTTCCCCTCTTGTTTCATGTAGTTACAGGGTAAGTGTGAATCTATGGGCTGTAAATTAAAGTGGTGTTTGTTCCCCTCTTGTTTCATGTAGTTACAGGGTAAGTGTGAATCTGCGGCTGTAAATTAAAGTGGTGTTTGTTCCCCTCTTGTTTCATGTAGTTACAGGGTAAGTGTGAATCTATGGGCTGTAAATTAAAGTGGTGTTTGTTCCCATCTTGTTTCATGTAGTTACAGGGTAAGTGTGAATCTATGGGCTGTAAATTAAAGTGGTGTTTGTTCCCATCTTGTTTCATGTAGTTACAGGGTAAGTGTGAATCTATGGGCTGTAAATTAAAGTGGTGTTTGTTCCCCTCTTGTTTCATGTAGTTACAGGGTAAGTGTGAATCTGCGGCTGTAAATTAAAGTGGTGTTTGTTCCCCTCTTGTTTCATGTAGTTACAGGGTAAGTGTGAATCTGCGGCTGTAAATTAAAGTGGTGTTTGTTCCCTTCTTGTTTCATGTAGTTACAGGGTAAGTGTGAATCTATGGGCTGTAAATTAAAGTGGTGTTTGTTCCCCTCTTGTTTCATGTAGTTACAGGGTAAGTGTGAATCTGCGGCTGTAAATTAAAGTGGTGTTTGTTCCCCTCTTGTTTCATGTAGTTACAGGGTAAGTATGAATCTGCGGCTGTAAATTAAAGTGGTGTTTGTTACCCTCTTGTTTCATGTAGTTACAGGGTAAGTGTGAATCTATGGGCTGTAAGTTAAAGTGGTGTTTGTTCCCCTCTTGTTTCATGTAGTTACAGGGTAAGTGTGAATCTGCGGCTGTAAATTAAAGTGGTGTTTGTTCCCCTCGTTTCATGTAGTTACAAGGTAAGTGTGAATCTGCGGCTGTAAATTAAAGTGGTGTTTGTTACCCTCTTGTTTCATGTAGTTACAGGGTAAGTGTGAATCTGCGGCTGTAAATTAAAGTGGTGTTTGTTCCCCTCTTGTTTCATGTAGTTACAGGGTAAGTGTGAATCTGCGGCTGTAAATTAAAGTGGTGTTTGTTCCCCTCTTGTTTCATGTAGTTACAGGGTAAGTGTGAATCTGCGGCTGTAAATTAAAGTGGTGTTTGTTCCCCTCTTGTTTCATGTAGTTACAGGGTAAGTATGAATCTGCGGCTGTAAATTAAAGTGGTGTTTGTTACCCTCTTGTTTCATGTAGTTACAGGGTAAGTGTGAATCTGCGGCTGTAAATTAAAGTGGTGTTTGTTCCCCTCTTGTTTCATGTAGTTACAGGGTAAGTGTGAATCTGCGGCTGTAAATTAAAGTGGTGTTTGTTCCCCTCGTTTCATGTAGTTACAGGGTAAGTGTGAATCTGCGGCTGTAAATTAAAGTGGTGTTTGTTACCCTCTTGTTTCATGTAGTTACAGGGTAAGTGTGAATCTGCGGCTGTAAATTAAAGTGGTGTTTGTTCCCCTCTTGTTTCATGTAGTTACAGGGTAAGTGTGAATCTGCGGCTGTAAATTAAAGTGGTGTTTGTTCCCCTCGTTTCATGTAGTTACAGGGTAAGTGTGAATCTGCGGGCTGTAAATTAAATTTTCACCATCGAGAGATGTATGGGATTCATGAATCATGTTCATGGATGAGGTAATAAATTAGTTTTTGTATTAACTGTGCACACTATTTTATATCACTGTAATGAATTAGCTGCAAAGGAACGTGAAATGTAATGCTGTATTAGCCTGTTACTGATATGAGACTTTTTGTCAAATTATTTGGTGGGTTAATGCTGCGCAGTTTGACGTGTTTAAAACAATCGTACTAAAAGTAAATTTGAATGAACCCATAGTATTTTCAACTAATGGCTAAATATTTTTGTGCAACATGTCGTCGCTCCTCCTTTTATGCTTCCGAAGCTCCTCCGTGAGAGATACGAGACCGGTGCGGCACGCATTTGATGCTCATTATCAATCACGCCACCGGCCTTTTCCCGTTCTCTCATGACTCACTGCTTGCCACACTCTGTTTGTCCCAAAGCCCAGTGCTTGACTTGAGGGGGGGGCTGGGGGGATCCAGGACCCCCCACAAGGAGCAAAAACATAGACTTTCTAAATTTCAACAATTTACAATAATTAATGTGACTGTGCATTTTTAGTCTGCGCTTCATTTTTCTTTTAAAAATGTAAACACTGCAAAGAATTTGGACATAACATAAATATAACCAAATACAACCATTAGTAGATATTCATACGGTTTGTGATACATATACTTTTTGTAACATACCAGTTTAAGATAGGCTATACAGAACATTTCTTTTGTTCATTTATTTATTCTCTGTTTCACATAGCCTACTCAGAACTGCCTTATTTTTGCCTTGTACATTTCGCCTTGGTATTGATTGCGATTAAACTAAAATAATAATAATAATAATAATAATAGATATATACGTAGATGCCTCATTAACGACTGTTTCTATGGGGCACTATAAGTTACCCGTCCGCCATTTCCGAACGGTCAAAGCCGCTCGTGAACGCGCTTTGTGTTGTGAACATTCAGAAGTTTCCTGTGCGTCTGCAACCGTAGTTATGCGCTGCATGCATGAATATCTATATCTGGTAGATAGACTGAAGCAGATGATTTTATAGGATTTAGTTTATCATATATGGTAGAAAATTCTGCATATGCTAAAAATATTGGTTAATAGGGTTAATACATCATTAATAGGGTACAACGGGGCTAAAGGCTCCACGGGGTAAAAGGCTCCTTTGATTTTATTCTCCTCTAAACCACTAGATGGCACAAAAACTTGCCTCAGCACTTTCCAAAACATCCGCTTTTCAAGATGCATGTGGAAATGTGTCTGATCTTTGACGCGATCACAGGCAGCAGCAAAGTTGATTCTGCGATCATTTGATCTAATATTTGATGTTTTTAAAAATGTTGTAGATTTAAGTAGCAAATAAGAATCGCTAAAATTATTGAATATATTTTGAAACAAAGGTCTTGTTAATGTTTGTAAGTTTTGTTCAAGGTAATTAAAGCAACAGTTTTGCGGAAGAATATGTAAAAATATGGTATTTGAGGTAAAAGGCACCATATTTAACATGATAATAAACAGCCGCTGACTTTTCCATTTGCTGACATGACATGGTTAGATTCATATTGTAAAGTATCATATATTAAGTTGGGAGTCCACCTTAGAGATAATAACCATATTTATAATGAAACCATCATATTTAAAAATGTGATATTAATCATATCATATAATAAAATATAATTTATTGTTACTACTGTAAATCTATATTAAATTATTATGGGATCTCCTTCAATGCTTTCAGAATCTTTACTTTTTTAAATGACTTTGTTTCTAGCCTAGATATATTTCTATATTAACATATTTTAATGACAGCATATTTATTGATCAAAAATGAATTCTTTTATTCATCAAAATAAACAGAAAATAGTTCAAACTGCTAAAGTGATTGTTTTGAACAAGTATTAACTTAGACATTATTAAAAACATATTATTTTAGCGAAAGTATTTGTATCAATACTGTGTGCCTTTTGCCCCATGTGTGGGGTAAAAGGCCCCCCTCGTCACCTCATACATGTTTAAGATTTTTAAATAAAATAAACCACTTTTATGATTTATTTTCACACAAAATCTGTTGCTCCATAAATGTTTAATACAAACATATATATTTTTCAGTATATCATACATTATCATACATTTTTCTTAAGGTGTGCCTTTAGCCCCGTTGTACCCTACCATTGATCATCAGAGAACCCTACAGACACATTGCTCAGCTTTTAATGAAAGCAGTGAACTCATTATAAACAAGTTCATTGGAAAGAAATCATAAACCATCAACCAATCAGCCATCAAAATAAATAAATTCTACAAATAGTAATAAATTAGTAATGTGTTTAATAAACATCAATATAGCCTATTTATTCAAACCATGTTTAATCATCATAAACTAGGTACAAACCCGATTCCAAAAAAGTTGGGACACTGTACAAATTGTGAATAAAAACAGAATGCAATGATGTGGAAGTTTCAAATTTCAATATTTTATTCAGAATACAACATAGATGACATATCAAATGTTTAAACTGAGAAAATGTATCATTTTAAGGGAAAAATAAGTTGATTTTAAATTTCATGGCATCAACACATCTCAAAAAAGTTGGGACAAGGCCATGTTTACCACTGTGTGGCATCCCCTCTTCTTTTTATAACAGTCTGCAAACGTCTGGGGACTGAGGAGACAAGTTGCTCAAGTTTAGGAATAGGAATGTTGTCCCATTCTTGTCTAATACAGGCTTCTAGTTGCTCAACTGTCTTAGGTCTTCTTTGTCACATCTTCCTCTTCCTCTCAAATGTTTTCTATGGGTGAAAGATCTGGACTGCAGGCTGGCCATTTCAGTACCCGGATCCTTCTTCTACGCAGCCATGATGTTGTAATTGATGCAGTATGTGGTCTGGCATTGTCATGTTGGAAAATGCAAGGTCTTCCCTGAAAGAGACGACGTCTGGATGGGAGCATATGTTGTTCTAGAACTTGGATATACCTTTCAGCATTGATGGTGCCTTTCCAGATGTGTAAGCTGCCCATGCCACACACACTCATGCAACCCCATACCATCAGAGATGCAGGCTTCTGAACTGAGCGCTGATGACAACTTGGGTTGTCCTTGTCCTCTTTAGTCCGGATGACATGGCGTCCCAGTTTTCCAAAAAGAACTTCAAATTTTGATTCGTCTGACCACAGAACAGTTTTCCACTTTGCCACAGTCCATTTGAAATGAGCCTTGGCCCAGAGAAAACGCCTGCGCTTCTGGATCATGTTTAGATATGGCTTCTTTTTTGACCTATAGAGTTTTAGCCGGCAACGGCGAATGGCACGGTGGATTGTGTTCACCGACAATGTTTTCTGGAAGTATTCCTGAGCCCATGTTGTGATTTCCATTACAGTAGCATTCCTGTATGTGATGCAGTGCCGTCTAAGGGCCCGAAGATCACGGGCATCCAGTATGGTTTTCCGGCCTTGACCCTTACGCACAGAGATTGTTCCAGATTCTCTGAATCTTTGGATGATATTATGCACTGTAGATGATGATAACTTCAAACTCTTTGCAATTTTTCTCTGAGAAACTCCTTTCTGATATTGCTCCACTATTTTTCGCCGCAGCATTGGGGGAATTGGTGATCCTCTGCCCATCTTGACTTCTGAGAGACACTGCCACTCTGAGAGGCTCTTTTTATACCCAGTCATGTTGCCAATTGACCTAATAAGTTGCAAATTCGTCCTCCAGCTGTTCCTTATATGTACATTTAACTTTTCCGGCCTCTTATTGCTACCTGTCCCAACTTTTTTGGAATGTGTAGCTCTCATGAAATCCAAAATGAGCCAATATTTGGCATGACATTTCAAAATGTCTCACTTTCAACATTTGATATGTTATCTATATTCTATTGTGAATAAAATATAAGTTTATGAGATTTGTAAATTATTGCATTCCTTTTTTATTCACAATTTGTACAGTGTCCCAACTTTTTTGGAATTGGGTTTGTATTATTTGAAAGCTTAAATTGTCAAAAAATCATCCTGTTTTGCAATCGTTTTATAAAACAACTTTATAAAATTATGAACATCACATTACTGAAGTTAAACCGTTTTTAAGATAAATGATAAATTATTATACATTTATTTAAAATAAGATTATATATAATATATTCTAGATATCTTATTATTCTACATTATTTGAACGCAATGCACATAGATTACAACATTGCGTGTAAGCTGTGTAAAACCAGGCTCGTCATGGTCGATCTTTTACAACAACGATGCACTTCCACTCTCTGACAGTAGCGCGCGCTTATGGAGCAGAAGAAATATGTCCGTTTCTCTTCTTTAACTACTTCTAGTTTAATTTAAGCACTTTTGCAATGTTTGTTTTCACATACTTTCCAGTCCTTGAATACTGTCTGAACTTCAAGAACCGTGAAGGCTGTTATTAACTAACAAATGTTACGTGTTTTTGTGTAGATCCAAACATTATAATTGCTAAAGAACGCGTTAGCTAACACAACAAGTAACTGTAGTTAAAAACCTGTAATATTGAGTTAAAACATATAGGCTATAAAGACACAAACCAACACATTCTCACCTGTGAAATGTTATCCCATTTCTTCGGGAATTTAAATTGCGCTGGATTTTACAGAGGCTTTGCAGTGGTGTTTTTTATTATTATTATTATTATTATTATTATTATTTCTTTTTTTTTTTTTTTTTATGCGAGTGATGACAGCAGTTGAAGTGTTGACCGTTCTAAAATGGCGGCGCGTCGACGTGCCTGGAGCGGTCGAATGAGGCATCTACGTATACATATCTATGATAATAAGGACCACACATGCACTCAACTGTCGCAGCTTTAATTGCGTATCAGAGGGAGCGGGGCTATCAGACTTGTCATATGAATGACAAAATAACCAAGTTCATACACAACACGGTTGAGTGCATTAGTACACAGTGTAGGCTATAAGTGCATATTGTATAGTAGGCCCTATCTCATTTGGGACGCAACTGTAGCTTTTCCAGTTAAATAAGTGCATCATACAGGACTTTTTCTTTTTGGAATAAAAAAAAAAAACGGCATAGAATACAATAGGGCATTATAGCCTATTGGGACGCACTATGATGATGTGCTTCTACCTGCAGCAAAGCACAAACACACCCTGTTAGAGGGTGAACATTATGCGAAACATCGGGAAACGATGGAAGTGAGGAACACTACAAAATGTGTTTGCCAGTTTTATGTGTATTAAAATGTGTTTTATGTAGCATATTAGACCTAATCGTTTTAGCTTTCGAAATGCTAATCCTAGGCTACCTCCATTGAAATACACGATATCACGATATTATAATTAACTTAATAATACAAATAAAAAGAAGACAAATCTTACCCGTATACACCATTTTATGTTCAACACGTTGACGTACAAAACCGAAAGTAAAGTGGCTGACCGTGACGTAACGATGAAATGAAAAAAAGGCTTTAAAACACACACAGATTATCAATTTCATCAATAAAGAACCCAATGTTTTCGATACAAGTAGGCTAATAAACACGTAGACACGTAGCCTCGTTCAGTTACAGATCTGTGAGTAAAAACAGAGTGAAAGTTGTATTCGAGCTGATAGTTATTTATTTCCGGTTCACGTTATTTTAAATTATCTCATTTTGTGGTTGTCTTGGGCTTTTCTTTCTGTCAGCTGATCTACTGAACAAACTATGGTAAAAGAAATGGCATAAACTGTAAAATTATGCATCACAAGACAATAGCTCAACCAATAGCTTCTCTAAATTAATTAAAAGCTTCAAATGACAGAAATTCATTATTGCTTCCTTTCAGGACAGCTCGGGAATTACAACAAAAGCAGTGGTGACAGCACTCCATTTATTATATTTATAGACAGTTCTGCCAATCATACTAATGTTTGTATTTAATTACTATGGATTAATTTATACATATAGTGCTTAACACATTTATTAGACCACCACTTGTGCCACAACTGCCCTAAACTAACAGTAGGCTATTGGTGATTACCAAATTATTTTTTTATGTTTCAGTAATGGTTAATCCACCAGTAGCCTAAATGTAAGCTGTTTAGTCACAGTAGTATTTCTAATGCTAAAATATAATTATTACTGTTATCCATGAATTTTTGAATTTACTGTTTTACAAGTAAGACACTGAAGAACGAGAGACTGGGGCGCGTTTCAATAAGGAGGTCAACCAACTCTGAGTTTTAACTTGAACTCTGAGTAGACTGACTCTGAGTTAAGCGCGTGCACCACGACTATGAAAATCCATGATCAATGGAGCTCCGAAATTACGATTCACCATGGCAACAGCGCCAGACAAAAAGACGTCTGCATACTTCCGGGTCAATCGTAAGTTTAATTCTTAATCACTGTTATAATATCAAAGGTGAAAACTGGAAGAACTGTAAGTTATTGAACCAATATTCATTTTCATGGTATCCCACAGAAAGAAACGTGGCAGCAACTAAAAATGAAGTATAAAAAACGTAATTCAAAGAGGTAAAGCTTTAAGCATAAAAGGTTCATGGGTGTAGGCTACAAACATTCAACATATTAAATAAATATCATTCACTGTCTATTTCAGTGTAAAGCTTTTTCCACATAGTCTAATGCTCTTTTCCCATAATTAAATGTTCTGTAATCCAACCTGTTACATTTCTTAATTAGAGTAATGAAATTAACATTTGACTTCTACTCAGCCAACAGCAAGAAGGCAGAGGCTCCCAAAATGGGGGTAGGACCTGCACCAGCACCACTGACAGATAAAGAGGAGATGGCCACAATACCAAGTATGAATATTAAAATCCAACAGGAATTTGTTTGGTTGTTTGGAGTTTCTTGTGTTGGTAAGAATCGCATTCCGGGCGGGGTCCCCCTCGGTAGAAACCGCGGCGCGATGAAAAGGGCACTTTCACTTTCACTTTCAAGGGGGCAGGGGCTCGAGAGAGAGAGAGAGAGAGAGAGAGAGAGAGAGAGAGAGAGAGAGAGAGAGAGAGAGAGAGAGAGAGAGAGAATCAACACTCAGGTTGGACTTTATTGCTTAATATCACCCAGAATCAATTGTCTTATAAACAAAGTCACCTTTATTTCTGTGACGCTTTATACAGTCAGATTGTTTTAAAGCAGCTTAAGTGCCAGTTAACACTTCAACAGTTCAATTCTTCCATGTTTTTTCACCCAAGCATAATATATCATTTTGTGTCTCACAGAAAAAGGACGTTTGTAGAGGTTTGAAACAACATGAGGGAGAGTAAATTATAACAATTATTTTTCATAAATATGAAAAGTGATAATTTTTGGGTGAAATTAACCTTTCTTCATTGCTTTGTTTACTGCAATGCTGTTCTAAATATCTTCAAATTTGTATTTCATTTTGGAACAACTGAGTCTAATTTCATTAAATAAAGACGTGTTTATTTGTTTAAGGTAGCCTACTTTTGTTCTATAGGGTGCTAAAGTCAGCTAAAATGGGCTATCAGGTAAAATGGGCCCAATAAGGTTGTAGCATCGTATCTCTTAAAATGTTTACAGCCAATCACATTAACTGATCTTGCATTGTTGCTTCAACACTTGTTGACATGTAATAATAGTTTTGATTGGTCTGAGTTTTTTATGGTGGGCAGAGCAGAGTGTTACATGAAGCTTGTCAGAGAAATAGTAAGGTAAGTGAGCCTGACATAGTAAATTTCATCCATCATTAATAAGGGTACTAAAGCAATTATAAGTAAGTTTACCAACAAAGCAAAGGTTTATGAACAACGTTTTGACATGCTCTTTCAAATAAAAAAGTTTAATTTAAAAAAGAAACTTCGATTTTTGTGAAAAGGGTCATTTTAGGTAGAAATGGCTGGTTAAGCTAAAATGGGCTGCATACACACACACACTTTTAACACAAAATACACCAATGCACAGAAACACAAACCTATACAACATGATCAATTCATTTTTAATTTGATTTTTTTTTATGAAATTCGTTCAACTTTCTGTTTAATGAAATACATTTATGGTGTTTTTGTGGCACACTAAAGACAATAGTGTCACTTTACTGTTAAAAATAAAATGATTTCAGCCGAAATTACCTGTGTTGTTCTCTTTTTATATTGGCCCATTTTACCTGAATGTTATGCAGTGGCTCGAGAAGGTACCTGCTAATACTTTTAAAACAATTATACTTTTTCACATTTAAAATGTATATAAATATTTAAGAGACCCATGCTAATTAAAAAAAATATCATTAGATCTCATGCATAGCTTATTTGATGGTATTATAAGTCATTTACCAAAACGTGGCCCATTTCACCCTTCACCCTATAGGTCACTTCACCCTATAGGTCTGGTATTTTACCTATAGGAAGTAGGCTATGCTTAAATTAACAGGCTGCTCTAACCTTTATATACTGTCCCCAAACATAGTGTGCTTTGTCTAGTGTAGTTAATATCATTTCCTACTCCATTTGAATTTGCATTCGCTCCGCCTTTCGCCAGTCACAAAAACGAAAGTACAGACAGGCAGTTCGAAGCTCGAATTCAGATCGAAAAATTCATACCTATCTCAGAGTTCTTCTGTGAGGTAAGTTTGGAAGAAGTCTCAAACTCTAATATTTGATGCTGTGTAAACTGCTGTTTAAATCATTTACAACATACAGCTGATTAATGTGAGGTGTATCAGGGTTGCAAGCGCGAGACTGCTGTTTAAGTAGCCTCATTTCATTGAATTATTTATTTTTTGTTGTTAAAGAATCACATTTTAATTACTTTTCTTTTACTTAAAGTAACCACTTATTTCCAGGGACTAAAATCAATTTTAAAAAAATATGATTATGGTATTTGTTTTAAAACAGATTGTGGATGTTTTAAAGCGAAATAAAAAAGATACGAAAATATCACAATTTCCCTGACGCTATAGAACTAGATGCTTTCTGTTTTGATTTTACAGTCTATGGTTTTGACCGCAAACTTCCTTATACAATCTTCGATTTGATTCACTGTTGCGTGTCTTCATTTAATCCACATAGCCTACTGGTAATCGGGCATACCGGGCATTTTCCCGGTGGGCCGACGCACTTTGGGGCCGATTTATTTATTTTTTGCCACGGACTGGCCCATCATGCAGGGACAGCGGCCCATTGGTTTGTCTTCTTGACAGGTCAAAGCGAGAGAGACCTCCCCTCCTCAATATTAGGCGCTGTTTTGTTTTGTTTTTTTCGTTTTGTTTGTTTGTTTTTTGAGCGCAAAAAGCGAATATCCGCACAGACGAACGTGCACTGCGTTTCTGCTGCTCTATGAAGTGATGAACGGCACTTTGACTCCGAATTTTGTTTTGTACGGTCGTGTGATATGGGAACATTACAGGTTCTGTGGTGAATAGCTGAAAACACTTGGGGTTACTCGACTGTAACCCTGTTTCCTGATAAAGCGGAACGAGATGCTGCATAAGCTTATGCATATGGGAAGTGTCTTATCAGGACCAGCTGTGAATAGTGTGAAAACACGTCAATGAAATTGACCCGGAGGTATTTATAGCCTCGGCCCGTGACGTCATAGGCGCGCCTGCTACACGAGGCTATAAATAGATGAGCTCCAGCTGTAGCCATCAGATCTCTTTTGTTTGAAGACCAGTCCTGGAGCATCATCAGCACGGCCTAGCGATGCAGCATCTCGTTCCGCTTTATCAGGGAACAGGGTTACAGTCAAGTAACCCCAAGTGTTCCCTTTCAAAAGCTACACTCAATGCTGCATAAGCTTATGCATATGGGAACGAGAATACCCACGCCGCCGTGCTTGACGGTTGTGTAGGTGTGCAAAAGGACACAAGAGGCCTCAGACATTAGCTTGTGATGTCGACTCAAGGACATGAGGGCCCGGAGTGGCATGAGCATCCAAGCTATAAAATTTTATGAATGTGTGCGGAGAGGACTAACCTGCCGTATCACAAACCAAACACAGACTGGTCTGAAAACAAAAAGACCTGATGGCTACAGCTGGAGCTCATCTAATTATAGCCTCGTGTAGCTATGACATCACCGGCCGAGGCTATAAATACCTCCGGGTCAATTTCATTGACGTGTTTTCACACTATTTTCACAGATGGTCGTGATGTATGCATAAGCTTATGCAGCATTGAGTGTAGCTTTTGAAAAGGAACAGCCACGGCCATGTAAATACATGACGAGGTAAATTGGAAAACGCCAATCCACACAACTACAAACTTGTCAATCTAGCACCACCACACCTTTATAATAATTTACCTTGCCGCTACTTACAGTGAAGAAATATGGTGTTTTGGCAGAAATGTATTTATTAAAAATGATGCTATTATTACTTACATTAAATATTGCAGAATATAAATCACTTTTATAGAGGCTGTTTTCGCATTTTCTATGTGTTTACAATATTTTTTTATTACAAATTCAATAGCCTAGTTTATTATTTATTTATTTATTTTTAGAAACCATATACCCATGGTAATGAGGAGCAATGTCCTTCACTTCGACGTGTGTCGAAACGGCAGATTGGGGTAATCACCTTCGAGTTGTTCAAAAAAGGCCAATGAGATGAAATGAAATCGGCAAGCAGAATTTACATGCTCGGGCCCCGCCCCCAACATACGAGTATAAAAGGACCCAGCATGTATTGCTCAAAAAGTTAGTAATGGGAAGTTCGGATCATTTTACTGACTCGGATCTTTGAATCTCGTCCATCAAAATGAACGAATCTTTTTTCGAGTAATTTCATTCATTTCAGCAGAATATAATTAAAATGTTAAATGTTAAAAGCCAAATTCCCCAACACATTAAAATGTTACATATAATGGCCAAATCCCCCAACACATCAACATCAACCATCATGACAGAAATTCAATAAAATTATAAATTGTAAGAAATAAAAAAGCTAAAATTTGAGACCAGAAACACATCAAGTAACTGTAAGAGTTTAAAAAACACTGAATACGCGCCTATTTATTTGTAAGGAAGTTTGGGTATTATTAACTAATTCTGTATCCAAATACAGCTGTCACATCACGTGACCAAAGAACGAGACTCAGAAGAGTCAGACCCAAAGACTCGAGAGGTGAACTAATCATTTCTCTCTCCGGCATTACCTCTATGGGGCCGTCACGGGATGAACGAATGACTCGGACTCGAACCCGAAGACTCGAGACGTGAACTAATCAATTCTGGGTGCATCAGCAGCAGTCTTTAAGAACAAATTTCCCTTCTTAAAGAGTGAATTCCTCTTAAAGAGCTTGTTTACAACATCTGGGTGTGATCAGGTTGTCTCGGCTTCTGTGTTCAGTGTTTGGGCTGTGCCCACGCTGAAGCAATCTCCGTGGATGGCTCGTGTTCTCATTAGGAGAACATGAACATCGGCACACTGCAGCTATCTTGACTTCTCAGAACAGAACTATTCAAGCAATGCATGCTGGGTCCTTTCATACTGTATGTCGGTGGGTGTGGCCCAAACATGCAAATTCTGCTCGCCAAATTTGTTGAATTTCATTGGCCTTTAGTGATTGGTGCTCCCAAGAGCAACCCCAATCTATCGTTTACACACGTCTCCATTCCATCCGTCAGGGAATGACCATGCATTACTGAGACATTATGTTTTCATGTATTTTCTCCCTGTGACACTTGACTCGTATAACTAAACCCAAGCCAAGTTTTGGATAAATGTGTGAAAAATAGTTTTAGTACGAGTTTAAGTGCTTTCGATGTAAATGGGTTTCTTTGGTCAAGAATCATAAATATAAAGACACAAATTGGCAAAGTCAGAATTTAATACAGAAGTGTTTGAAGATGCTGAGACATTCTCCAGCTTTCCCACAAACCTCTATAGGACAAGCATTTTGGAAAATATATGGATTTATCATAACTGTTATATTCAATGAACAGCGTGTTTTATAACCTTATTGTTTTATATTTTATCATATCTGTGGGATATGAGTTTCACATGTGCATTTTTTTTAAAAAACACTTTTCATCTTTAGGGCACAACTTAAAAATGGAACAAATGCCAGAAAGTCTGAATTTGGTCTTGTTGGGAAGAACAGGAGCCGGGAAAAGTTTATCAGGAAACACAATACTGGGACAACAAGCTTTCATATCAAAGAAAAGCTCCAGATCTGTCACACAAGATGTTGCTGTTAAATCTGGAACAGTTGGTCAAATTCCAATCAATGTTTATGACACACCAGGATTATATGACACAGATATCAATGAAGAGGAGATTCAACAGACACTTGAAAAGGTTTTTCAGAAATGTGAATCTGGTCCCTGTGTGTTTCTGCTGGTCATCAGAGCTGACAGATTCCCTGAAAAGGAGAAAGAAATGGTGGAGAAGATTGAGAAGCTCTTGGGAGAAAAGCGCCTGAAGAAAACCTGGATTCTCTTCACCAAAGGAGACGAACTGGAGGAAGAAAACATGACCATAAAAGAATTCCTAGATGACACTGAACCACTGAAGAAACTCGTTCAGAAATATGAACAGAGATATCATGTGTTCAACAACAAGGCAAAAGGATATACTGGGCAAGTTCAAACACTGCTTATAAAAATACTTGAGCCATATTTTGTCACATTGGGTGAGTATACCAATATTAAATATTCTAGACACTGTTTAATCTCAATTCTTTGCAGTGAGTGTGTTAAAAATGGCATTAATTTTTGTTGTTGTTGTTGTTTCTATATTATACAGAAGAGGATGTACCAGAGATACTGAAGCAGAATCCACTGAGGAGAAAAATACCAAAAGACAATGAACCAGACACTCCTGCTGACAGTCTCCCATCCAGACGGATTGTTCTTCTGGGTAAAAGTGGAGTTGGGAAGAGTGCAACTGGAAACACAATACTGGGACAGAAAGAGTTTATATCTGCTAGGAGAATGATATCAGTAACCCATGAATGTTCAAAGGAACATGTCACTGTTTCAGGCAAATCTGTGTCTGTAGTTGATACTCCTGGATTATTCGACACACAGATGAAACATGAAGAGATAATGATAGAGATAGCGAGAAGTGTTTATCTATCCAGTCCTGGCCCACACGCTTTTCTCATTGTTCTCAGAGTAATTGATAAATACACTGAACATGAGCAGCAGATTCCTCAGATCATTGAGATGATGTTTGGTCAGGATGTGCTAAAATACTCCATCATTCTCTTCACTAATGGAGATCAGCTAGAAGGAGAGACCATAGAGAAACTCATTGATAAGAACAGTAAATTAAGACATCTAGTTGATCAGTGTGGAGGCAGATATCACGTCTTCAACAACAGAGATCAGAATAACAGAGAGCAGGTGAATGATCTACTGCAGAAGATTGACACAATGATAGAGCAGAATGGAGGAGGACACTACAGTAATCAGATGCTTCAAGATGCTGAGAGATTCAGACTAGAGGAAGAAGAGCAGAGACAGAGAGAGGAAGAGGAGAGAAAACAACAAGAGGAGAGACAAAGACAAGAGGAGATTGAGGGAGTGAAAAAGGAGACAGAGGAGAGAGTCAGAGCAGAGACAGAAGAGAGAAAACTACAAGAGGAGGGACAAAGACAAGAGGAGATTGAGGGAGTGGAAAAGAAGACAGACACAAGCAGTGGATTTAATCAGTTTTTTTTAAAGTATCAACGCTATTTTTATCTGGCATCTGTTGCAATTGGCATTGCTTGTGGTGGAGTTGTTGGTGGAGTTGTTGCTAAAGCTTTAATCGGTGGAGCTCTTGCTAAAACTGCTGTTACTGGAGCTGTTGTTGGTGGAGCTGTTGTTGGTGGAGCTGTTGGACATGCTGTTTTTGGAGTGGTTGCAAGAAATGCTGCTGGAGCCACTGGTTGACTTAACCATTAACTTCCATTAATCCATCCATCCTTCAAACTGCTTATCCTCTGTAGTGCTGTGTCATTCTGGATCCATCCGGGCCGTAGGCAGGAATACATCACCAGTCATATATATATATATATGTTTGTTTGATTGTTTTACATAATAATTAGATGTAAAATCACAGGGTGGTGGAATATGGGGAACTGATTTGGGAAAAAATTAATCCTCATATGATTTGAGTTCAAATTTACTTTCATTTTTGTTGTAGCTGTCCCACAGTTTATGTGAGAGGTGGGGGTCTGATTCTTGTTAAAAGTGTTTTACTCATTCAGTCTGGCTTCCAGAGATTGAACATGCATCTGTTAAACACTTTTTATCAATGACCTGATTATCAAGGCCTAAGTATAACTGCCTGCTGGTAGAGTTTGGACATGAGACGATACATTTAAATTTCCTTGTGGTGAGAGTTCTAAAAATAAAATAATTGGATCTAACAAACTTGATGATTTAGTGTTCATTTCATATACATTGCATAAAATGTACAAAAACAAATGAGTCCCCATATCGGGACCAGGGAGACCATGTATGCATGTATATATGGCTTTATTAGACCACCTATCATAATAAAGGGAAACACACAAACATGTTGGGAATCTGTCAATCAAAAACTTGATTAAAACCAAAAAAATGTATTGTCATTTATTAACCAAATAACAAACTAAAACAACTGAATAGTGTTAATTATATTACTAGTATGAGGGACTGAGCTTTGTACTGATATGCCCGCCCTTCGAACGCAAAGTGTAGAAACGGTCTGTGTCAAAGGAGAATCGAGACATGAAAGTACGTGTCCTTCAGGTCGATCACTGCAAACCAATCTCGGGGACAGATGCATTCGAAAATGCGTTTCTGCGTTAGCATCTTGAACAGGAGCAATATTGTCCGTAACCCGCCCCCTTTCTTGGGAACAATGAAGTAGAGGCTGTAGAGCCCCGCCTTCATATCGGCTGGAGGAACCGTCTCGATCACGTCCTTCGCCAGTAGGACCTTGATCTCTGACATGAGAATCGCTGCTCCGCACAGAGGTGAAGTGGATGAATCTGTACTTGGGAGGGTGCCAGGCGAACGGAATCGCATAGCCGAGTCTGATGGTACGGATGAGCCAGCAACTCGGGAGGCACGGAGGCGGCCCGAAGTGGGATCTGAGTGTGCTGTGCAACACTAACCTGGTTCCAGGGAGGGACAGAGGGTGTGTTAGAAGGCCTGGTGGCATCCTCGAGCTGCACACTGCTGTCTGCTGGTGATAGGAGAGGAGGAAGGGAAGCGTCGCACACTGCCAACCTTACTCTCTTGTGACCCAGGGGGAAAGGAAACTGCTCTTTTATTTGAAAATGTGGGAACAACAGAAATAAAATGAAACAGAAGATTTTCCACCTGGCCCTCCTCCAGGGGAGGGAGTGTTGCAGACACCATCTCCTGAAGAGCAGCTCCTTCCTTCCCTGGGTCGCCCATCTCAGGACCGCTTGCTGCCAGACTTGGCGGGGGCCTTGATGGGCTGGGCGCCCCTCTTGCAACCGGCCGCCTGCTGCCTGGGTGGAAGCTGCTTCTTAGGCTGAGCAGGGGCGGAGGCAGATACAAGGGGACGCCCTCTTCGACGAGCAGGTGGAGGCTCTGCAGCCGACAGATGGTCTTATTGTGTTAACCCTTAAACAGGCACGACTGGAAAATGATCAGCAACAAATCATTTCAAGTAACTTTTTATTTCATCTGGACTTAAGTAAAACATATCCAAAGGAATTTTTTCAAAGTTTTGATTTTATGAGTTGTAACTCCCAGTTCACGTTGCCTGTTTAGGGTATAAAAAAAGGATTATCCAGAGTTGTGACAATGAATGGTGCTTCAAGGTCAACTGGGCTCCCTGTACTGGTCATTGCATTACTGCGAATTCCGGGGTGGCGAGTGAGGGGTCGGTTGTGGGTGGTGGGAGGGCCAGTAGAAATCTCGTTCCAGGACCGGGGCCCTTAGGGAAGACCCTTATAGGCCCTTCTCAATCTGTGTATTTTGAGTAAAAAAAATGTGCAAATGTTAATATTCACATGTAAAACTGATATTATTACTTTTTGTTGACTATATCATTGCATTTTTAACTACTTGCGGATAATTTTTTTATTTTATTTTTATTTCTTGCAACTCTGCAGGAAGGTAGCCCTCCAGAAGCAGGGTTGGACACCCCTGTTCTACCATAAAATGAGCTCTGCAAGAAAATATCTAGTTAAAAATGCAAAGCTGTAGGTTTTTATGGGTGTGCCGCACTGAAGACTTTGAAGACTTTGTACATGCTACCACTGGGAGATATTATTAGGAAGCATGGCGTTAATTTTCATTGTTATGCTGACGATACTCAGCTCTATATTTCTTCACGCCCTGACGAAACTTACCAATTCACAAGATTAACAGAATGCATAGCTGATATAAAAAATTGGATGACTAGTAATTTCCTGCAACTTAATTCAGAAAAAAACTAAATTTTTAATCATTGGACAAAAAAACTCCACAAGTAGTAACCTAGAATACTGTCTAACACTCGATGGCTGCTCTGTCAAGTCCTCGTCGTCAGTTAGGAACCTGGGTGTGCTCTTTGATACCAATCTCTCATTTGAAAGCCACGTTTCTAGCATCTGTAAAACTGCATTCTACCATCTTAAAAATATATCTAAATTACGGCACATGCTTTCAATGCAAAATACTGAACAGTTAGTTCATGCGTTCATGACCTCAAGGCTAGATTATTGTAATGCTCTACTGGGTGGTTGCCCTGCTCGCTTAATAAATAAACTGCAGCTGGTCCAAAACGCAGCAGCTCGAGTTCTTACTAGAACCAGGAAGTATGACCATATTAGCCCGATTCTGGCAACACTGCATTGGCTCCCTATTAAACATCGTATACATTTTAAAATCTTGCTGATTACTTACAAAGCACTAAATGGTTTAGCTCCCCAGTACTTGAGCGAGCTCTTAACGCATTATACTCCATCACGTCTATTGCGGTCTCAAAATTCTGGCCAGTTGATAATACCTAGAATATCAAAATCAACTGCAGGCGGTCGATCCTTTTCCTATTTAGCACCTAAACTCTGGAACAGTCTTCCTAGCATTGTTCGGGAAGCAGACACACTCTGTCAGAACACATCTCTTTACTATGGCATACACATAAAACATTTTTAATTTCTATTATTCAAATCAGTTAAATGATTGTTAGGCTGCATTAACTAGGTCAGCCGGAACCAGGAACACTTCCCATAACACCTGATGTACTCGTTACATCATAAGAAGAATGGCATCTACGCTAATGTTAGTCTCTCTGTTTATCCCGAGGTTTACTGCAGTCGGCCGGATCCGGGCCGTATCCAGACCAGATGGTGGACCTTAGCCTGGACATGACGACCATATCCCTGAAGTGTCTGTAGAGACCGTGTCAATTAAACTCCCCCCTGTAAATGCAGCATCGACACGACATCCTCATTAAACCCATCCCCGGCATGACAACTCCAATCTTTCGAATAATCCTACGAATATCTATTGATCTAATATGACTTCTGACCTGTAATGTTGCCAGAATCATAATCATGCACTATTTGTTCGTTGGCCAGAGGAGAACTGGCACCACGACTGAGCCTGGTTTCTCCCAAGGTTTTTTTCTCCATTCTGGCCCTGAAGGAGTTTTGGTTCCTTGCCACCGTCGCCTTTGGCTTTTGGCTTGCTCAGTTGGGGACACTTAAATTTCAGCTATATTACTGATCTGCCCGCATTGACACTATATGATAATTGAAATGAGCTGGATGACATCACCGTTTTCACCAGAGCGGCTGCACAGCTGAATCAAATTCCGTTGCATTATTTTCCTGTTACCACTGTGAAGCTGCTTTGAAACAATTGCCATTGTAAAAAGCGCTATATAAATAAAGGTGATTTGATTTGATTTGAAGTAAATGCCCACTGCTATGATTGGATAAGATTAGCATATTATAATGAGCTCCAGTGAGTACATGTGGGAATTGTTTTGAAAGCGTGTGGGAAAACGGCAACCGGAATGGACCGCCCACAGGGCTCACAAAATGTCTTTATCAAACAAACACAATGATTTATCTCTCATCCACCCGCGATTGATTGGAATGTTATTTTTTTATTGCTTGGCCCGCCCGATCGGTGGATATAAGCGCAAACCGTGTATCACACACACACACACACACACACACACACAAGTACGTTGCAGACAGCATGATCAAAACTTCAGCGATTGTATTTTTCCTTCAAATATCAAGTCAAGAGAGTGAACAACGCACATCAAGAAAGGAATGTTATTTCACTATTTAGGATAGCCCGTCGGCAGGCCGGTGATACGTTTTGGTAGCCCTCTGGAAAACACATATCCCCAGGACGTTGGGCTTTGCGAGCCCTGGCCCATACATGTCCGAGTCTGATCCCAAATACCAACACCTGAAATAAAGGATTCTCCAGCCTGTGACAGCATGCTAAGGTATGTTCTGTTAGACACATACACATAATCAATAGATATCAAACGATCTGTAAAAATGCAATACTATCACATATAAAAAATATTTTTTACTCACATAAGTGTGTTGCTTCATTCATTCATGTAATCTCATCCTGTCTGCAAATCCAGTTTTACAAACGAATCCGTGGTGAAATGAAGGAACAAACGCTCAATGTCTTCCCCACGTGAGCTGGATCTTCATTAAAAATAAAGTTCATCCATGCATTCATAATATTGGAATCCGAAGGAAGCTTATGCGGCATGTTAATTAGCTTAGAAGTTCGATCCAGTTTAGCTCTATGTAGGCCTATGTCATGTCAGGCACGAGTCGGTGGGCGGGGCTACTGTAATGGCGATCCAAGCCATGTTCTTCACCCTTTCCATAAGCTTCGACACAAAGGACTTGACGCGTGAATCCAAAACTTTTCTTGAAATGTTTACTTTTTTCTTTGTCTTGTTACAGTACAAAAGAAACTCAAAACATAAATTCTTTCCACTTATTCCAGTTACAAAACAAGAAAATTTCACGGTCAAAAGACTGTCTAGCTCGAAGCTTTTCTTGTTTCCGTCTACTTCTTCAACTACTCACTTTTTCCTTACACATATGTAATACGTATATAACTAGTCACAGTCACGTGATACAAAACTAACATAAACACACCTTTTTCAAGAACATAATTATTCTTAATATAAGGAAAAATATTACAAAATTATTAACGTTGTTATGCTCTAACAGCTACAGAATCAGGCGTTGTTCATCTTATGTTGAGGCAGTGTTTCACCACACGATGACGTCAAGGGTCGACATATTCTGAGATCGATTGTTTGCTGGGCCTGGTGTCAATAAAAGCTTTTCTTTGACTAACAAGGAAGTTTTCAGCTCTGAAACTTAAAGGATATTCTTATATCACGATGAACTTTTATATATCAAAGGCTGAATGAAAAGTTGATTTCTCAATTCATCACCCCTTTAAGACAATGTTCACAATTAATATTAGCAGTTGTTTTGCATTTTTTCCCTTAAAAAGTAAGATTAATATATATTTACTTATCACAAAATCTGAATGTCCTGCATTAATGGCGCCCATGTGGGGTTTAGGTCAGGCTGACTAATTAATCACAAAAAACTTGAAACAAATCATGTGACCAGCATACTCAAGACAGACCAGGCTATGATAAATGATAAAAGGATTTGATGAAAACATCTTTCTTATGCCCCAAACAAGACACTAAAGAATACAGTGGGGGAGAACAAGTATTTGATACACTGCCGGTTTTGCAGGTTTGCCCACTTACAAAGCATGTAGAAGTCTGTAATTTTTATCATAGGTACACTTCAACTGTGAGAGACGGAATCTAAAACAAAAATCCAGAAAATCACATTGTATGATTTTTAAATAATTAATTTGCATTTTATTGCATGACATAAGTATTTGATCACCTACCAACCAGTAAGAATTCCAGCTCTTGCAGACCTGTTAGTTTTTCTTTAAGAAGCCCTCCTGTTCTCCACTCATTACCTGTATTAACTGCACTTGTTTGAACTCGTTACCTGTATAAAAGACACCTGTCCACACACTCAATCAAACAGACTCCAACCTCTCCATAATGGCCAAGACCAGAGAGCTGTGTAAGGACATCAGGGATAAAATTGTAGACCTGCACAAGGCTGGGATGGGCTACAGGACAATAGGCAAGCAGCTTGGTGAGAAGGCAACAACTGTTGACGCAATTATTAGAAAATGGAAGAAGTTCAAGATGACGGTCAATCTCCCTCGGTCTGGGGCACCATGCAAGATCTCACCTCGTGGGGCATCAATGATCATGAGGAAGGTGAGGGATCAGCCCAGAACTACACGGCAGGACCTGGTCAATGACCTGAAGAGAGCTGGGACCACAGTCTCAAAGAAAACCATTAGTAACACACTATGATAAAATACCTATGATAAAAATTACAGACCTCTACATGCTTTGTAAGTGGGCAAACCTGCAAAATAGGCAGTGTATCAAATACTTGTTCTCCCCACTGTATGTAATTTGTGGTTCGTGTTGCCTGTTTTAAGGTTAATATTGAATTGAAAAACACTTTTGCTGATATTGAGGTGGGATACGGGTAAGGTTAGGGACAGGTGTGGTGGTATGGGTAGGTTTAGGGTTAGGGTTAAAATGTAAGGGAAGTGTCAACAGTATGTAACTACAGAAATTAATTACAGATGTAATTACACCTAATTATAAAGTGGGTCCAGTATTTATCCAGTATACACTTCTGCTTGCTGGACACTCTGGGACGTCCCAAAGCCTTCTTCACTGCAGTTGAGCCTCTCGCCTTGACGTTCTTGATGATCTGGTAAATGGTTCTTTCAGGTGCAAAATTCTTTGCAGCTATTTTCTTTTATGTGAGGCCATTTTGATGCAAAGATGATGGCTGCACATCTTTCTTTGGAGGAAACCATTACTAACAAAAGAACACAATGATTGGAAGCACTTCTTCCCTCCTTTTATAGCAATCATGTGCTGATGGTATGATTAGTAAAATGATGTTAGCTGGTCATTTGCGTCAGGGCCAAAAACAGTTACATTTGGAGTTATGTGATAAAGTTTTTGGACAATAAAACTTTTTGCAAATATGTAAAATGTATCTGATCACTCTGCACAATAATCTAGAAAAATGTGAATCAACACTATAACAACTGAACTGAAGCAGCAAAATTTTCAAATTTGGCCACAGCTGCGCCGTCGTTCTGTTGGGATCAACAAGAGGGTCAACACTACGAGTCTCATGCTCATCTGAGGAGTATGCCTCATAATCAGTGTCCTCCTCAACATTATTGTCTGTCTCAGACACATTATCCTCTGTCACTGTCAAAGAACTGTGACAAAATCTTATTGACAGAAAACCTTTGCTTAGAGGTCATTTTCAATTGAGAGAGAGCATAAAGAGAGAGCTCACAGAGAGAAATGGTTTGGAAGGCTTTTGTGAAGCTTTCATATGTTTGCTCCTCCCCTATGTCATGTTTTCCTCTCCCCCATGGCACAAAATATCAAAGTTCTTGCAATAATTATGATTTCCTTTCTCTGGAAATTGCACTAATTGGCACTGGAAATATCAGATTAGGGCTCTAAAGCAGAGGGAAGTTTTTTGAAGATCATAAAATTTTAAGTTATAATGACCTCAATATCATCCAAAACAAACGTGTGTAAAATTTTGATATTTCTTATATGTTTTATACAGCTAAATGCGCCTACACTGTCAGAAAAAAGGGTACGGTTAGGGTACATTTATGAGCCTTAGGGTACAAATGCTGTGGTTTTACTCTCACTGGGTCATACCCAGGTGAAAAAGTCGTGCTATTAAATATTTTAAAAAATATACTTGAAATTCAAGTAGTATGTTTATAATATATTTGTATTCCCAACAGCTTATTTGAAGTGCATTAAAAAATATATTGAATTGCATTTTAATATATTTCTAAATAGAATACTATAAGTACTTTGGTAATAAATATATGCTTAATTACACTTTTAAGAAATGTGCTAAAGACAAGTGTACTTTTAGTGAAGTATTTATATATGCAATATATAATATAATATATAATGCAATATATTTTAAATATTTATGTATTTATAATTTTAATAATTTCAAAAGTAAGATATTTTGAAAAAAACATTTAACATTTTAAATGTACCAACTTATAATGTATTATAAATAATATTTGTTAACTATTATTAAGCATTACAATATGCATACTTTAAATGAATATGTCCATTACATGATACGTTTGTAATAGGCTACTACTGAAATTCCAACAAGGATTTCAACATCATATTATTTGAAATGCATCATAAATAACTTTTTCAAAGATGCTTAAAAATCCAAGTAGTGCTCGTTACTTGTTTAAATTCAAACAACACACGTGAAACACGTGACTAAACCTGATTGGTTCCAGCGTTGAACAGCTCTGATTGGTTCTTATGATAATGAGATCGTGCTTTAGAGCATCCGTTTATGAGTTAGGCTGAGACTGAATCCGAAACAGAACACACTGGGAAACTGGGAACACACCGTTGGCAGGCTCAATCCGGGAGGCAGGGTAAACGGTTGTCTTTCAGATTCCCTCTGCACGCAATAGGATAGCGCTACAACCAACCAGAGCAACGAAGAAGGTGAAGCGGAGCTAGTTGATAGATTAAACTTTTGCCAAATCCGGTCGGCAAAACTCCGAACACATCTTCTTTTTTTAAGAATGACTTCAGTGCCGTTCTTTGTTCTTTTCTCAAAGAAAAGCTTAACTCCAAGTCTTCCAGAGACGCGGCCAAAGCCGATTCGAAAGACCGCTGTTCGGCAGCTTATTTGTTTTTAAAGTAGCTTGCGGAACCGTCACAACTCTGCCGTCATTATGTTAAGCCCGCCCACCGACTCTATACACGATGTGATTGGCCTGACTAGAGTTTGGTTTTTCCAGCTCGCAAGCCAACGAAGAGTTGCTAGACGCCCTAGCTGCAAATTATATTTGCTGCCGCTAGGGTGCGTCTAGATTTCTAGGCTAGTCTTTAGCACGACCAGCTGTGAATAGTGTGTTTAACACGTCAATGAAATTGACCTGGAGGCATTATAGCCTGGCTGGTGACGTCATCAGCCCACCTGCTGCACGAGGCTATAAATAGATGAGCCCCAGCTGTATGCCTTTAGGTCTTTTTGTTTTCAGAGACCACTCTGTGTTGGTGTGAACGTCAAATATCTCTCTCTGAAAAATTCTCTTGAGATCTTTGTTAGGAGTTCGTTTTCAACTGGCAGTGTGCAGATTTCTCTCTTTTTCATCTCTGTTACAAAGAAACATCAGTGAAAAGAGTTCAAGTTTAAAGAAATCGAATCAGTTGAAAACGAGTCAGCAGAGTAAACGCTGTGTCCCTCCGTGTTCTCTTCCAAATGACAGAACTGGATACACACGATTACTGCTTTGTGTGTTTGGGGAGGAGCATGCGCTCGCTGCATAGAGTCAGGCGAGAGCGAGCATTGCGAGCTCTTTACAGTTAAAATGCTTCGTGCTCATCTTGGCTACTTTTAGTCCGCACCCGCGTTGCGGGGCTCCCGGGGTCCGTCCCTTTCGCTTGCTCGCTCACCAAATCTACACGTTTCCTTCGGGGAACGATGATGAATCTCTTGGGTCTGCGGACTTCGAGCAGCCAGCCTCCGAGCGTTCCTTGCATGATCGTAAATCTGTCGAGGAATTAATCGAGGTGTTTGCTCGCACGGTTGCCAGGTTACAGTTTGACTGGCTCCGTGAACGAGAGATCCCCAAACGCAGTAAGCTTGAGGATATGTTTCTGTCCAGTGGCAGGGGGAGGGACCTCAACATCAGTCTCTCCCAGGGGCTTAAATTTCATCTAACAGCTGGGGGGGGGCAATAAACATAAAATTTATCAAGAGCAATTTTTGAAGGGGAATTAATTGTTTTTAATTAATTATTTGTTGTTCAATTTTTAATTGTTGTGACTGTTCTCTAACTGAACTAAATTATTTTATTACTATAAAAATTAAAACGACGGTGGGGGCGGTGCCGCGGTGGGCAAGTGAACACCGGTAACACCGACTATCGCAGCAAGCCTGTATTAAAGAGAAAAGAATCACTTCATCTGATGTTTAAAGTGAGTAAAATAGCCTTGACAGCTACTTACTGGTGTTTCACAACTGCTGTCTGAAGAGATTTGTTCTCTCCCCAAACTTGTGTGGTAGTTGCTATTTTTTTTTTTACAGTCTATGGGTAGTTGAGGTGCACTTCACGTGTTTTTGTGCCCTCGACGTAGGCATTTTCGACTATCGTGGGTGCGAAATCACGTGGGTATGCGAAGATGCCCCAGGTGGAAGAGACGCTTGCGAGCGATCTCTCTCCTGGGTCTGCATATTCATTAAAGAGACATACCTCCCCACGAAGCCGTGTAGAACAATTTCGGCTCTCGTGGGCAAAGCTTATATATACAGCGAGCTGTGTAAATATTAAAAATATTATTTTATATATATTATATATTTAAAAAGGGTCAGGCTGGTGCTGCGCTGCACATTATGGTTGTTACAGGCATACCAGGCTGACCTCCTGAAGGATTTGAGTGCGGGGCGGACGATCAAAGATAGAGTTTTTCTTCTTGAAGCTCCGATCTTCCCCCTCTGGTCTGTTTGGTGATTCAGTTAACTCTGTGGTTGCCAGATTTAGAGAAGTTAAAATATGAGGAAGCGTTCGTTCAGTTTCTTCCTCGCTGCACTCGAGGGGAGGGGCCATCAGCCACCCAACCTCCCCCGGTCCTTGAAGAGTTAGGGAGGTGAAAAAGCAGAGTGTGGATATTTAATTCTCTAAAAGCAGAGAAAAATTGATATTTCACATGCAAGCTAATGGTGTAGTTGCGGATTTTTGTGGTAAATAGGTACAAAAGTACTTAAAATCTCCCAAAACACAGCATTAATGTATAGATGAGAAGTAAACAAAAAAATTTATATATTATTTGTATTATTGAAAATGTATATATTTTTTACAATTATGCTTTCAATTTTGGGGTCACACAGACCCCAAAGCCAACATTTGTAAACAGGAAACGAGGACCATTTGAAGGTTAAGTGGCCGTCCAGCCCAAAGGGAATGGGAGGGTCATCAGCTCGATTGGCACATCCACTGCCTCTAGTTGATGGCTGTATTTCTGGCCCTGAAATACTTTCTCCCCCAGTTAAGGGGCCGTCATGTCCTAGTGCAGGTGGACAACACAGTAACAGTCTCTTACATAAATCACCAGGGAGGTCTCTGCTCACGCAATCTGAAGTATAGCGAGACGGATTTTCCCTTACAAATGAAATCAGAAATAACGAGTTACCTGATCAAACATATTCACACAGAAACGAAGATTCAAAAAGTGACATTTCAACAGTTATGCATTTATTAGGAATAAAACATACAAAAATCAAATGTAATTCATGGATGTATTTTTAATGCCATGAGAAATTGACTTGTCTATAGCAGAAACCTGAATTCTGATTTTTTTTTTTTTTTTTCATGTGGAAGTTGCAAAAAATCTGAAGAGATTAGAGTCACTGCAACATTTTAAACTAAAATGGAGTGTTTCATGATGAGTTGTAACCCATTAACACCATCACTGTATTGCTGCAAAAACTCCAGCAGCTCCAGCTAATCCTGCTAATGCTGTAACAGGAAGTTCATTTCCTCCAAGAAAGTGACTAATCGCTGCACCAGCTGATAAACCACACACAACACCTGCTGCTTTCATCACAGACTGTCTAACATTGATGGGACACTCATGAGAAGATGAAAGGATCAACTGACTCTTCAACATCAATCTCCAGAGATTCCCAGTGAAAACTCCTGCAGTTGCTGCTGATCCTCCTGTAAAGAAACCCTTAGTGAACATCCATCTATGTGAAGAGTCTTCCTTCCACACCGAAACACCTCCTGTCACTACAGCAAAAAACATAAATACACAGACATATTTCAGCTTTATCTGCTTAAAGAACAGATCTTTCTCCCTCTTCCCAGCTTTGTCCTGTTTCTCCTCCTCATATTCTCTCCTCACTCGTATCTCTGTCTCTTCTGATTCTGTCTAATGTCGTCTGATGTTCTCTCTCTTTCCTCTCCTTCTCTGCTCTCTCTTCCTCCTCTCGTCTCCTCTCAGTCTCCTGCATCTTTTCTAGTGTGTAACGGGAGTTTCTGTTCTCAGTCACCAGTCTGTCAATCTTCTCCATGAGTTCAGTCACCTGCCGTCTGTTTGCTGGAGCTTTAATGTTAAACTCATGATATCTCTGACCACACCGGTTAATAAAGTCAGATAACTGAGGATTTGCCCTGATCATTTCTCCTAGTGATCTCATGTGTCTCTGATCTGCATGAGTGAAGAGGACTAGAGTAAATCTGAGAGCTTCTGCACCAAACTTCTGCTCAAACCAGTCAGTGAAATCCTTCTCATGTTCAGTGAAAGTGCTTAAAGGCAGAACAAGCAGGATGACATGAGCTCCTGGTGAACATAAACGCAGAGCTCTCTTCAGCTCCGAGTCTGAATCAAAGTCAGTGTGAGTGGAGAATCTGAAGTCTGGAGTATCGATCACTGTCACACTCCTGTTATTGACAACATCAGTGTGTTCTTTACAGGTTTTCGTCACTGATGAAGAGCTCTTTTGTGACTCAAACACTCGACCATTGAAGATGGCGTTTCCTGTGGCGCTTTTCCCGGATCCGGTTTTACCCATCAACAGCAGATGAAGATCTTCATCTCTCATCAGCACTGGGCTCTGAAACCTCTAAAATACATAAAGCAAAGCAGCATACAGTCAATTAAAAGACTCATAAATTATTGTCTGCTACAATTACAAAAGAATGGGGTGGAAGAGAGATGTTAACATATTTACCTGATACTCCATTTGTCAAGGTCTCTTTTCTCTTGTTTAAACACAAAAGAGTTCAATCTACAAAAGAAAGAAAAGTTTAGATATACACAATACAAATCAATTTTATGTCTTACCGAGACCTCTAAAGCTGAGCATAGCTCATGTTAATGTAAATTTAATGTAGCCTACACATTTCCAATGCAACATATATTTGTTAGACATAAACAAATACAGATTTATTAAACGTTACACTTACTGGGAATCACACAAGACCGATGAGGTAAAATGCCTTCCGTCAGGAGTGAGCGTCAACAAAATGTCGGAAATATCATTTTACTTTCACTTTAAAGAGAGTCACGTGCACTCCGTCTGCGCCACACGAGCGAAACAGTGACGTGTTAGTTCAAGTATATTTTCCAAGTACAGCTTACTATTACGCTATAGAATTGTATGATTATAGAATATAGGCTATAGAAATGCTCTGATGTACCGAGATATGGCTTAATCATGCTGCCATGCACTTGCTATAGTCTTTTTCTTTTTCTCCTTTTCGCTGCAAACCAGCGCACAGACAATTTGGATCGCAAGCTTTTTGCAGGCTATCGTTTTTAATAACAATTTCAGTCTCTCGCTAGAACTCCGGTCTCACGCGTGATAGCGTTATTTCCTTGTCACTTTTTGTGTGTATTTGGTAAGTTTACGGACCAGACAAAGATGGCGGCGATTCTTCCTTCAAGGTGAAAAAGACGTACTATTAAATGTATTAAAATATACTTGAAATCCAAGTAGTATGTTTATAGTACATTTGCATTCCCAACATGCTTATTTGAAGTGCATTAAAATATAGCGGTGAGCGGGGCACAACCTAACGCGGGGTTAGTTGTAACACACATGGTTTAAAACTTTCCACACATGCCAGGATGACGAAACTTAGTGTATTTACTAGTTGCCATATCAACACTATTTAGAGAAAAAAAAAATGCGCCAAAATTCTTTGGAAGATATCACTGAACATTTATTTAAACATAGCAAAAGGAGATTTCTCACTTCATATCTGTGATATTCTATACTTTTATGAATTCTTTTGAGAAACCATGAGAAAAAGCTGAATATAGACTGAGAGTCAATGTTCAGAAATGATTAATTATTATTATTTTTTTTTTTAACTATGCTGTGTAGCTGTTTTGCGGTGTGTTTGTTGTCAAACTCAAAAATGTGTTTATTTTTAATTATTTAAACATTTAATAATTTAAAATTATTATTATTAGTATTTTATTGACAGTTTGTCTTGTATACTTTCTTGATTGTATCAGATAAAATTTGAAGCTGTCATTTGGTCATGTTACAATGTACTCCACCTATGGGGCATGTTGTCACATTTCACTTCCATTCTTTCGGGGTAAATCAAGAAAAAAGTATACACTGTATTAATAAAACAAAAGCACATAATTGTACTAGACGTGTGAAATTAATGTGGGGAAAAATAAATACTCTGAACACCAAGTGAATTTACACAAACTGAGAAAGTCAAAAGGCGTTCTCCTCTAGTCCTTACAGTTTCCTTTGTTAGATTTTGTTACCATGGTTATTCATTGCTTCATTAATTAACCACACCTGTTTCTCATTGCATTTATTGGTTTGTGTTGGTATTAATTTAGCCTGATTTCTCTTGGTTCAGTCTTCGTTGTCATTTGCTGGTTGTTTTGTTTGTGTTTTTATTTTTTGGAGTACTTTTGTTTCATATTGAGGGTTTGAATAAATTGAGACCAGTTAGATCCTGCTTTTTAACTGCGCTGTGACAGTGTACCCAAAACTGTATTAACAGTATTCTATCAGCCAAGAAGCTGACTGAGTAAAGCCAGAGAAGAGCAGAAGCAGGACACAAAGTGATGATAATAAAAAGGAGGAGGTTTATTGAATAATTTTAGTTGTGTATGTTTCAATGGTCATACTTTGATCAGTACAAATCCTAATCCACAAATGACTAATCAGTGAATGAAATGAGTATATAAATTGTTTAAATGATTATTATTAATGATTATATGATTCAATGAAATAATGAAATGATAAATGATTGAAGAAATTAAGAATAAATGCATATAAAAGAAAGTAAAACAACACAAATGTTAGTTTACATTTGAGAATCCTTATATCCTATAACCAGTTTTAATATAACAAGCAAAGGGAATGGAAATTCACTGCTATGGACATTAAACCAATGACTCGTGCCTCACTTTTGCAGTTCAGTTATTATCTTTATGATTATGATTATCTTTATGATTACATAGAATTTCAGCAAAATACTCTCTATTTCTGGTACCACAACAAATCAAGCTCAAATATAAAAACAGATATAACAAATGAATATACAGATTAGTAAAACAAGTACAAATTTTAAGAAATAATATAGAGGAAAACAAAGAAAGAAGATCCATCTCTGTAAAAGACTGTTACTAAACTCGTAATATGGACCAGACCCTGCAGTCACCTCTCAAATAAAACACACAAGATGATTTTCAGAAAGGCTGATCAGTTACAATCAGCTATTTTTGTATCACAATCAAAAATCAAAGCCTGTGGAGCAGATACAACAAACTATAAAGTAAACTCAATTTCAAATTTGGAATATGTTTTTATTCCATATGTGTATCTATAAAACCATTTATTGAACAAGTTCTGATCAAAAACCAGACTGCCAACAATGACAGCTCAACTGGCATTTTCACTAACCCTAACTCCAGCAACAGCTCCAGCAACAGCTCCAGCAACAGCTCCAAGACCAGCTCCGATAAGAGCTCCACTACCAACAGCTCCACTACCAACAGCTCCACTAGCAGTTGCACCAAGAGAAGCTGAAAGAGTAGCTCCAGCAACAGAACCTGTAACAGTAGCTCCTCCACTACTAACAGCTGTTACAATAGCTCCAACACCAGCTCCAACACCAGTTAAAACCAATGCTCCAACAGTTATTCCACCAACAACAAAAGCTGCCATTTGAAAATAACTCTTGTACTCTGAAATAAAATTAAAAAATCCATTCTGGCTCGTTGTTTCTCTCTTAGCTTTAAACTCTGCTCTGACTCTCTCCTCTGTCTCCTTTTTCACTCCCTCAATCTCCTCTTGTCTTTGTCTCTCCTCTTGTTGTTTTCTCTCCTCTTCCTCTCTCTGTCTCTGCTCTTCTTCCTCTAGTCTGAATCTCTCAGCATCTTGAAGCATCTGATTACTGTAGTGTCCTCCTCCATTCTGCTCTATCATTGTGTCAATCTTCTGCAGTAGATCATTCACCTGCTCTCTGTTATTCTGATCTCTGTTGTTGAAGACGTGATATCTGCCTCCACACTGATCAACTAGATGTCTTAATTTACTGTTCTTATCAATGAGTTTCTCTATGGTCTCTCCTTCTAGCTGATCTCCATTAGTGAAGAGAATGATGGAGTATTTTAGCACATCCTGACCAAACATCATCTCAATGATCTGAGGAATCTGCTGCTCATGTTCAGTGTATCTATCAATTACTCTGAGAACAATGAGAAAAGCGTGTGGGCCAGGACTGGATAGATAAACACTTCTCGCTATCTCTATCATTATCTCTTCATGTTTCATCTGTGTGTCGAATAATCCAGGAGTATCAACTACAGACACAGATCTGCCTGAAACAGTGGCGTGTTTCTTTGAACATTCATGGGTTACTGAATTCGCACTCATCTCAGATTTAAACTCTTTCTGTCCCAGTATTGTGTTTCCAGCTGCACTCTTCCCAACTCCACTTTTACCCAGAAGAACAATCCGTCTGGATGAACGTCTGTCGACAGGGATATCCTGGATGTTGATTGGAATTCTTTGCTGTGTTTTTTTTGGCACTGCAAAAAAAAGAAAGAAACAAAATCAAACAATCACTTATTTTATCCTGGAAGCCACTTTTCCACTGAAATATTCTGGTGTGGGCTCCTTGCCCACATATTTAAACTGCAAATTTAATTTAACTTAAACTGGGTCCACTTAGAACCAACAACATAAGGAGATGGAGAAATGTAAAAGGGGTAGAGACGTATGAATATACATGGAAAGGCATGAATATTGTGTTAAATTTATATGACTATATTTAACAGTTAACATACAGTAAATACCAATTATACAGACATACAGACCGGTAATATCAGACCCTATCGCTGCTGTTTATAAACTCCAAAACTTTGGGATTGTTCCATTTGTAAAAAAAATTATATATATCACATTTTCTTGTCCTGAAAGGTTTTCCTTTACTGGTACTATAATCTCCCTTGGCAAACAGATACAGTGGCCTTAATGATAAATGGATGAATTAATTTATTAATAAGCAAGGAATCTCAATTACTACATTAATAATATGATGTTCCCTATTCCCAATCTAGTTAAAATAAACTTACGATTCTCTAAGTTCCTCATGAAAACTTTAGATATCAGAGAATTCACTTGATCGCTAGGTTCATTTGTCTTGTTGTTGAAATTGTGGAATCTGCCCTCATATTTCTGAACAAGATTCTTCAAGGCTTCAGTCTCTTTAATGAGTTGATTTGTGCTCTTATTTTCATCTTTGAGTTGATCTCCTCCAGTGAAGAGAATCCAGGCATTCTGCATGCGTTTTTCTTTCAGCAGCTTCTCAATCTTCTCCACAGTTTCTTGATCTTCTCCAGTGAATCTGTCACACTGGAGAACCATGAGAAATGCACAAAGGCCTGATTCACATTTCTGCAGAACCTCTTCATATTTCCTAAGCTCTTCCTCACTCTCTGTACCAGAAAATCCCGGTGTGTCATAAACAGTGATCGGTAATCTACACACATCACTGTCTTCACCAGCAAAATCTTGAGTGACTGAAATGGAGCTTTTCTCTGATGGGAAAGCTTCTCGTCCCAGTATTGTGTTTCCTGATGCACTTTTCCCAACTCCAGGTTTTCCCAGCAAGACCAAATTCAGACGCAGATTTGGCATCACATTAGTCATGTCCATTTTTATTTCGTAGCCTAGAAATATATAAAAAGAACATGGTGTAAAAGAAAAAAAACATCATTCTGTTTCAAATGCTTCCGTTCAAAATATACTAGATGCTTTTGTTGTTACAGTAAAATTTTAATATCAAATCTGTAAAATAAAGGTTAAGATTTGACGTGATTAGCATCTTCAAAATGTGCAAATATTGCTGGTCCATGTTCTTATTTTTCATTAGATGTGAGAGTCTATGTAGTTTCACATTTATTTGTTAGTTATTAGATTATTAGTTATCACATTTACACTTACAGTACACATCCTGTGGTGCTTTTTACAAATAATTTAAAATTAGGATTAAAGTACGAAATAAAAGCAAAAAATTACCTACAATAAATTAAATGTTTAAATATATAGTGCTTAACAAGTACATTAGACCACTTGTCATAATAAAGAGAAAACACAAATATTTACCAATCATTACATTTTGAAGATATGTAATAATAGCAACACCATGAATGCAAATTTTATGATTTCTGGGGTCTTTGGCATGTAAATTTATATAGGTAGAAGAAAGCTCGGTGTATGGTGACGCATTGCTGCCACATACATATTATACAGTGGGGAGAACAAGTATTTGATACACTGCCGATTTTGCAGGTTTGCCCACTTACAAAGCATGTAGAAGTCTGTAATTTTTATCATAGGTACTCTTCAACTGTGAGAGACGGAATCTAAAAAATCCAGAAAATCACATTGTATGATTTTAATGATATTAATTTGCATTTTATTGCATGACATAAGTATTTGATACATCAGAAAAGCAGAACTTAATATTTGGTACAGAAACCTTTGTTTGCAATTACAGAGATCATACATTTCCTGTAGTTCTTGACCAGGTTTGCACACACTGCAGCAGGGAGTTAGTTGCCCTGGCTGTGTGTTTCGGGTCGTTGTCATGCTGGAAGACCCAGCCATGACCCATCTTCAATGATCCAAGATCTCGCGATACATGGCCCCATCCATCCTTCCCTCAATATGGTGCAGTCGTCCTGTCCCCTTTGCAGAAAAGCATCCCCAAAGAATGATGTTTCCACCTCCATGCTTCACGGTTGGGATGGTGTTCTTGGGGTTGTACTCATCCTTCTTCTTCCTCCAAACATTGTGAGTGGAGTTTAGACCAAAAAGCTCGATTTTTGTCTCATCAGACCACATGACCTTCTCCCATTCCTCCTCTGGATCATCCAGATGGTCATTGGCAAACTTCAGACGGGCCTGGACATGCGCTGGCTTGAGCAGGGGGACCTTGCGTGCGCTCCAAGATTTTAATCCATGACGGCGTAGTGTGTTACTAATGGTTTTCTTTGAGACTGTGGTCCCAGCTCTCTTCAGGTCATTGACCAGGTCCTGCCATGTAGTTCTGGGCTGATCCCTCACCTTCCTCATGATCGTTGATGCCCCACGAGGTGAGATCTTGCATGGTGCCCCAGACCGAGGGAGATTGACCGTCATCTTGAACTTCTTCCATTTTCTAATAATTGCGCCAACAGTTGTTGCCTTCACACCAAGCTGCTTGCCTATTGTCCTGTAGCCCATCCCAGCCTTGTGCAGGTCTACAATTTTATCCCTGATGTCCTTACACAGCTCTCTGGTCTTGGCCATTGTGGAGAGGTTGGAGTCTGTTTGATTGAGTGTGTGGACAGGTGTCTTTTATACAGGTAACGAGTTCAAACAGGTGCAGTTAATACAGGTAATGAGTGGAGAACAGGAGGGCGTCTTAAAGAAAAACTAACAGGTCTGTGAGAGCCGGAATTCTTACTGGTTGGTAGGTGATCAAATACTTATGTCATGCAATAAAATGCAAATTAATTATTTAAAAATCATACAATGTGATTTTCTGGATTTTTGTTTTAGATTCCGTCTCTCACAGTTGAAGAGTACCTATGATAAAAATTACAGACCTCTACATGCTTTGTAAGTGGGCAAACCTGCAAAATCGGCAGTGTATCAAATACTTGTTCTCCCCCACTGTATTTTCCACTCAATAATGTCGTAATAACGAGATGTTATGTAGTTTTAACGACATCTTTTCTCGTAATAACGACATATTTTCTTCTAATAAGGATATATGTTGTATAGTGATGTGTACAAAATATGCCTTTATCCACAATTTATATAGCCTATGTGCCTTTGTCACACTGAGTCGCACGTGAGTATGCACTGGGTAAGACTTAAGTTGTTGAGAGAAAAAAAACCCAGTTAAATCTCACTGGTGTGTCAGTCGCATTTTATTATTACTTTCAAAAATAATGTAAAATACTGCTAAAAACTAACAAACATTATCAACATGTATTTTAGGCAATTTCCACAACAAATCCTTTAAATGTAACGATATTCACTGCAAAACAAGGATGAAAAATATAAACGTAAGTTATAGTGCATTCATTAGCCTTCAAGCATTATTTATTTTAAAGCCTAAACGAATTTAGGCCAGCCTATCTAAAGTGAAACTGAAACCAGAGTTGCTCCTCTCTCATTCTGCACAAATCCAAATGTTTCTATTCGCACTTGGATGCTAAACTATTTACTATTTATCATCACTATACAACATATGTCGTTATTAGGAGAAAATATGTCGTTTTAAAGAGAAAAATATGTTGTTTTAACGACATAACATCTCGTTATTACTAGAAAAGATGTTGAAACTACATATTCTCATTATTACGAGAAAATATGTCGTTTTAATGACATAAGATCTTGTTATTACGAAAAAATGTAGTTTTTACGACATAACATCTCGTTATTACGAGAGAAGATGTTGTTAAAACGACATAACATCTCGTTATTACGTCATAACTGAGTGGAAAAAAATAATATGTATAAATAATAAATAATATGTATGTGGCAGCAATGTCGAAGTTGTGGAAACTGGTTCTGTTTTATTTTTGTAATGCATTGATGTTTTTTTGTTTTTTTATTACTATTGTTTTATATTTTGGTTGTTTTTTAAAAATTGTACCCTGAGTCCAGTCCATTTTACCCCATCATTGTGTTCATGATATTATTATTATTATTTTTTTTAAAAGGCTGATGATAGTTAAACTATACAACACTCTCAGAAAAAAAGGTACAGTGGAGGTACATCTTTGTTCCTTGGGGAACAAAACGTATAACTGTAACTTTAAAGGTACACAATTGTTCCTTAGGGTACAATTACACCATTGTTTTCCTCTACTTGGAGGTACAAAAATGTACCCTTAAGGGTAGCACCCCAGTGATGGTACCTTAAAAGGTACAATTTTTTTTTGAGAGTGAAGAATAGCACCTACGCCACATTACAGCCTAAACACAAATAGCAAGAGTAACTGCATCTAACATTCATGCACAAACTATTCATTGCGAACTAGCAAAAGTGTTTGTTTTCCAGTAGATGGCAGCAATTTTCCACTAAACTATGCACATTCATGTTTTCACCATGAATTAAACTGAGAAATTTAGATATTTAATGTGAATTTTACAAAAAATGTTGCTATTTTAAATAAACCTGTATACAAATATCATTACTAATTTCGGCAAATACATTTTTAAAATACCACATATCCTCTTAAAACTGCACAACTGTAGAGTAAAAACATTAGGCTATTAAAAAAGTGATATTACATGCGTTTATAAAAAACTGACATGATTTTTTTTTTACAAAATCACACTGTCTTTGGCCTCCGGAGAACCCAGAAAAGCTGCTTGCATAAAGTTTAAGGTAAAATATTACTTTTAATTTTACTACTATGCTGTAGTGAACTGTTCATTCATTACATCATTTTACTTCTGTATTTATCCCTATCTTCCCTGCATCAGAGGGCTTCGGTCTTTTTGACACTGTGTCATGTGAATTAGGCCATCCGTCATAAATAATCAGGCAACTCCAAGCGAGCGGCCAAGCACACTAAAAACGAAAGCAATCCTGTCTACATTAGATGCGGCGAGAGGCGACGCGAGGCAAAAATTCCCAACGTTAAACTGATCGCGCGTTCTATTTCTGACCCGCTTCAAGCACTCGCTGGGCGGGGGAAGACTGATGCGGCGGACCGGGAAGAGTCGGGGGACTAAGTTACGTTTTTAGTTTTTGTTGTTGTTGCTTTATTTGGTAATATTTCTAATTAATATTAATAAAATATTATCAGTAAAAAAAATCACTCATTTTGGCGCCCCTGACATTTGCCTATTCAGCCGCCCTGACAATCAGTCTGGCTGTTTGATAAGAAATAGATTAAATGTAGCTGCAATAAATTCTGTGATAATCCGCACAACTGCATCAAACGACTATTATCAAAGTCTATCCTTGAAAACTGACAGCACGGCTTGATATTTGGGACCTATCAGTGGAAAGGCGCGTTTTATTCCCGCCCATGTAGAGATGAAATATTCAAGTCGTTTATCCATTTTGGTTTTATTGATTTTCCATTAGAACAAAGTTTAATGAAATCCAAAAATAAAAATATGAAAAAACGACGCGAAGTTTGTTTATGTATGTTCATCATGAGAACGGTCGAATAGCTATGTGATAAATGAACGGTTTCTTCGTTTTTCCGTTTAGAAGACAAAAACGAAAAAACAAACTATCCGACGGTACACTTACCATAGACCTCATACAATGTCACTATTTTCCAGAGACAAAAAAAATAGATCAGTTAAACTCAAAACAAATGCTGATATTCAGAGGAAATAACAACATTAAAAATAGTGTAGTGCAGTTTACATCGTTCACTTTATTCACAACTCTTGGTTCTTCGGTAGTTCTTCCACCTGAAGCACTTTTCTTGAAGTTGTTTGCTGTGCTGTCGCCTGTTTGCTTTCGATTCTACTGAATGTGTTGATGCTTATAGAAAGGGTGTCCGAAATAATTCTATGTTTCGTGAGTGCTCCTCAGTTTGCATATTTGCACGACTATAAATGGGTCTACTTTATATAATGTTGTGTACTTTTTGGCTTGAAGGAGGAAACGCCAGTGAAGAGAGCTATGAATACACTTCTTAAACCCAGTTCGCCTCAGTCGCACAATCGCTGTTGGTGTTAATTTAACTGTTTCCACTACTTAATATAAAAAAGGGAGTTGTTAAACTTACCTGTCCGAAAATGCACGTCGAGATACAAGTGAAAACGCGGAACCTTGCATTGATGAACTTGACAGTGATGGTCTGAGATTAGGGCCTATTGCTTTCGATTTCAAAGGGTTGAAAGGCGGAGCAAAGCCATAGAGTGTTAACCTCAGACTATAACCGGGGCTAACTCCCTCAGACCACGGTTACAAGACTCTATGAAAAACATCAACAGATTCTAAATGTTTCTGAGCTTGTAGCACTAAAGAAGACGAGCTGTTTGATTATAGGCTTGGATTGAATAGGCTAAATCACGTGGTTTCAAGTTTAAGCGCAGCAAAAACTTTTGAATTTCCTAATATTAGAAAGAAATACAATAATATCAAAGCACTGAGACTGGATCAGTTGTTAGATCCATAACGACATTAATAATTTATAACGTGTATTAAGACTGATTATGTTTTGATAAATGTTCGTGATAAATGTATATTCTGTGTTATTTGTAATGTATCACGTGATTTTGACTACTTTATACGTTGTACGTATGCGTAAGGGTTGGAACTATAGACAGTCTTTTGACCGTGAAAACACTGGAATTTATGTTTTTGGAATAAATGGAAAGACATTTTAGTCTTTTGAATTTATCTTATTACGTAACAAGACAAAGAAAAAGTAAACATTTATACTGCAATAGTTGCCGAAAATGATCTCAAGGATTATGTGATAAGTGAGTGGAGCAAACTGCGATTATTGCGACGTGCGAAAGTGAAAGTAAACCAGGAGTCAAGTGCGGGTGGGCGGAGTTATACGGGGTGGCCGGGGGTAGACGTGGCCACCGCTCGCAACAGTAAAAGTAACAGTACAAAGACTGGAAAGGGACATTGCGCAGTTAGAAAAAATGGATAATTATGGAACTGTGCAGAAAGACATTTTGAAAAAGAAGAGAATGGAACTTTCTTACAGGAGCGGACAAAGGGAGCACTGATAAGAGCATGGTTTGCTCCATTAAAGATATGGATGCTCCTAGTTCCTATTTTTTTAACTTTAAGGAAAAAAGATGTTTCCTCTTCTGCATTCAAATTGAACTATAACTTCTGATCCGGTGGATAGAAGAAAGATGGCTTGGTGGATGTTAAGAGTCGTATACGCATTCAGATTACAAGCAGCAAAAAAGATTCCTTTATCATAAAGACTTATTATGGACTCATACAGCATATGTGCCATCTTGAAGAGGGCAGGTGGGCTTGGACTTGACAAACACCTGTTTTTAATGAGATTGGAAGATATGAATTTGTCTGAAATTACACCTTTTTATCGGACAATGGTTCATGTGTGGAGGAATGTTTTAAAGGTGGACCGAGACAAGAGCAGTTGTACGTACCGGGGCTCCTGAGGAACCATTGGTTTTTAATAATATATATTAATAATACAAACCCGATTCCAAAAAAGTTGGGACACTGTACAAATTGTGAATAAAAACAGAATGCAATGATGTGGAAGTTTCAAATTTCAATATTTTATTCAGAATACAACATAGATGACATATCAAATGTTTAAACTGAGAAAATGTATAATTTTAAGGGAAAAATAAGTTGATTTTAAATTTCATGGCATCAACACATCTCAAAAAAGTTGGGACACGGCCATGTTTACCACTGTGTGGCATCCCCTCTTCTTTTTATAACAGTCTGCAAACGTCTGGGGACTGAGGAGACAAGTTGCTCAAGTTTAGGAATAGGAATGTTGTCCCATTCTTGTCTAATACAGGCTTCTAGTTGCTCAACTGTCTTAGGTCTTCTTTGTCACATCTTCCTCTTCCTCTCAAATGTTTTCTATGGGTGAAAGATCTGGACTGCAGGCTGGCCATTTCAGTACCCGGATCCTTCTTCTACGCAGCCATGATGTTGTAATTGATGCAGTATGTGGTCTGGCATTGTCATGTTGGAAAATGCAAGGTCTTCCCTGAAAGAGACGACGTCTGGATGGGAGCATATGTTGTTCTAGAACTTGGATATACCTTTCAGCATTGATGGTGCCTTTCCAGATGTGTAAGCTGCCCATGCCACACGCACTCATGCAACCCCATACCATCAGAGATGCAGGCTTCTGAACTGAGCGCTGATAACAACTTGGGTTGTCCTTGTCCTCTTTAGTCCGGATGACATGGCGTCCCAGTTTTCCAAAAAGACCTATAGAGTTTTAGCCGGCAACGGCGAATGGCACGGTGGATTGTGTTCACCGACAATGTTTTCTGGAAGTATTCCTGAGCCCATGTTGTGATTTCCATTACAGTAGCATTCCTGTATGTGATGCAGTGCCGTCTAAGGGCCCGAAGATCACGGGCATCCAGTATGGTTTTCCGGCCTTGACACTTACGCACAGAGATTGTTCCAGATTCTCTGAATCTTTGGATGATATTATGCACTGTAGATGATGATAACTTCAAACTCTTTGCAATTTTTCTCTGAGAAACTCCTTTCTGATATTGCTCCACTATTTTTCACCACAGCATTGGGGGAATTGGTGATCCTCTGCCCATCTTGACTTCTGAGAGACACTGCCACTCTGAGAGGCTCTTTTTATACCCAATCATGTTGCCAATTGACCTAATAAGTTGCAAATTGGTCCTCCAGCTGTTCCTTATATGTACATTTAACTTTTCCGGCCTCTTATTGCTACCTGTCCCAACTTTTTTGGAATGTGTAGCTCTCATGAAATCCAAAATGAGCCAATATTTGGCATGACATTTCAAAATGTCTCACTTTCAACATTTGATATGTTATCTATATTCTATAAAATATAAGTTTATGAGATTTGTAAATTATTACATTCCTTTTTTATACACAATTTGCACAGTGTCCCAACTTTTTTGGAATCGGGTTTGTATATATATATATAAAATCCCTTAATTTTCCTCTATTCTCTCCCTATTCTAGCTTATGCTACTCTAAGCAATGTCCAAAACTTAGTATTTCAGGCACTTTTTTTGTGATTATTCGCCTCTTCATGAGGATTGCTTCCTGTATTCCTCAGTTGTAAGTCGCTTTGGATAAAAGCATCTGCAAAATGAATAAATGTAAGTGTAATGCGGTTAAAATTAATTTGGTCAAAAAGTTTATTTTTTCCCCATTGTGTGAAGAGTATGAAAGACAACAGAAGAATTTGTGACAATTGATAAGATTGACTGACTGCTATTAATTAATTGAATTAATAGTAGTAATTGAATTGATTGAAATGAAACAGAACAAAAAAAATTTGATTTTTCACTCACCTGTTGCATTTTATTAGATTTCTCTCTTTCTAGACATTTCATTCCTAACTGTCTTTACACAACAATGTTCTTTTCCCCCAGAATAGAGGGTGACACGGGAGTGGATTTTCAAACCTCTCCCGTTCCACTCCCACAAAAAAAATCCCGTCCCATCCCAATCCCACAAAAAAAAAAAAAAAACTGGGGGAAAATCTGTATAAAAGTTTTTTATTTTTACAGTATTTCATTGAACTGAAAGCCATCTTAAAGAATGCACACACATTAAATTCCATGTAAATCATCTATGCAAACACACAAAAAGGCATGCACACACACACACACACGCAGTAAATGTCTTGCATCTGGCGTATGCCGTTTTCACGCCGTCTTTTTGGTTACTTCAGACAAAGTTGTGGAACTTCATGTCTGACTCCATTTTGATTATGATTTTTGCGGCTACAAAGTGCATGGGGAAGCCTCCTTCTCTTATATTATTGGTGGTTGGCATTGGCATACCAACTTGGTGCATTAACTGTTACGGGTGTGGAGCACGTCATTCAGTTAACCAGCCACACCAAAGCAAACAGGAGAGCATAAAGAGACAGGACAACTAGAATTGAGTTCAAAATTAAAACATAGTTCATTTATATAAACGGTATATTTCTGTATATAGTTGGTATCATAGTGTTATTACGATTCCCGGTCCCGCCCACTCCCGCTGAATTTTTTTCGTCTCCCGTCCCAATCACGTGGTCATGTTCACCCACACACATAATGCAGTATGTCATCTTTACAGGATGTGGTATACACGTGAGTGCTCAGTGTGTGTGTGTGTGTGTGTGCTTTTATCACCTTATGTAAACTTCATGGCCCCTAGAGAATCTCCATGGAGACCAGCTTTAGAATTTTGTCAACAGGCGGATTTACAGTGGTGCTCATCAGATGTCCATACAAGTCCTAAATGTAGTCAAAGATAACTCAATGAAAACAAATGAAACCAAATATTATACAAAAAAAAAAAGTGGAAAAAGTATGCAAAGTTCTAGGATTAGCAGTTCATTTGAAAGTGAAATTAGGCTCCACCTGTCCTGAGATGTTTTCAATCAATGGGGTGAGATTCAGGTGTCAGTGTGTGCCCTGTTGTATTTAAAAAACGGGGATTTAGCAATGTCTGAACTTCACAAAACGTGTTTGTGTAAGTGCATCATGGCATCATGACTTGACGCAAGCATTTTATGTGAGGAAACCCACCAACATCCCAGAGTTGAAGCTGTTCTATACTGAGGAATGGGCTAAAATTCCTCCAAGTTGTTGTGCAGGACTGATCAGGAGTTACCGGAAACATTTTGTTGCCATTATTGCTGCACAAGTGGGTCACACCAGATACTGAAAGCAAGAGTTCACATTTTTTGCCACTCACAAATTTCATTTTTATAATTTATAAAATAATTTACAAATGTATATATATATATATGTTTGACTGGGTTCTCTTTGTGTACTTTTAGAACTTTTGTGATCATCTGATGATGTTTTGGGTCATATTTATATAGAAATATTGAAAATTCTAAAAGGCTCACAAACTTTCAAGCACCACTATAGATCTGTGAGGATGCTGGGCCAGTTTATAAACAATCTGATAGCCGCTTTTCCTCCTCAACTCCTCCAGTTTGTAAATTATTTCTTATCAGGTGGCTCGATACAATGTTCTTTTCCCAAGTTTTCTGTGTCTCTACAGAGGGTGATCAAGAGGGGAAGTTATTGCCATATTTGGGCTATCAGTTTTCAAGCAAAAAAAAAAAGAGTTTGATCAGATATGTGTAAAGTCGGATTATTTTTAAGACATTAATCATACACACAAAAAGGAAAGGTTTCTGATGATATAAAGGTCCCCTTTCAAAACATTCTGGAGATTTGCAGTGGAGAATATTACACTGTGTGTTACCTACAAATATGTTTGTTAATAAGTTTAATATGGCTGATTTATCATATTGAAACTTTTTTTTTTTTTTACCATCCAGAGACTGTTTTGTGTTCTCGCTAAATGTTCCAGGTTATACAACTGTTTACTGGAAAGAATACTTGGAAATGTAGGGTTTATTTTTAATAAATCACTTTTAATTTATGGATGCAAGTATTCAAAACACACAGAGAACAGATTTTTTTTTATTGGACAAGCTAAATTAGCCATATGGAAGACCTGCAGAACGGCTCCTGAGGGGAACAAATATAAGTGTACTCAATGGATTTCACAAGAATCTATTACTTGCATCTGTAATACAATGGAAATACATCTAGGAAATAATATTTTGTATCATTTATTGTTTTAATATATGATAAATATGTTCTGTACTTTTAATTACATCAATAATTCTTTCATCATACTGATTACATAAACATTTTAGCAACAACAAAACTCAGATATGATATTTCAACTATTGCATTTTTCAAGATAGTAAATAGTTAGTGGAACATCAATAATCAAAACTAGCAGGTATGAAATTGCTTCTTCAGTCTCACTATAGCATCTCAGTGGAAACAGCAGATATTACTACATTCTGTGAAGGTTGAGTTCAGGAAGAATATATTACTGTAAGAACAATAATTATAGTCACTGCACTTACAACCACTAGAATGATGTTCCTATGTGGTATTACAAAGCGTTTGAACCCACTGCCTCTTCTCTCTTCACATTGCTCCTCATATTCTCTCCTCACTCGTATCTCTGTCTCTCTTCTGATTCTGTCTAATGTCGTCTGATGTTCTCTCTCTTTCCTCTCCTTCTCTGCTCTCTCTTCCTCCTCTCGTCTCCTCTCAGTCTCCTGCATCTTTTCTAGTGTGTAACGGGAGTTTCTGTTCTCAGTCACCAGTCTGTCAATCTTCTCCATGAGTTCAGTCACCTGCCGTCTGTTTGCTGGAGCTTTAATGTTAAACTCATGATATCTCTGACCACACCGGTTAATAAAGTCAGATAACTGAGGATTTGCCCTGATCATTTCTCCTAGTGATCTCATGTGTCTCTGATCTGCATGAGTGAAGAGGACTAGAGTAAATCTGAGAGCTTCTGCACCAAACTTCTGCTCAAACCAGTCAGTGAAATCCTTCTCATGTTCAGTGAAAGTGCTTAAAGGCAGAACAAGCAGGATGACATGAGCTCCTGGTGAACATAAACGCAGAGCTCTCTTCAGCTCCGAGTCTGAATCAAAGTCAGTGTGAGTGGAGAATCTGAAGTCTGGAGTATCGATCACTGTCACACTCCTGTTATTGACAACATCAGTGTGTTCTTTACAGGTTTTCGTCACTGATGAAGAGCTCTTTTGTGACTCAAACACTCGACCATTGAAGATGGCGTTTCCTGTGGCGCTTTTCCCGGATCCGGTTTTACCCATCAACAGCAGATGAAGATCTTCATCTCTCATCAGCACTGGGCTCTGAAACCTCTAAAAAACCACAGAACAACACAATGTCAGTTTAAACACATAGATATGCTTATTAAATGAGTAAATTGTTGCTCACCTGATACATCACGCTCATTTTCACCACCAACACTAAACAACAATAGAAAACATTGCCGGTTTAGTACAAATAATTAAGCATGAAATATCGACATAATTATTACATTTGATTTCTGTAAATTATGCATTATTACTTAACATTATTTATCACATTAATACAGTATACGTGCTTTAATAATATAATATATTAATCAAAATAGAAAGAAATACAGAAATACTCCGAACGCAACAGAGGAAGCTGTAAAAATAATATTTTACTCATGTTGAAGTCACAGAATTATAGAGAAACTGCAGTGTAGACCAAAAAATAAATGAATTTTTAGATAATAATCGTGCAAATTCAACTGCATATGGTAGACATATATAGTCAATCTAACACATTTATTTGTATATTTACACATAAGACATATAACCTTCCATAAATTCTAATGTACTTCAGGTATATTTGATTATTATTGTGGTCTGCATTTGAAAAATGAACATGTCGCTCCAGAACTTTATGTTCAATCCCTGAAAGCTGTTTCATAACATGCTCTAGGTGTTCAGTATTTAAGCATGTTAATCACGTCCTACTGTGCATTTCAATCTTTTATAACATTATCTTTTAATGACAGTGACAAAAATGTACATCTAACAAAAATAAGTCAAATATGAAGTTCTGGTTAGTGTTAGGTTGTGTTTACCCAAATCCGAAAGCATATGTGCATCAATAGCTAAGCCTTAAAACACAAACAGTTAACATGTCCTAAGTAAATTAATTCACAGTACAACGAGTTTGTTAAATACACATGAATACATTAATTAAACGTACAGAGACGCTCACTAAGCAGTCGAGGTAAGGTGTCTTCTGAAATGAGTTTCAGCAAAATGTCCGTAGTGAAATGTTACTTTCACTTTCACTTTCAGCAGTGGCTCTTATTGAATCCTGTGACGCTGTTTGTCTCCATTAGGAGTCGCTGTGATTTCACCAGGTGAAGCGAATGAAATAAACGTTTAACTAAAAAAAAAAAAAAAAAGAGTCTTTAAAATGGTCACGTGGGTAAATCTGTCCCTAATGAATAAGGAATAACGTGGGCTACAGGCAGCCAGTGGTAATGGCAACAAATAATGATTTTAATATTATGTACTGTAAACTGTACTGTAAATATACAGTACTTTACGAAATACTAACATGATATTTAGCAATAACACGATTTAGCATCAGATCTTTACTGTAATTTAAAGGGTTAGTTCACCCAAAAATGAAAATGCTGTCATTAATTCCTCTCCCTCACCCGTTTGTTCATCTTCAGAACACAAGTTAAGATATTTGTGTTGAAATCCGATGGCTCAGAAAGGCCTCCATTGGCAGCAATTTCCTCTCTCAAGACCCATAAAAGGTACTAAAGACGTCGTTAAAAAGGCCATCTCACTACAGTGGTTCTACAATAATTTTATGAAGTGACGAGAATAGTTTTTGTGCGCAAAAAAAATCAAAATTCAACAAGTTCTTGTCTTCCGTCTGGGCCTCTGACGTGAACTCATGAAGCACCACGACGCATAATTATTGCATTATTATTAAGCTCAACAATGAACCATATTAAACAAAAATATGATTGGATTTGATAAATGAAAAGCTTTTGATAAATGAACGTGCATCAGTCTATATTCTCCATATCTTTTTGTACCAGTATGAATTTTGCCTAGCAACAGCTGATCTCACTTCTACCACTACTGAACTATGTGCTGCCTTTAATATGAAAAAATCAGATGTAAGATGCTTATTACCTGTCTTTTACAATATTTTACATTTTAAGCTTTATTTGAAAGAGTTGATATTTTACTGTAACACCAAAACCTTTGACTAAATACCAGTGCAGTCTGGTGGGTTTAAAAAAATAGAGGAGGCACACTGAATATTAGTGGTCTGGGATCCCTTGCCCGTATTTATTATTAGTAGTAGTATTATTATTATTTGCTTAACTACTTTAAAATGGCTTTTTTGGTCACGTTTAGAAAGAAAATTACAAATATACATCAAGACAATATAAATATTATTTCACTCAACTATAGCGTATTGTAACAATGGCAAGGGTGCAGAGAACAGTACATATAGCAGTTAACACAAAAACCTTTATTAATGATTAAAAACACCACTTGACCTCATAATGTTACCCCCTTATCAGCTTGCAGAACCACAAGTAGATGGGCTCACGTCAGAGGGGAAGATGCGTTGTAAATCCCTTGCCAGTTAAGTCACTCAACAGGAGTCAGTCCTTCAGGTTTAGTCTAGTCTCTCTGATCCATTTTCCAGTCTCAGAGTTGCTTGTCACTTTTATTTACAACGATCAGGAGCCAAAAGTTTACACACATTTACCAAACTCCATAAATAATGTCAAAATTGTTTTTTTTTTTTACAGTTACAGGTAAAATGTGGTAAATATTGTGTAAGCTTGTCACTTAAATTGAATTTCAGAAAATAGTGATCCAGGCCTGTACACTTCTCAGTTTCAGGAAAAAAATGTGTTCTTCAACTAGTTTCAAAAGAGTTATTTTCCTCAGGTTTGCCAAAATACCATCATCTCACAGTATGTGATATTTCACTGTTCTGGTATTAGTTTTCATTCAGGGCCAGAATTCATTTGAAAATGTAAGATCAGCAAAAGTTTGTTGATATTCATGATGTTAGCCTAACTGAGGATTCACACACAAACAGATACATATCCCAGTTCAGTCTCCTGTGAGTTTTCAGACATTTTAAGAGTTACTATGGGCTTGTGAAGCGATGAAGAAAATGTTTCTGAAATTAGTTTTGCTCTGTTTGTGTGACGTCTGGTTGGTGTTTTAATGACTTCAGTTGTTTCTGTTCTGGTACTGTACCATGTAACGTTAATTAATTAGGGTGAAGTCAGCTAAAATGGGCTATCAGGTAAAATGGGCCAAATAAGGTTGTAGCATCGTATCTCTTAAAATGTTTATAGCCAATCACATTAACTGATCTTGCATTGTTGCTTCAACACTTGTTGACATGTAATAATAGTTTTGATTGGTCTGAGTTTTTTATGGTGGGCAGAGCAGAGTGTTACATGAAGCTTGTCAGAGAAATAGTAAGGTAAGTGAGCCTGACATAGTAAATTTCATCCATCATTAATAAGGGTACTAAAGCAATTATAAGTAAGTTTACCAACAAAGCAAAGGTTTATGAACAACGTTTTGACATGCTCTTTCAAATAAAAAAGTTTAATTTAAAAAAGAAACTTCGATTTTTGTGAAAAAAGGGTCATTTTAGGTAGAAATGGCTGGTTAAGCTAAAATGGGCTGCATGCACACACACACACACACTTTTACAGTTTTTTTTGTTTTGTTTTGTTTTTTGTCAAAGATGTTCTAATCTTTAACAAAATGTTTGACAAATATTTGACAAGCATACATGCACACAAAAGACACCAATGCACAGAAACACAAACCTATACAACATGATCAATTCATTTTTAATTTGATTTTTTTTAATGAAATTCGTTCAACTTTCTGTTTAATGAAATACATTTATGGTGTTTTTGTGGCACACTAAAGACAATAGTGTCACTTTACTGTTAAAAATAAAATGATTTCAGCCGAAATTACCTGTGTTGTTCTCTTTTTATATTGGCCCATTTTACCTGAATGTTATGCAGTGGCTCGAGAAGGTACCTGCTAATACTTTTAAAACAATTATACTTTTTCACATTTTAAATGTATATAAATATTTAAGAGACCCATGCTAATTTAAAAAAATATCATTAGATCTCATGCATAGCTTATTTGATGGTATTATATGTCATTTACCAAAACGTGGCCCATTTTAGCTGACTTCACCCTACTGGTCAGATTAGTTTGAGAGGATTAACGTTCACTGTTATTCTCACATAGGCTACTAAAATATATATAGAGTCAATAGTTTATGTTGCAACATCGAGTTCCTCTAGGCTATGTGGGATGCTGAGGAGAAGAAACTGATGAGGAAGATTATTTACAAAGCAATCTTTAGTGGCAGTGGTGATAGTCCTGCCATATTTGAAGCGAGGGGACGGCTTTGCAGCCTTAGCTAAATTAAGTGTACATGATACTAGGCAATGATCTGAGATGTCATCGCTCTGCTGCAAAATTTCAACGGTATCAACATTTATTCCATGTGACAGTATTAGGTCTAACGTATGATTACGGTGATGAGTGGGTCCTGACACGTGTTGCCTTACTCCAATAGAGTTTAGAATGTCTCTAAATGCCATTCCCAATGCATCTTTTTCATTGTCTACATGGATATTAAAATCACCAACAATTAGGACTTTATCTGCAGCCAGTACTAACTCTGATAGAAAATCAGCAAATTCTCTGGTAAAGTCTGTATGGTGCCCTGGTGGCCTATATACAGTAGCCAGCACAAATGTCAAACGGGATTTATCAATTTCACTACATAACGTTACATAAAGCACCAAAACTTCAAATGAATTATATTTGAAACTAGACTTCTGAGTAGTACTGAAGATATTATTATAAATTACAGCAACACCTCCCCCTTTACCTTTCAGACGCGGCTCGTGTTTATAAAAATAATCTTGAGGAGTGGACTCATTTAAAGTAATGTAGTCGTCAGGTTTTAGCCAGGTTTCTGTCAAACACAGCACATCTAGATTATTATCTGTAATCATATAATTAACAATAAGCGTTTTTGAGGAAAGGGATCGAATATTCATCAACCCGAACTTTATCATTTGATCATCTGTATTATATCTGTTGTTTATTTTTTGGACATCAATTAGATTTTTACCGTTCAATGGTTTTGATGGTTTTTTGTATTTACTACTCCTCTGTTACGACCCCCATAACATTGTGAACGGCGGAGGGCAGAAGGTCTCAAGAGTAACCGGATGTACAGTCGAGAAAGGAACCTTATGCAGCTAGTCAGGATGAGGATGCAAAATCACTTTCACCATTCCTGGGGCAAAGTCTAAGCAGGATGGTGATATCGACAGAGCCTGCATATCGCCGATTCTTTTTAAGGAAGTTATAGCCATAAGAAAAACCATCTTTAGGAAGTTTGTCAGACGTTGACTCTAGAGGTTCAGAGGGGGTCCCAACCAGACCCTCGAGGACTATAGCTAAGTCCCATGAAGGGATATTGGTTCTTACGGGAGGCCTGAGTCGTCTGGCCCCACGAATGAAGCGAGCGAGCAGAGGATGTCTCCCGAGTGGCACCCCACCAACCAAGGTGTGGCAAGCAGAAAGAGCAGTCACATAAACCCTGAGAGTGGCGGGGCATGTGCCTGTTGACAACTTTTCCTGCAGGAAGTCCAGAGCTGAAGAAATCTGGCAATTTACTGGATCTGCATTATGTGCCGTACACCACCTTTCAAAGACACCCCATTTACTGGCATAACTCTTTGTAGTGGAGGAAGCCCTAGCACTTAGAATGGTCTCAATAATGTCAGGCGAAAGCCCGGTGTCCCTCAGTTGGTACCCATCAGGGGCCAAACAGGTTCCACAGGTCGGGCCTGGGATGGAATATCGTGCCCTCCGCCTGAGACAGAAGGTCCCTCCTCTCCGCAAACGCCCATGGTGAGCCATTGAGGAGAGACATTATCTCTGAGAACCATACTCTGTTCGGCCAACGAGGCACTATCAGTAAGAGGCAAGACCCCAGTTGGCGAACTCTGGCTAGAACTCCCGGGAGCAGAGAAACTGGAGGAAACGCATACAGGCGCATTTTGGGCCATGTATGCGCCATCGCGTCCAGACCCAGGGGGGCTGGGTGACTGAGAGAGAAGTAGAGGGGACATTGCGCTGTCTGAAAAGAGGCGAAGAGGTCCACCTCTGCTTCGTAAAATCTGGTCCAGATCTGTTTCACTACTTCTGGGTGGAGTTTCCATTCCCCCATCGGTAATTTCTGTCTGGACAGTAAATCCGCTCCCACATTCAGATGCCCAAGAATGTACACTGCCCCGAGTGACAGGAACTTGTCCTGGGCCCAGAGAAAAATCTGCCTCGCTATTCTGTTCAGATTGCGTGAGCGCAGACCTCCCTGGTGATTTATGTAAGAGACTGTTGCTGTGTTGTCCACCTGCACTAGGACATGACAGCCCCTCAACTGGGGGAGAAAGTATTTCAGGGCCAGAAATACAGCCATCAACTAGAGGCAGTGGATGTGCCAATCGAGCTGATGACCCTCCCATTCCCCTTGAGCTGGACGACCACTTAAGACCGCACCCCAGCCCGTCAGGGAAGTGTCTGTCGTTAGCAGTCTGCAATGACAAGGTGCCCCAAGAGTGGGACCCAAGGCGAGAAACCAGGGTCTGAGCCACATGTGTAGTGTACAAAGCCCACAGCACGTCACTTTTATTTGCCTTTGAGGATTGGCCCTTGGATGAAATACTCTGGCTTTGAGCCACAACTGAAACGGTCTCATGTGCAACAACCCCACAGGGATCATCGTCGATGCTGATGCCATGAGACCTAACATTCTTTGGTACTAACGAACAGTGAGATCTTGACCTAGCCTGATTTTGCTCAGGGTATGCTGAATGGTCTAGAAACCTAGATAGATAGAAACCTATCCTCTAGCTTACTACATTTGGGGGTCTCTTGTTCGCGAGGCCAGTCAATCTGTAACCTGGCCACCGTGCGAGTAATTCCTCGATGGATTTATTGTCGTGCGAGGAATGCCCAGAGGCTGGCTGCTCAAAGTCCGCAGACCCAAGAGATTCATCATCATCCCCTGCATGAGCCGAAGAAGCACCGGGGCACGGTTCGGGATCACACGAGGGAATGTATGGATCTGGTGAGCGAGCAAGCGATAGGGACGGACCCGTCTCTTGTTCGTCAGCCAAATCCATGCGGGAGCCCCGCGATGGTAATGTGGCTGCGGTCTAGAAGTAGCTGACACGAGCACGAAGCATTTTAACTGTGAACACTTCCCCTCCCCACGAAGCCGTTATTAACCGACAAATTTATTCCCCAAACAAACAAAGCAGTAAGCGTGTATATCCAGTTCTGACATAGGACAAGAACATGGAGGGAAACAGCGCTTACTCTGTTGTTAACTCATTTTTCTTTTGACTTTCTTTTGATTTAACTCTTTTCACTTGTATGACAGAGATGAGAAAGAGAAAATCTGCACACTGCCAGTTGAAATCTAACTCCTAACAAAAGACCTGTAGCAGATAGAGGTGAGAGATGTCTGACGCACACATACACAGAACGGTCTCTGAAGACAAAAGACTTGACGATGCAGCTGTGGCTCATCTATTTTGCGCGCTGATGACGCCACCAACCGAGGCTATAATACCTCCAGGTCAATTCTATTGACGTGTTACACACAATATTCACAGCTGGTCAAGATTAAAGACGTTCCCAATGCGCTAAGCAGCGCACCATCGATTGTAGCTTTTGAAAGGGAACAACCTTTTGAATTCTATGATGTTACGTTTTAGGACATAATACAAAAACGTCTGGTTGTTAGCAGGTCTTAAAATTAGATAAATACAACCTCAAATGAACAAGGAGTTGATGGTCTCACTTTGAGGTGCCCAGGTCCTGTGGCTGTAAAACAAGCCCAAATCCTCACCCCTCCACCGGCGTGATGGACAGTTGATATGAGGTGTTTGGGCTGAGATGCTGTGTTTGGTTTTCTGTGCGTTATGGCCAAACATCTCCACTTTGCTCTCATTTGTCCGGAGAACATTGTTCCAGAATTCTTGTGATTTTGTTCCGATGCATACCTAAGCCGAGCTGTCATATTCTTTTAGAGAGAAGAAGCTTTCTCCTGGAAACACTTCCAAACAAGCCATACTTGTTCAGTCTTGTTCTCATTGAACTGCATAAACTTTAACATTTATCGTGTTAACTGAGGCCTGTAGAGTCTGAGGTTTAGCTCTTGGGCGTTTTGCAATTTCTCTGAGCATTACACGGTCTGATCTTGGGATGAATTTGCTGGGACGTCCACTCCTAGGAAGATTGACTGGAATGTTTTCCACTTGTGAAAAATCTTCCTCACTGCAGAATAATGGACTTCACATTGTTTGGAAATGGCTGTAAAACCCTTCCCAAATTGATGGCAGCAACAATTGTTTCTAAGATCATTGCTGATGTCTTTTCTCCTTGACATTGTGTTAACACACACCTGAAGGCTCCAGACCAGCAAACTGCCAAAACTTCTGCTTTTATAGAGCTGATCACTCTTGCTGATGATCGATTAATCAAAGGCATTTGATCAGCAGCACCTGACGACTACTAACCCTTTTAATTCCTATGGACGCAGTAAGAGTGAACTTAGTTTTGTCACACATGGCTTCTCCATTTTGGCCTTATTTGTGATAAATAGATAATGACACAGTGTCATATGTCATGTGTACCCACGTATAAGGGGACGTCCTCACGATCTTGTGCAACATTCCCAAACAATTCTTTCTTTGAAGGTGACGAAAATCCTGAACCTTTATAGAACATTAGGGACGTTCCTAAAACGTCCTCTATTGGTTATGAAAGTGCTGCAGTTCAAGGTTCCTTATATGACTTTAGGGGGACGTTCCATTTTGTTTATTCTATGGTCACATAGCAATGTTACAACGAGGACATTTGGGATGTTAATAGAACGTTCCCACATGGTCCTCTGTTGGTAGGGGTGTAACGATACACCAATGCCATGGTTCGGTTCATATCATGGTTTTGGAGCCACGGTTCAGTTCTGTTTGCTGTTGGGGCAGGGTTCATGGCAGGGCACCAGCAACAATAACACTATTTTCATTTTAACTTAATAACAACAACAATAATTTAACTTATTATCTTTATCTTTATTAACTTTATACATTGGCTTCACGTTTTCTTTAGAGCAGTTAGCATACCTGAGTAAACTAAAATGAAATAAATGCCTCCACTGTAGACTAGTCAGAAATAATCTACTCATTTTACCATTTACCATAATGGTTTTAAAAAAACAATCAAATTTATTTCACAAAAATTGATGACACACTCACAGGTAATGTCCCACTTTAGCCTACTTAAACACATAAATTGTATGAATATGACTAATACTGATGAATAAATAGGCATATAAGGTAAAGCTATTAAATAGCAGTTTTTGTTAATACGATAAAGTGGCCACCTCACTAATTTAAAAATATACAAAATAACATAAAGTGAAAATAAAGTGGCATTTTGGAGTTATGGAAACAACAGTTACCATGGCGAATACACAATACATCATGAACTGTTAATGAAACATGAAAACTGCTCCTGATGAATATAATGAACATCATACCTGCATGCAAATCCTTCCCAGCTAACACACATCACAGTTACGTGATTAATTGGTACTTTACTTTTATTTCATGACTTACGAATTGACAACGTAACGTTGCATGCTTGTAGTTTCTCTTGCACTTTATGAAGTGATATACAGCGTGAAAATACAGCTCTTATTAGTTGTTAAAAGTGTACTAATTACTATTTAATCAAATGTCAAGGAAGGAAAAAATAGTTTTGTGACATAAGGTGAAGTGAGAGCTGGGCCGGGGCAGCAGGGGGCGGGGCGTGTTCTCATACGTTTCCCTGTAGATGGGGACGTTTAATTTGGGACTGCGCTGCAACATATCTTGTTCAGTCCAGTGGTCTGTACACTACATTCTCATAATGTTTGCAGGACCTTTAGGGGACCAACCTAGAATGTTATTTCTTGGTCCTGTTTAGGTCCTTCCATCACATTTACTGAATGTTTTCAGAACATGGTTGAGTGAATCAATGTACACTGGGCAAATGAGGGTCAGGAAAACACAGGATTTGCACAAAAGTTGCTTCTCAAAGATGGATCAATACCAACTGTTTGTCCAACTTCATATTCAGAACATGTAAGTATATATAACACGTTATATTTTGTGAATGTATGCAAATCGCCTTTGTGAACAGAGTCACACAAACATGTTCTGAAAACATTCAGTAAACGTGATGGAAGGACCTAAATAGGACCAAAAAATAACATTCTAGGTTGGTCCCCTAATGGGAATGTAGTGCAGAGGGAACGTCCTATAGTAATGGTCCCCTAAACATTCCCACAACATCCTGAATGTTCCCTGAAGGTCCAACCAAATAACGTCCCCCAACCCTTTAAAGAACTCCACATCATGACTGTCTCAGAACGTTCTGGGAATGTAAAATTTCTAGCGGGGTAGTTGTTCATCTGAGGCTGTATTTTCCTAATTTTAAGACCTTGTTTATTATGTCTTACTGAAGCTCTTCTACTGGCTGAAAAATGAACACATGTAAACATTGCTCTTTGCATTTTTAGTGCCTAATTTAAAAAAAAAAAACAAGTAGTTTAAAGGCTTTATTGTTTATATTTCTCTATAAGATGCACAGATCTCACTTTACTCCTGCTGTATATCTGTCATATGTATTTGCTTGCCTTTATCAGTAAAGTTTTCTCACTCTGAGGTTCAAGAGTCTCTCCATCTTTTATTTAATGTATTATGTCGAGCGCCGCCTGGAGGAATACTAACTTTTTAACAGTTTGAGCACTGTGCCACATAAAGCCTTACATTATCAAAACTTTCTTTTAAACATTATTTGAACATGTTTGCATTATTATTAAGCTCTTCCTCTTATAAAAAGAGGGAAAATACAGAGAGATTGATGACGGCACACATGAGGGAGAAAGATGTCAAATTCACCTTCATTCCCTCACAGCAGTGTGTATGTAATGTTTTACCCTAGGTAAGCATGAGGTCCAGAAAGTTCTTACATCCTAGAGATCAATTCAAGACAACACACTCTTCTCATATACTCACTCTACACCTTTTTAATAGGTGCCAACATGTGGACTACAGCGCCATCTCCTGACAACTACACATAAACAACATTCCCCCTTAGGCCTGGGACACACTACCCGATTTAAAACCAATTTTTTTAGCCTTATAATTAGTGATAGCAAAATGAGGCTTCCTGAACCACTGAGACTTCCATTGCTTCACCAAAAGGTTCATTACCCGAAGCTTCATTCATCATTGCTCACTAGTGACACCTGGCTACTGTGCAATGAAATAGCAGACAAATCCATTAATCCTGAGCCAATGACCTGAGCAGACATTTGTCCATTGCCTGGATATAAAATAAAATATGCATCTTTCTCTGTCTGACTTTACTTGTGCAGAGACAACTGTGAAACACACTGTTAATTAATTATTTATAAATAGTTTTGATAGTGACAGTATGAACAACAAATGTGATGCTATGTTGAGTGCAGTGCTTATGGTGGAGGGAACATAATAAAACTAACTGACAGTCTGGGGTGGGAAAAGTTAAGAATTGTTACTGTTTTTGTGTGCAGTGTGCACAGTTTATTGTGCAGTTTTAGTGTAGTGTAGTGCCTATGGGTCTGAGGATATAGTGGAGCAAACTGCAACACAGCAGTTTGGGGTGGGTGAAGGAAGGATTTTTATTGAGGAAAATAATTTTTTGAAGTGTGTTGGGGTTTAGACGATTCCTCTTCTTGGACAAAACCTCTTCAGCCTTGGAAAAGATCCTTTCACAAGGAACAGAGGATGTGATTGAACATGAAAATGCCAGTGCCAGCTGGTATAAGTGAGGATACTGATGCTTCTGTTGAGCCCAATATAATAGTGGATCCTCAGATCTTGTGAGATTTACTTCCGATAAATACCGGTCCACGTCAACACTAGCATCTGTTGCACTTGAGCTCCTTCTACTGTGATCAACCGTGCTATCCGGCAGATGTCAAAGAATTTGAGAAATTAGAGAAAAACTCTCTAACCTAATAGTATACTGTAGTATAATAGTATAATGTAATAATATATAGCCCTAACACATATGAACCACAATAACGACAATGACACAACTCTCTGACTCTCTACAACTCCTGACACTTCTCTGAAACGCCACAACAACCACAAGGTGGCGCGAGTTTCGGACCCGAAGCGACACTCAGACCGAACCGATGACGTATTCCACACAAACCGAGGCCTTGTTAGTCATTGGTCACGTGATTTCTCCGTTAGCAACACAAGCCTCGAATCGGGGCTTCATCTGGCACGCCCGTTTATTCTCGACACAAGCTCCGACGCCTCAGTTCAAATGTCACATCACTACTTATAATCTTCTGAACTTACCCAATAGATGAATCGACCGGGCTGCGAGACCACACACTTGTTGACTGTAGGAACGATTTCAGTGACACAAGATCTCACAGAGACCCGCGAGATCAAACATGACTAGAGAACATTTTTACGATTTGAGATCGGGGACACTCAGGGATAATGACATCACACAATAGAGGATATTTTGGACAAAAAATAATTTGCGACAATCCTCAAATGTGACAAGCCTTACGGAAACAATACGTCTCTGTTACATATAATCCTCATTTACTGATGGAGGGAATGGAGAGGTTGTGTTGAAGTTCTGACACTTGAGGTCGCTCTTTAGAGCCCAAACACCTCTGGCATTATTCAGAAAAGGCCAATGAAATGGGCACGCAAAATTTACACAGCTGGCCACGGCCCGGACATCCGGGTATAAATAGGCCAGCGTGGCATTTGCTCACATTCGAGACAGCGTCTCAGCCCACTCAGTACCAGTTCAGAGTGGCATGAAGGACACAATGCCTTTTCTCCCTCCATCAGGGAACAAGGGTTACTGAGATATTCCCTAACTCCTCATAACCTTCCAACGAACAGGAAGCGTTACCTCATGTCTCCTTCGCCTTAGGAGAGCTGCCATACAATGGAAAGAGCTCACCTCAGCCGCTTTTCTATGCTGAATCTTAACATAAGTTCAACAGCTGAGAAAACCTTGTTCTTCATGTTGATATTGATATAGATTTTAAGTATAAAAAAAATGTAAAATGTGTTTTTGATAATTATATGTGATACATAAAAAACACTGTCTCATTTGTAGCAGGTCATAACAGTAAAAGGGTGTTCTACTAAGTACTAAAGATGCTTGCCATGAAGGGGTTGAATAATTTTGAGACTGCAGAAGTCATTAAAAGTTGCATTTTCAGTTGAATTTGGGCAAAGCACTTGAAACATTTGTTGTGTTGAGCTATTTCAATTACTTTTGTTTGATTTGTTCATTGCAAACAGCTGAAAGTCCATACAATTTTGCTATTAAACCTGATTTGCATTGTGATTGAATAATTTTGATTACAACTATATATACACCGATCAGGCATAACTTTATGACAGGTGAAGTGAATAACACTGATTATCTCTTCATCACGGCACCTGTTAGTGGGTGGGATATATTAGGCAGCAAGTGAACATTTTGTCCTCAAAGTTGATGTGTTAGAAGCAGGAAAAATGGGCAAGCGCAAGGATTTGAGTGAGTTTGACAAGGGCCAAATTGTGATGGCTAGACGACTGGGTCAGAGCATCTCCAAAACTGCAGCTCTTGTGGGGTGTTCCCGGTCTGCAGTGGTCAGTATCTATTAAAAGTGGTCCAAGGAAGGAACAGTGGTGAACCGGCGACAGGGTCATGGGCGGCCAAGGCTCTTTGATGCACGTGGGGAGCGAATGCTGGCCCCTGTGGTCTGATCAAACAGACGAGCTACTGGAGCTCAAATTTCTCAAGAAGTTAATGCTGGTTCTGATAGAAAGGTGCATCGCAGTTTGTTGCGTATGGTGCTGCATAGCCCCAGACCAGTCAGGGTGCCCATGTTGACCCCTGTCCACCGCCGAAAGCGCCAACATTGGGCACGTGTGCATCAGAACTGGACCACGGAGCAATGGAAGAAGGTGGCCTGGTCTGATGAATCACATTTTCTTTTACATCACGTGGATGGCACATGGCACCAGGATGCACTATGGGAAGAAGGCAAGCCGGCGGAGGCAGTGTGATGCTTTGGGCAATGTTCTGCTGGGAAACCTTGGGTCCTGCCATCCATGTGGATGTTACTTTGACACGTACCACCAACCTAAGCATTGTTGCAGACCATGTACACCCTTTCATGGAAACGGTATTCCCTGGTGGCTGTGGCTCTTTCAGCAGGATAATGCACCCTGCCACAAAGTAAAAATGGTTCAGGAATGGTTTGAAGAGCACAACAACGAGTTTGAGGTGTTGACTTGGCCTCCAAATTCCCCAGATCCAATCGAGCATCTGTGGGATGTGCTGAACAAACAAGTCCGATCCATGGAGGCCCCACCTCGTAGCTTACAGGACTTAAAGGATCTGCTGCTAACATCTCGGTGCCAGATACCACAGCACACCTTCAGGGGTCTAGTGGAGTCCATGTCTCGACGGGTCAGGGCTGTTTTGGCAGCAAAAGGGGGACCAACACAATATTAGGAAGGTGGCATAAGTTAGGAAGGTTATGCCTGATCGGTGAATATGGTCTTAACATACTGCACAGTACCATATAGAAATTCATTATATAAATATCTATAATATATGCATATATATTAATTTTACTATAGGTATTTCATGTGGTATAAAACTATATAAATCCATATAAAATCCTATACAAACATACTGAATATTTGGATATATGTTGTTTAAATAGACTTGCATATATAAATTAGACATATATTGATCACATATATGGTATTAACATACAGTACCATATAAAAAGTCATCATATAGATAATTTTAATATATGTGTATATATAATAATTCTTATATGGGTATTTCATACATGGTATAAATTTATATCTTCATATATATCGTGAGGATGTATATATGTGCTAATAATATATTGCCTTATATGAAATATACATCACTACTCGGATATAGGGACATCTAATCTAATGACAAGATCGTGTTTCCCAACTGATCTGCTATCCAAATGTCGTGGTTCAAAGTTATAGCAACCACACAGATCTTAAGAGTTGATGCAGATAGGTGCCTATCCAGGAACTGAATTTCACCACTTCAGAGCATATAACAGCCCCATAGAGGAGGCTCTAGCCTGAGAGACTGTATTTACCACAGCTGGTGATAGACCTCAAAGTTCCTCCTCATCCCATCCAGGGACCAGACATGGAGATTCCAGAGGTTTGGCCAGATTGTGCCCTGCACCTGAGAAAGTAGATCCTTCCTCAGGGGAATCCACCAGGGTCCTCTGAAAGGCATGCTGTCATGGTCCAACTCCATACCGAGAAAAGAGATGGTCTGAACAGGAGGGCGAGCCTGATTTTCTCCCAGTTGACCTGAAGTCCCAGTCAGGCTTAGTCCTCGAGGACTGTGTGTATGAGGGTTTTTTATTCTCTTGCCATGATATCATGTCAGAGAGACAGAATATCAGAGGAAATTTTGTGGAAGTGGTAACTGGATTTCTAGTATTGATCTACAGGAAGTTGAGGCCTACTGGAGCTAAAAGTGACAATGTTCAGAGGATGTAAATTAATGAGAAAGAAAGAGCTAGACGGTCACATGCAGTAACACAAAGATTGTGTGGTTATTTCAGCTGACGGTGGAGTTTCACTTTACTTTACTACAGAGCAGCGTCACATCAGCGCGTCTGTCATTTTATCACTGAACTGGTTTTGAAGAGTTTGTCTTTTCATATTTGTGGACTGAAGATGTTTCACACTGTTTTGCTCTGGTTGTGTTTGTGGCGTCTGGCTGGTGAGTTTTAAATGTGTTTTTATGACGTCAGTTCTTTCTGCATCAGATTCACTGTTTGTTTGGCTCTATAAAAACACTGAAGCAAGTAAACAGCAATAAAATAAGAACAAATAAAAAATACTCTATTGTTCTATTGTATTTATTTGTGCTATTGTTTGTAATTTATTTAAATTACTAACAATAGAACAAATATATACAATAGAATAAAGATACAAATGAAATAGACTGCTTTATTTTTTCAGGTAGGATAACTGAATAAAAAAAAACAAAGTAATCAAATTTAAAATAACATTGCATAATCTTCATTGTAAAAAATTAAATACATATTAATCCGTTAAAGTTACACAAGTTAATCAGTCAAGAGCAGTAAGTGATCGTTTGTCTTTTTGTAGTTTGAATAACAAATAACTGCTGGCCCTTTAAGACCTGACGCACGCATGGAATCAAAAGACTGTCCCTGTTACTCATTCTTCCTGAACTGTTTACGACTGTGTTTATGTTAATACTCACCAAGATGAGCGTTGTGACATTTTTTTTGAGTGTATTTGACCATTAATAATCTGGGAAAAGGAGTTCATTTTTGCACTTGTATGTCAGAGGCGGCTTTATTACGTTATGTGTGCGCTTCAGATGTGAGCGCGAAATCTGCGGGAATGTGTAGAATTATGTGCAATCCTGCGCAAAATTCAGACCGGTCACACCAACACTAACACACTGTCATGAAAAATCCAGCAGAACGCGCTGGCGCGATGCCATGTTCAGAGGGTTAACCTATGGAGTGATTGAGAGGTGTGTGCGTGTCAACTCGCTGTCGGTCGGAGAGGAGAGCGTAGCTGGTATCGGTGTATCGATACTGTAGAAAGGAGTATTGGTATCGTTTCAGATATTTCAGTATCGATACATATCGAAATATCGATATTTTTGACAACACTAAAATGCAGATCATATAACAATATTCCTGTTTAAAATGTGTATGATTGCAGACTGCAAACTACTTCACAGACTTGTTGAACATATGTGTGGTATATTATGTGCTGTGTTGAACATGTTTTATGGTTTCCACAACTCTTGTTGGTTTTATTTTTGTGACAGTTATTAAAGTCTTGCATTTTAAAATGTCGTAATAAAAGTCCTAAAAACATGAAAGACACAGAGACTACTCCATTATACACAAACACGTACTGACTCATATCCCATAATATTCACTCATTTATATCCCATAATACTCACTGATTTATATCCCATAATACTCACCAATGTCCTTGAGGACAAAGGCAGGTTCCCACTGGCTAGGAAGCTTCCAGTGTGGGCCAGTGCTAAAGGGGACCACGGAGGCGCCGGAAGCTCAGGAGACCACGGCGGCTCTGGCAGTTCGGGTAGCTATGGCGGCTCAGGGAGAGCCTCCCTGGACTCGGGCCACGGGCAGGAGCCCTCCCTGGACTCGGGCCACGGGCAGGAGCCCTCCCTGGACTCGGGCCACGGGCAGGAGCCCTCCCTGGACTCGGGCCACGGGCAGGAGCCCTCCCTGGACTCGGGCCACGGGCAGGAGCCCTCCCTGGACTCGGGCCACGGGCAGGAGCCCTCCCTGGACTCGGGCCACGGGCAGGAGCCCTCCCTGGACTCGGGTCACGGGCAGGAGCCCTCCCTGGCTGGAAGTGGCTCAGACCAAAATTAATCTGCCAGTGTGTTTCCGCTGGCTCCCGCGGGGACTGACTTCCGGTGGCGGCCATCTTGGCTGAGGATGCTGGCTGGTCAGGAATCGACTCTGGAGCAGCTGTGGAGGGCTTGGGGTGAGCTGGGGCACTCCGATGTTTTTGGGATGGGACTGGATGATCATAGGAAAAGTCCTCAGATACTTCAACCACGAAATCTAAACCGTATTGGCAGAGGACAAAATTAATAAACTCAACTAGGGGTAAATTATAATGACCAGGAGACAGGAACTGATATAACTCATCATCCAGTCCCATCCGAAAATAGGCCTTGAGGGAAGAATCACTCCAGCTCACCAGATGTGAATACTCCAAAAACTCCTCCACATAGTGCTCCAGAGGATGTCCGTTCTGCCGGAGGGAGAAGAGATAATCTTCAGCCATTTTAGATGTTGGTCTAGTCATCTGTAGCGGTAGGGTGAACCAGGAACAGGCTGAAGACTCAGAAGATCACAATCAAACATACATTTTAATCTTAAATTCACAGGAACAGGCAGACAGGCAAAGGAAACACAACAGGTTAACATAACAGTGACTAGACAAAGACTGAGTGAACAAGAGGAACTTAAATAGCAGACAGCAACGAGATAATTAACTAAACACAGCTGAACCAAAGTAACTCATAATGACGGTGACCATGGAAACAAGGAGTGCGGGAAACTGAACAAAGGAATGAATCAAAATGCAAACCGAAAGTCCAAAACACTAACAGAACCGTGACCATCGATTTATATCCCATAATACTCACTGACTCATATCTTATAATACTCACTGATTTATATCCCATAATATTCACTGATTCATATCTCATAATACTCACTGACTCATATCTCATAATACTCACCGATTTATATCCCATAATATTCACTGATTCATATCTCATAATACTCACTGATGATTGATATCCTTTATATATCCTATTATATATCCATTTCCTAATGATGCTCAGGTGTACATTATCAACCTTCATGATGAATTGGCAGCAAATTTCTGTAATTTATTAATTTTCATATGTCAGCGTTGTTTTTCTCCTTTTGTGTTTGTGTTTGTCTGACAGGAATCTGAGATGACGGAGGTGATTTACACGTGTTTCACCACAGAACAATGATCAAACTCTCTGTGATTCTGTTTCCTCACAAATGATGTTCTGACCACAACATCTGCATCTGTCTTTACACTCTATTACTGTTTCAAATATCATCTGATATTTATATTTTCTTCTAAGTGATCTTTGATGAGTTTATTGTGATCCTAAATGATAAATACTGAATGATTATAAAAGAATGCTTTGCTAAATTATTTAGTATAACATGCTTTTTTTCTCTGTTTCGGCCTGCCCTCATGAATAAAGTTTTCTCTCTCTGAGCTTCAGGAGTCTCTCCATGCTTTATTACTTTTATTATAAGCTAGTTACATTTATAAGCTAGTTACTGGTGTGCCTCAAGGTTCAGCCAGTGCAATTAAGTCCCTGCAGATGATCCAGAAAGCAGCAGCACGTCTGGGACCGTATTCACAAAACATTTTATCTTACCACTAAGAGTTCTCCTAAACAGCAGTAAAAGTTCTTAGTTAAGAGTTTTCTCTTAAAACCTATTCACAAAGCTGCTGAGACCAACTTTTACTAAGGAACAGAGAGAAGTCTTAAGCTAAGAGTAAGGGTGGGGTTGACCTCGTTGCTATGGATGATGTCATCACGCTTAATAACTATGACCACAGTGATTGGCTGATAGGGGAGGAGTCTCTGTCAGTGATTTAATCACAGAAATATTGTAGAACAAGGTATCATGCTGCCATATTCAAATAAAGGTTTTAAAAAGTAGGCTAAGTGTCACTAATTAAACTAGTATATGTTCAGCTAATTGTCAGCCTCTTACATGTCTGCATCTCGAGAGATTGCAGAATTCAAACGACAAATTATGTTTTATAAACAAAGTTCGGGAGGAGCACTATCTAATCAGCTCGAGTATATACAGTAGTCTATACACAGCCGACTCACCTAGTTACCTCGACAGTTTTCTGCATCCCTCCGCCACCCGACTCCTCACTCTCGGCCCAGCCGGGGATTCGGGGGAGAGCTCTGGGTTTGGGCTAAATTCAGCTAAATTCGAGCCCCTCGGACAGCATGCCAGATGCTTATTTTACTCTTTTACTCTATCCGATCATTTGTAAGTGTGAACTTGTGAAACAACTGCCACAGGGAATCAGACATTATTTCCTTTTTTATTTATTTATTTACTTATTAAATAAATAAATATTATTTTTGGCATTTTTGCCTTTTTATTTTGATATGACAGTGAGTAGACAGGAAGCGAAGTGGAAGAGAGAAAGGGGAGAAACATCCGCAACAGGTATTAGGATTGTTTGTGATTTGGTTTTAGTGACTTAGGAGTCCTCTTGACTACTCCTAACCTTTCACAGATTTAGGAGCTAGTTTTAGCGCTAAAATGCTTTGTGAAATACTCTTAGAGCAAAAATTTAGGAGTCCTAAAATTAGGACTGACACGCCCATTATTTTTAAGAGTTTCTCCTAAATCTGCAAGTTAGGAGCTACATTTACCCTTAAGATCTTTTATGAATACGGCCCCAGGTCTTCAACCAATCAAAGCACTCCTGATCTCACTCAACTGGCTCCCATTTGTTGCCAGATTAAAATGTTAATGCTTGCTGTGAGAACTACCAGTGGAACAGCACCTTCCTTCCTCAGTATTCCAGCTTAAGCCAACTTCTGTTTTAAGGAACTTAAACTTCTGTTTTTCTCTGGTTCTCTGGCCTCAACCACAGCATGAACCCTTTCAGTGGTCGGGCCAATCCTCTTTTCTGAAAGCAGCATTCCCATGAACACTAGCTTGATCACATTGTATTATGTTGAGTGTCAATCCACAGTCTACGTGCCTCCGCTAGACTGCATGTAGTCTCTGATCATGTATTTGGAGCAAGTATAATAATATCATCAGAGATATTCTCCACTCCCTCAATACCTGCGAGTGCTGATGTGACTTCATGCTGACTTTGCTCGCTGGCCGACACACTCTCTTGTATCGATATGTCCCATTATGAACAGCAAATGTTGTGAAGCCTCTGGACTGTGCTGTAAGATCCAGATGATCGTAACTCCACTTCAGATCAAGCTCACTGAACACAGTGGAGACGTTCATACCTTGAAGGAGCTCATATTTCTTTTTTTGTGCTTTAGGAAGGCATGGGGTGGAGAAAGGGGAATGGGATCGGGACAGGACCTCGAACTGTGATTCAAACTCGGGTCGCCGGAGGCGCAGTTGCTCTGAGGGGCTTACACACTGGGCACACACTCAACTTGATTCTATCAAACCCTGATGCATTTGCGTTCATCTAACATTATCAAAAATGTGCACGGCACATGATAGAAACATACCGCGGTAAATATATTGTGTTTTTTATTAATTTGGTGCTATTATGCACAGCTGAGTAAACGACAGTGGATTTCCATTAATTTGCCACCCTGATTGCACTCGCTATATGCGTGAATCAGTAGTGTGCGGTGGTGTTTTAAAATGAGGAGGCAAGTCCTCACATTGTGGGTGTCGCTGTTGGACAGTACACTATAAAAACGAGAGACTTTTACACTTTTAATCGTCAAATTTTGTAATATTTGTTTTGTTTTATTTTTGTAATATCGATTATTTTGTCATCCAGTTTTTTTTGAGGTGGCACTGCCTCCCTTGCCTCTTCGGAGGAAATGCCCCTGGCGCAAATACACTGCAGGCTCACTCTTGCTCGTATACAAGGTAAATCATCAACACTATCATCCCTTACATGTGTTTAATTGAACTAAATACATCGTCATCGGCTAAAATGCATGCGCAGGTTACTTTTCTTCCTGAACAAGTGCACACCCGAGTCCGTGTTGCTTTCACATTTACACGAATCGCGGCACAGTTCGAGTGCCTCCGATCTCAGACCTCCTCCTCCAGGTAGTCTCAGGCTCGGTAACTCGGTGTGCACCGATGTCCGCATGACAGCTTTCACATTACCAATTTTTAATGCGAACAGTGCCCCGTTTCGAACTAAAATGCCAGTGTGAAAGCACCATAAATGTCAATGCATTAACCACTAGGCACCGACTTGAAGGAGCTTGTGTAGAGTTGAATTGGGTACTGCTCTTGAATTGTTGCTTTATTTGCCTGCCTCATATCCAAGCATTTGCTCAAAAAAGCATCTTGTAACTGATTATCTTTGTCAACTCTGAAGTCACAGTCTTTAGCCTGCTTTTTGTGTTGTGTTCTGCAGCTGGTCTGATTCGATTGTCAGCGTTGCCCTAGCAAATAATTCGCTGATGAGCTGATCAGATCAGCGGCACCTGTCGCTCGTTCCTGGCACCTATATCTGTCCTGTGCTTGCTGGGTTTAGTGTCAGATCGTTCTGGTATTCATGTGTCATTGTTTTACCAGTTTCCCAGCTCTCTCTGTTCCTGTGTTTGGACTACCACCTGGTTGTGTTTAGACTATTAGCGCTGGTGGCCTTGCCAGTTTGGAGTCTTCGTTTCTCTGCTCTCCAGTCTATTCCCTCGCTACCAAGGACTTATCCTGTGTCAGAAACATCGGACAGCTCTGCTTGATATAGTTTTCTGTTTAGTTTAATAAACTGTTATTTCACTTGCATTTGCACACCTCACCTCTGTCTTGTTCATGACAGCACGTGGTTCACTAATGCAGGGTTTCCAGTTGAGCCCCTCCGTCTGAGCTACTCTTTCTAGCTTTCCTGTAGCTCAAACAATAGAGCAGGGCGCTAGCATGGGTTCAATTCCCAGGGAAAGCAAGAACTGACAAATGTAAAATGTGTACCTTGAATGCAATGTAAGTCGCTTTGGATAAAAGCATCTGCCAAAATGCATAAATGTTAATATGGAAGTATTACGTCAGCATTTGCCTGCACCCATTCTGGTATTCACATGTAGACTGTCATTGTCTTCACAGAACTGTTGCAATTGAGCAGACATGAACTGTGGGCCACAGTCTGATCTGATGGTAAGGGTCAGACCATGATGATTGAAAACTTCCAAGCTGTCAATGACTTTATCAGCTGTAGTGGATTTGAGTATCACATATTCTAACAGCAGCTGTAAGGTCTAATGTGATGTTCACTCTGAACAAAGTGAGCATTTTGAGTGTAGCAGTGGTTGATTATCAATTATATGAAGATATCAGAGGACACTTTCATACACACAGTTATAGCAGGCGATCTGTTCCTGTTCCATAAAGCCATTAGAGAAACTCTGAAATCAGTCTGAGAGGAGAAACAATTGAGACATTTGATAAGAAATGAAGAACAAACGTCCTGAAGACAGTTAAAGGAGAGAGCAGAGCCAAACACTCACAGGATCTCATGACACGATCAAACTGTTGCTTTAAGACATTTTAACCTGTTATGTGTCAGTTTATTTCTGTTGAAAGTGACACCTTTGATGTACAAGAAGTTGAGGCGACTGGAGCTCAAAGTGTGAATTAATCAGCCAAAAAAGAGCTAGATGGTCACATGCATTAACACTTAATAAATAGGCAGTTATTTTAGATGAAGGTGGAGTTGCACATCACTTTACTACAGAGCAGCTCCACGGCAGCGCGTCTGTCATCTTATTACAGATTTGAAGAGTTCGTCTTTTCATATTTGTGGACTGAAAGTGTTGAAGTATAGGGACTTCAGAATAACACAAACTGTGTCTAGATGGCCAACGATCCTAGCCTGGTCCTACCAGACTCTCGTACATTTCATTTGTACAGAGTGTCTGGCCACTCTCCATTGACAAGCGTTAACTTCCTTGAAGGCGGGTACTCTGTTGAAGTTTAAAACTGTTGGATCTGGTCCAGAGTTTGGTCGTTTGGTCGTGACGTATGTCGTTTCGCCTTAGTCAACTCTTTCACCACTAACGGAGTGAGCTGGAAAAGCAAACTTTTCCCAAACCCCGTGGGGAGGAGGGCCACAACATCATGGCCACCAACAAAACTCAGCAAAGATTGTTCTTGCTCCGGCTTTAACTTCTGGATATTCGGCAGCGTTGCCACAACGGACCGAATGGCTTCACTCGCATCTTTCTCCGCCGCCATTACTGAACTACAACTCAAACTAGCGCACGACATCAACATCATTGTTCTCAGCCACTACCTCTGTTCGCTAATTGGACCGGTTAAAATTTGGCCGGAGAAAACCAGCGAATATACCACAAACCCAGACGACGTACTGAAGGAAAATGAAAATTGAGCGGAAGTACGTAGGAGGGCGGAGACAGGCTACAACAATCCATGAGATGTTTTAGCTTCTCGCACTTGTAATGAACCGCTGTTGTGGGCTTTCTTATGAACTTGTAAAGTAGATCACAAACAAAAAAGAAAGAATTTCACTCTCAGTCGATAACGCGCTAGACCAGTGGTTTTCAATCCTGATCCTGGGGACCCACAGCCCTGCACATTTTGTGTGTCTCTCTTATTTAACACAACTGATTCAGATCATCAGCTCATCAAATAAGAGCTCCATGAACTGAATTGAGTGTGTCAGGTAAGTGAAAACCACTGCACTAGATGTAGTTTATGATTAAAACAGTGCATCATATAAATGACCGATTAAACCTTATATACATGAATCAGTTCATTCAAAGCTGACAATGAATTGCATACTACAAAGTCCTTTTTCTACAGCGTTGTTTGGCCGTTGCCAATATATTTGTCCCAAGCGCTCCACAACCGGCGACAGTAAATTCAACCTAGAGCTTGTTACAACATTAAAGTAAAATTGTCTTTTTATTTAGTTATTGTTCCATATATAAATCTGTTTCTTTTCATTTATCTTTTGTCTTTGTGCTGCTGCTGAGTATTAGTCAAGTCACCTTTATTTATATAGCGCTTTTTACAATGCTGATTGTTTCAAAGCAGCTTCACAGTGGTAACAGGAAAATAATGCAACAGAATTTGATTCGGCTGTGCAGCCGCTCTGGAGAAAACGGTGATGTCATCCAGCTCATTTCAATTATCATATAGTGTCAATGCGGGCGGATCAGTAATATAGTTGAAATTTTAGTGTCCCCAACTGAGCAAGCCAAAAGCCAAAGGCGACGGTGGCAAGGAACCAAAACTCCTTCAGGGCCAGAATGGAGAAAAAAACCTTGGGAGAAACCAGGCTCAGTCGGGGTGCCAGTTCTCCTCTGGCCAACGAACAAATAGTGTATGATTATGATTCTGGCAACATTACAGGTCAGAAGTTATATTAGATTGAAAGATATTCGTAAGATTATTCGAAAGATCGGAGTCGTCACGCCGGAGACGGGTTTAATGAGGATGTCATGTCGATGCGGCATTTACAGGGGCGAGTTTAATTGACACGGTCTCTGCAGACATTTCAGGGATGCGTTCGTCATGTCTAGGCGCAGGTCCACCATCTGATCCGGATACGGCCCGGATCTGGCTGACTGCAGTAAACCTCGGGATAAACAGAGAGACTAACATTAGCGTAGATGCCATTCTTCTTATGATGTAACGAGTACATCAGGTGTTATGGGAAGTGTTCCCGGTTCCGGCTGACCTAGTTAATGCAGCCTAACAATCATTTTACTGATTTGAATAATAGAAATTGATAATGTTCTATGTGTATGCCATAGTAAAGAGATGTGTTTTTAGTCTAGATTTAAACTGACAGAGTGTGTCTGCTTCCCGAACAATGCTAGGAAGACTGTTCCAGAGTTTAGGTGCTAAATAGGAAAAGGATCGACCGCCTGCAGTTGATTTTGATATTCTAGGTATTATCAACTGGCCAGAATTGAGACCGTAATAGACGTGATGGAGTATAATGCGTTAAGAGCTCGCTCAAGTACTGGGGCGCTAAACCATTTAGTGCTTTGTAAGTAATTAGCAAGATTTTAAAATGCATACGATGTTTAATAGGGAGCCAGTGTAGTGTTGACAGAACCGGGCTAATATGGTCATACTTCCTGGTTCTAGTAAGAACTCTAGCTGCTGTGTTTTGGACCAGCTGCAGTTTATTTATTAAGCGAGCAGGGCAACCACCCAGTAGAGCGTTACAATAATCTAGCCTTGAGGTCATGAACGCATGAACTAACTGTTCAGCATTTTTCATTGAAAGCATGTGCTGTAACTATTATTAACTTCACATTTAAAAGATTAAAAGTATTTTAGTCAATCGTAATCAAACCAACGTCAAGTGATTTTAAAGCTTTAATCTGTGAAAAACTCACCTGTTCTTCAGGTGGGTTTCTTCATGTAGATGAAATAAAGTTTGTGATGGAGGGAGATTCAGTCACTCTAAACGTTGTTCTTACTGAACTGAAGGATGATGATGTGATTCAGTGGAGATTTGGATACACTTTAATAGCTGAAATCAATAAACGGGCCGACAGCTTCACCGTATATGATGATGTCAGGTTCGGTTGAGAGAAAAGGGAGCGAGGACTCAAATGCAGGAAGATGCGGTTTATTTAAATAATAAAATAAAACAAACACAAACAAAACACCCACGAGGGGGAAACCCAAACCTGAAATAAACTTAACACAAGGAACAGGAACATGAAACATACAGGAAACCGACAACATCAAACAACGATCCAGCACAGGACTGCAAACACAAGGAGACTATAAGGGTAACGAATCAGGCAGGAGATGAGGGAAAACAGGTGGGGCCAATTAAACAATAACCAGATAACAAGATGGGCGGGGTGACAAGAGACCAGAAACATGACATAATACCAAAACATGCTACACAGGACCAGACAGACATGTGACAGATGATGTTCTTGATGGGAGATTCAGAGACAGACTGAAGCTGGACAATCAAACTGGATCTCTGACCATCACAAACACCACAATGAAACATGCTGGACATTATAAACTACAGATCAACAGAATGGCCATTTCTTTCTTGCTTGCTCTCTTTGGTGAGTTAAAAATTTGTTTCACCATTTTATGTTTTAATCAACAGATACAATTATTAATCCAAACCCCATTTCACTGCTCTTCTGTCTGTTTTTGTTTTAATTATATTATTTATTTGAAATTTAAATCTTAAATTATTTACTTTTATAAACAATCATGAAGTTATTTAAGGGTGTTTTCACACTTGAGTCCTCTTTAAAAGAACCGAACTCAGACTCCTTTAAGGGTGTTTTCACACTTGGTCCTTTTCAGGGGTCTGAGCGTGGTTTGACAGTGTGAACGTGAAGAGAACTGGGTCCTTTTTCACTCGGTTCACCTCTTGGTCCACTTAAAGGAGTCTGAGTTCGGTTCTTTTAAAGAGGACCCAAGTGTGAAAACACCCTAAGTGGACCAAGTGAAAAAGGACCCAGTTCTCTTCACATTCACTCTGTCCCTGTCCCTGAAAGAGGACTCTGATGCTTTTTTGGTACACTTGAGTAGGAATGTGGTCTCAGACCCCTTTGTGTTCATACTGTTGCTTTTTGGATGTAGTCCAGTTCAGTGTTTGATGGCTGACCCTATGGCCTTCAAAATGTAATTCTATTCACTTACATATGTATGTGCCCTACTAACCAAGATATTTGTTTGTAGAGATTATTATCATTAATTATTATTATTTTGTAAAACGACATTGCTACAAATGCTGTTGAATGAGCTTAACTCTAAGTTGTTTATATTTTACACAAAAATATAAAATTTGTTGCAATATTACATTCTTTTTAAGACCTGGGGAAGGAGCGGGACTGGAGGAAAAGCATAAAGTAGGCAGCTGGGCCATTCGTGGGCCAGCGCATCCTTGCTCTTTGAAAAATAAATTGGGCAGTGACAGTTGTCTTCGGAGGCGAAGAGGTTGACCTCTGCCCTCCCGAAAACACTCCATACCAGTCCATTCCCCTGGGGACACGAGGCCCCTGGAGAGCATGTCTACTCCCTGGTTCAGTCTGCCTGGCACATGCACTGCTTTTAGTGAATGCAATCTGCCTTTCGCCCATAGGAGGAGATGTCTGACCTGTTGGTTGAGCCATCTCGACCTGAGCCCGCCTTGGCGGTTTATGTAGGAGACCACTGTCGTGTTGTCCGTACAGACCAGGACGTGGTAACCTGAGAGACGTGGTAGAAAAGTCTCGAGGGCTAGCACTACTGCCAACATTTCTAGGCAGTTGATGTGCAACCGTGACTCCGTGCTCGACCATGAGCCGAAGGCCGGTTCGCCCTTGCACAGAGCGCCCCAACCCGTGTTGGAGGCATCCGTGGTGACCACCATTCATCTGGAAACTGTCCCCAAGCTCACCCCCGACTCGTAGAGGCGGGGATTCGACCACGGGGCCAGGGCTTTGATGCAGCCGCGGCCCACCTTGATCCAAAGCTGGCCTGAATGCCACACTTGGGGAGGAATTCGTGATTTCAGCCAGTACTGCAGGGGGCGCATGCGCATCATGCCCAGCGAAGTACTGGAGAAGCTGATGCCATAAGGCCTAGCATTCTCTGAAAAATATTCAGGGGTCTGTTGGTTCCCGTTTTGAACGAGCATGCAAGCTGCTGTGTAGTCAGAGCGCGCTCGTTCGACAGCCACGCCCTCATTCGGGCCGAGTCAAAAATCGTTCCCAGGAAGGAGATTCTCTGCCTAGGAAGCAATGAGCTCTTCGCTGTATTTATTCTGAGACCCAGGCATTCTAGATGGCTGAGTAGCACAGATTTGTGAGATTCTAGTTCTTCCTCTGACTGGGCCAGGATGAGCCAGTTGTCGAGGTAGTTCAAAATGCACATTCCCGTTTGTCTCAAAGGGGAGAGAGCTGCATCCATACACTTCGTGAAAGTGCGGGGGGCCAGAGACAGGCAGAATGGCAGGACTGTGTACTGATAAGCCTTCCCGTCGAATGCGAATCTCAAAAACGGTCTGTGACGGGATAATTTGGATATGAAAGTAAGCATCTTTCAGATCCACTGAGAAAAAACAATCCATCGGGCGGATTTGCACGATGATCTGTTTTAATGTCAGCATTCTGAAAGGCCGTTTTATAAGGGCCTTGTTCAGATGTCTGAGGTCTAAGATGGGCCTGAGACCACCATCTTTTTTGAGGACGAGGAAGTAGCGGCTGTAAAACCCTGACTCGCTCTGTGCTGGAGGCACCGCCTCTATAGCTTTTTTCATCAATAGGCTCTGTACTTCGGTTTTGAGGATGTGAGTTACGTTGCTCTCTACCGAAGTGTGTGTTATGGTTTGCGAGCGAATTGGAGCGAGTAGCCTCGTTGAATTGTTTTTATAACCCACTTTGACACACCGGGGATGGCTTTCCAAGCCTCTGCCCGGTTGTACAGGGGTTTTATAGTCAGGGTTCCCACGCTTCTTGAAAATACTTGAAAGTCCTTGAATTTCAGACACATGGATTCAAGGACTGGAAAGTACTTGAAAACAAACATAGGTCCTTGAAAGTGCTTGAATTAAGCATGAAATACATTTTGTTAGAGTAACATGGTGCTATTACAAAAATTGGCAGCGCTACTGATTGGGGAGGGAGCGGGGAAAACCTGAAAAATGCTGCGTGAGCGGATGGATCGTGATCACGTGCAGCCAGCTCTGCATAATGAGCACATAACGTGGAGCTTTTTAACTTGCTTGGTGCCAGGGAAGTGCAAATTCAGTGATGCTTGGCTCAGTGTTGAGCTACATAAAAATTGGTTTATCAAAGTTCCAACGAATAACGCTTAATAAAGTAGTGTTTATAAGCGCAGCACTCCTTTGTTTACAGAGGTTACGGGGGAAACCAATATATTTCTGCTGTTCCATAAGCGCCATCTACTGTCAAAGAGTGAAATTTCCAGAGCATCAGTTGGTTTGTTCAGACTAATGCATATTAACCCCATATTTTTAGCTTACACACAGATGTTAACTGGTGGATTGATGAGAAGCTAATGTGCTTTTAAAAAATGTAGAATAATAAGGTATCTAAAATATTAAGTATAATCATATTTTAAATTATTACGTATAATCACTTATAATTTGGATTCTTGCCTTTTCTTAAAAATGGTTTAAAGGCTGAAATGTGAAGGTTTTTATAAATATTTTTTATAAAACTTGTTTTTGTCAACTTATCTGAACTGTTGTTTGTCTTTTTTCTTTTTCTTTGTCATTTTATGGTTTAGGATGTTTCAATAAACACTGATCTCGTCCTGTGCAGGTCTTAAAAGCCTTAAAATTGATTTTTAAAAAGGTACCATGTACAGGTGGTTAATAAATAATTTTGCATATTAATAATGCCTAGCAATTAACTTAGCCATATCTTTTCATTTATTTGGAAAATTCATGTATGTATTATTATATTAATGGTTTAATTAAGTATTGATTCGTAAAAAAGAACTAAACCCAGTGTGAAATAAATGTTAAAAGCAGGAATAAGAGAGCTGCAAACTGCATCTCTCGTTAAAACTCGCTCCCTCTCTTACACTCTACCAGCCTCTTTCCTCGTTGGATTTTAAATATCACATGCCCCTAAAATTTTAGTTGTCAGTATATGCCTTAGTGTTACCGCAGTGGTAAATACAGGTACAGTAGGTCTTTGATACTGTCCAGATTGGCAGTAACAAACCCACCTTTATCGTATTTATTGGGCTTGATATAAAATAAAAGGTGCTTTAAAAAGTCCTTGAATCTGGTGTTCATGAAAGAGTGGGAACCCTGTATAGTGTCGGAAGGCGGCGCGCTGTGCAGGGCGTTGACTTCCGTGTGTTGCGGAAGAGAAAGAAAACTCATTTGTTGAACATTCATGTTTTTTATTGATCTCGCTATTACAGCGGCAGAATGCAGGGGAGCGCGCATTAGAGCGGGCTCGCAGTTTACATTCACAACACTCAAAACAACATTTTTCTCCCCGTCCGGAACTAAAACGGGCCGTGGGGAGAGAACTCTTGAGTCTTTTTGGGGGCGGACCAGCCTGGGTGGGACTCAGCCCTCCTCTCTTCCTGACCAGCCTGTCAGGACTGCTTCCTGTGTTCAGGGTCCAGCGTTATTTTAGGCCGGGGTCCCTGACGCTTAGGCAGGAAGTGCTTAGTCTGATACTGACGCTGACACTTATCCTGTGGTGGGCGGGGCTGCGCAGGCGTGGGCACGGGCACGTGCACCGTCCTGCGCTGTTGCAGCTGCTGGTACGGGGCTCTCGGGCGAGCCGAGGAGGCAGAGCTGGCTCGTTTCGGCAGAAAATGATGCATTGCCTGGGACGCTTTCTGAGCCGTGGTGAAGCGGTCTGCAAACCCGTCCACCGCGGGGCCGAAATTAAATATCGAAAATTAAATTAAATTGAGTTTTTCCCGGTGTGTTCCGCACCGCTGCCTCTGGTCGGACGGCATCAAGTTTTTTTTTGGGCCAATTCAGCGCCGTTGGGCGAGTGAGAGAACTCTGATTGGAACTCTGATTGGCTATTTAGCTTAGTGAACGAGTCAAAGCACGAGAATAATAGCAACAGTGAGCAAACAAGTCAAGGTGGTACAGATAGAAGGCTGTTCTAATTTTACGTCATGTACCTGAGTGTTCCTGGGGAATATTTTAATATTAACATGAGCCGAGTGGAATATAAAAAGTACATGAATGATATTCAAAACGGTAGACACGCTGCTTTGTTTACTGTTGACAAATATAAAATATAAAAAATAGACAGCGTCCTCCTTACACGCAGGCGCAGAACGCGCGTGCTAGCTGACAGTCGGCTGTAGTCCTTTGTGTGTCATTGTGTTGGCCTCAACGCAGTCGGCTTTTATCAGTGCTAGTTCTTTGGCGTGGGTTTGGTGTGTCCATACCCTAACGGAATCACTCAGTGATAAAGTCTTTAAATGTCTGTAGTCTGATTTATCTCATCTGAGGATCAACACCACCACCTCAGGCTGAGTCAACATGTGATCAGGAGTTATTTGCTCAGTATCTTCTGTCTCTGACTCCACTTGTTCTGTCTGATTGTGTTCGTTGTTCAGCTGGGGTGTCGTTTGATTCTCACTGAAGAATTTCTTCACAAATGTAGAATGTCTTTTATATAATGTTCCTTTTGAACCTTCTTGCAATGAGGCGACACTGCTAACCACTGAGCTACAGTGCCTTTGGTGCCCTATGTATTTTACATGATAAAAACTTTCAAGATAAGATCCCAGAAAGGTAGTTAAAATAGTCCATGTTTTTCGTTATTTAGTCGTTATTTTAGACAGAGAGCTATCAGATTTCATCAATAATATCTTAATCTGTGTTCTGAAGATGACCGAAGGTCTTACGGGTTTGGAACAGCATGAGGGCAAGTAATTAATGACACAATTTTCATTTTTGGGTGAACTAACCCTTTAAGTTTTCCCGGAACATACAATGACGTCACCGTTAACTGATGTCAACTACAGCCTAGTGTATTATTCACGTATATTGCTACGTTGAGACCAAAAATCATTCAGTTGATCATTGATATTCTCTTACCGACAACGTCGTTGCCCAGGGCCGGTGCCATGAGGGGTAAGAATGGGGCATTGCCCCCTCAGATCAGATTTGTGCCCCCTCAGTTTCAATTTGCCCCCCCCCCCCCCCCCAAAATGCGATTTTTAACCCTTTGACGCTTACGATCACACCGGTGTGATTAGAACATTGTGTGTGACTGATAATTCAAACTTAATTTCGCACTTTGGCTGGTGCTGAGCCAGAAACGGACACTTCTCATATAGCACAACTATTCAGTGTTTTCAACCACATGTTTATTTTAGGTTTCAGACATTTAAATTGAGTACTATTCCATTTCACATTCCATGCACTGATGTCTATGGAAGCTGCAGTAATAATCCTTTCAATCATAATTTGAAAAGTGTTTTATTCATATCAGATTGTGTATGAAACAAAGTTTATTGTAGAAGTTTTCTTCTCCCAGTTCACCGGCCACTTACTTTTATGCATTTCTGGAAAAATGGATGAATTTACTTGATGTAAATCCGTTAGATCCTCTGAATTGCATTGCAAACTCATAGCGCGTTTTATTAACTAACATAACAACACCTTCACTTCCACATATTTGAAAATTGATTTGTGAGTTTGTGAATATTTTGAATAAAAAAGGAAAGACGAAAATAAACGTGATACATATCTGTCATAGTGTGGCTTCATGACGTCTCTCCAAGGAAATAATACGTTCTAAAATAATGTTCTAAAATACGCCTAACAGTCGCCTTAAAAAAACTTGTGCTGGGGGCTCAGCTAAAAAGCAGTAAGCACCAACCAATGAGAGTGATTTTGAACTTAGGAAAGCTGATCAAATATACAGTATACACATATATATATATATATATATATATATATATATATATATATATATATATATATATATATATATATATATATATATATATATATATATATGCTGAGGGCCAATAGCAAAACATAACCTCCAAATACATCTGCATTGTTTATTAATTGCTGATGTCTTTGGTCATTGTCATTAGGATGCACCAATACCATTTTTTTTTAAGGACGAGTACAAGTACCGATATTTTCTTTCTGGTTCTCGCCAATACTGATACCTGTACTTTTTTTGTAATGTGATAGTTTTTCAAACACTACGCAGTTAGAATAATGATTTTAGGCCAGCTTGCTATTTTTTTCAACAGGAACTCCTTTTGGGGGAACTATATTAGCTCCTACTTCAGAGTAGGGTCTAAACCAGCACTATAGGAACTATCAGTAACATAAGTTGATTGGCCAAACGCATGTCAAACACAGGACCACCATGTAGAAACATGGAAAACAGCGATAACAGCATTGTGTTATTTTCTCAGCCTCAATGATATGTAGCACTGCAAGTTGTCATACAAACCCGATTCCAAAAAAGTTGGGACACTGTACAAATTGTGAATAAAAAATGAATGCAATAATTTACAAATCTCATGAACTTATATTTTATTCACAATAGAATATAGATAACATATCAAATGTTGAAAGTGAGACATTTTGAAATGTCATGCCAAATATTGGCTCATTTTGGATTTCATGAGAGCTACACATTCCAAAAAAGTTGGGACAGGTAGCAATAAGAGGCCGGAAAAGTTAAATGTACATATAAGGAACAGCTGGAGGACCAATTTGCAACTTATTAGGTCAATTGGCAACATGATTGGGTATAAAAAGAGCCTCTCAGAGTGGCAGTGTCTCTCAGAAGTCAAGATGGGCAGAGGATCACCAATTCCCCCAATGCTGCGGCGAAACATAGTGGAGCAATATCAGAAAGGAGTTTCTCAGAGAAAAATTGCAAAGAGTTTGAAGTTATCATCATCTACAGTGCATAATATCATCCAAAGATTCAGAGAATCTGGAACAATCTCTGTGCGTAAGGGTCAAGGCCGGAAAACCATACTGGATGCCCGTGATCTTCGGGCCCTTAGACGGCACTGCATCACATACAGGAATGCTACTGTAATGGAAATCACAACATGGGCTCAGGAATACTTCCAGAAAACATTGTCGGTGAACACAATCCACCGTGCCATTCGCCGTTGCCGGGCTAAAACTCTATAGGTCAAAAAAGAAGCCATATCTAAACATGATCCAGAAGCGCAGGCGTTTTCTCTGGGCCAAGGCTCATTTAAAATGGACTGTGGCAAAGTGGAAAACTGTTCTGTGGTCAGACGAATCAAAATTTGAAGTTCTTTTTGGAAAACTGGGACGCCATGTCATCCGGACTAAAGAGGACAAGGACAACCCAAGTTGTCATCAGCACTCAGTTCAGAAGCCTGCATCTCTGATGGTATGGGGTTGCATGAGTGTGTGTGGCATGGGCAGCTTACACATCTGGAAAGGCACCATCAATGCTGAAAGGTATATCCAAGTTCTAGAACAACATATGCTCCCATCCAGACGTCGTCTCTTTCAGGGAAGACCTTGCATTTTCCAACATGACAATGCCAGACCACATACTGCATCAATTACAACATCATGGCTGCGTAGAAGAAGGATCCGGGTACTGAAATGGCCAGCCTGCAGTCCAGATCTTTCACCCATAGAAAACATTTGGCGCATCATAAAGAGGAAGATGTGACAAAGAAGACCTAAGACAGTTGAGCAACTAGAAGCCTGTATTAGACAAGAATGGGACAACATTCCTATTCCTAAACTTGAGCAACTTGTCTCCTCAGTCCCCAGACGTTTGCAGACTGTTATAAAAAGAAGAGGGGATGCCACACAGTGGTAAACATGGCCTTGTCCCAACTTTTTTGAGATGTGTTGATGCCATGAAATTTAAAATCAACTTATTTTTCCCTTAAAATGATACATTTTCTCAGTTTAAACATTTGATATGTCATCTATGTTGTATTCTGAATAAAATATTGAAATTTGAAACTTCCACATCATTGCATTCTGTTTTTATTCACAATTTGTACAGTGTCCCAACTTTTTTGGAATCGGGTTTGTAGAAGATTTTGTCTCTTAGCCCCACCTTTTGCTCTTTCAGTCACGTAAATTATACATTTACATTCCATCTCCATTATCACGAAACCCAAACCCAGCTCCGATCACGACATCCTCCATCCTCCAAGTTGTCAACGTTAGTAAATGCCACGTTTAAAGACGGCGCTGTCAGTTGATTCAGAGTTCCTACTGCCGGTGCGAATGCAACCAGGAAAAAGGCCCAGGGGGGAAATGAGTTATCTGGGAACCATCCTGGTGGCTAGTTCCTAGAATTATTTGATGCGAAAGCCACTATTGTTCATTCAAGCGCGAAAGAGAACTGGATTCTGGCGCGTGATACTGCGTGTCTTTCTGTGAATCTTGTGTGTGTCAGGACATTCACAGACAGCACGTTCTCTTTTGGCTTGTCGTGGTTGAATAGTTTAAAAGCATTTGCATGAATAAGAGCGTGATCATATAACGTAACGCTAGCCAAAGGATGACAGAAAAAAACGGATTCTGCGTTAATTAAATATTTTTAACGTGTTAAAGGTGCACTATAAAAGATTTTTGCAGTAAAATATCCAAAAACCACTAGGCCAGTGTTATATATTTTGTTCAGTTGAGTACTTATAATATCCCAAATGTTTCCAACTATTTGTAAATCGTGAGAAAATTGTGATTTTAACCATGGAACCGGGACGTGTGAGGAAGTCACCTGTCAATGGGGTCATATCCGTGAGCGGTTTCCGCTTTTACTGCCGTAGAAACCATGGCAACAGACGTGGACAACTGCGTAACGTCTAGCCGCCCTAGAGGTACGCTCAAACATTATGGACCACGGCAAGCAGACTTTGGAACAAAATGAGAAATCAAAAGAGGACCAGTATCGACGTGGCGTTTTCGAGATGGCGAGAGCTTCGCAACAACCTTCGACTTGACAGAGATGCCGTTCTTGCATGTGCTTTATTAGACAGGTGAGCAAATGTACATAAAACGAATCAATGTTATGTAGCTCAACACGATGAAATATTAGAATATCATCACTATGATGCTCTAATGTTGATGTAGCTTACTACTAGACTATACACACAATATAACATTATAACTTTCAACACACTCAAATGCAGTTTAGATAGTGTGTTGACCAAGTGAAACAGCATTGCCTTTCCTCACAATTTTAATTCGTCGAATAAACTGACCTGTATGAGTAGTAATTCAGCACTTGCGGGTAGTTCGGTACAATGAAATGTCCTCATTTCTATATATCCGCCGGGACTCGCGTGTGGCGCTGATATCTGTCTCTTATTAGTAATCACGCCTTGCTTCATACCACAGTTATGTTAAAAACATGAAGGAATTCACTCATCCATAAACATTATTTCCCATAAACATTATTAGATCCATCGGTATGACAACAAGTGATTCCACACTCATTCACTGCATCATCAATCTACACCTTTGTTTTTGTTTTGAAGAGGTTAGCGACCCATAGTGGAGAAAGTAGTAGGTTTAAACTAAAAAAAATGAATTGCATGTGTTCACGCGCTAATGTCGACAGCACTAATAAATATATATCTTCTGTGGAAGGTGCAAGACCAAAAAATTTTGTCCAATTATTGCATTGCATGTCCTACCTTCCTGTCAACATGTGTATTTGTTGTACAAGAGAGACAGCCACTGAGTACCACAAACAAACAACAGCCACCTTTTACTGTTCCTTCTGAACCAAAACAACAAGCCTATGCTGCGTTCACATCATAGCTACCATAATTAAGAGATATTCGGAGCAGTTCATGTCCTCAAACTTGAATTTATGCATTTCATTGGCAACAATATCAACACTGAAATGAAACTGCAGCAGTCAGGTGGTACAGGTCACTGCTCTTTAAGTTGTTTGTTCCTTATTATTGTAATATTATGTGCTTTGAGACATGAGGTAGTTTAAGGCCGTCTCATCTCTCGTGACGCTTTGTAGTCTCTGCTCTGGCTGTGTTTTGGCAAAAATGACGTGTAATCAAATTCAAGGTTATTTTGGCTAGAAGTGGCTCAGGTCTATAGTTAACAGAGGCAGTAAAATGACAGCTATTGCTTGCTGGGGAATTTCAGGAAACACTGATCCAGGACTCTACACTTCTCATTTTCTCAAGGTAAACTCACATTTGCTTCAACTAGAGTTTCAAACGTTAGTTTGCTCAAATAAACCAAAATACTGCAAAGTCTGCAATCAAAAGCCAGAGATCTCATTATGAACTCAAACATTTCTCATCAAATTTTCCCAAGACCAAATATCACATGCAAGCGGCAAAATAAAAATTTAAGGCTTACTTTGTTTCAACTTAATAAAAATGATTTCAGGCTACTGTTTCCATTAACTTACACTGTTTGAATTTATTATACTGTAGCAACATGGCAAAAATTATGAAAGTCACTGTGAGCAGTGTAGTGTGAGCAGCTCGGTTTGTGAGTCAAAGTTAAACCTGCTGTGGTCTGATTTATCTACATCTAATGTGGTTTGACCTGTTGGTGGACAAACAGCTTCTGCATCAGTGTCTATTATTAGATGAATGAGGTCAGTGAGTCTATCAGCAGTTTGTGGCTGACGCTTTTCTTCATTTACTCTCCTGCTTATAAGCTCACAATCTTCCACTCCACAAAACATTGTTACAGTTTAGTAAAATAAATCCATCAACAGTCAATTATGAAATTAAACATTAGCATTATCATACTTCATTGATGAATTATGCAGATTGACATCTGATCATCAACACCAGTAGATACAGATATCTAATCCAATATTTCACTCTTTCATGACTTCCTGTTTTACAGGAAATGGTTTTGACAATAATCTGTGACAGAGGTTCAGTCTTTAGGGAGGATCACAAACACACACCGCATCAGTTTGTTCATGTTTCAGATCAATCGGTGTGTTTTCAGACATTTTAAGGTTTTTCAGTGAACTGATAAAGAGAATGTTTCTCAAAGTTTTGCTCTGTTTGTGTTTGTGGCATCGGGTTGGTGAGTTTTAAATGAGTTTTTATGTCTTCAGTTGCTTCTTTTCTGGAGTTATAGATTATTGGTTAAGCAGAGGAGAGCTCTATATTCAGTGTGGTCTAGTAACGATAGATTAATTCACCCTGTTTTTCTCCAGCAGCATTTATTTTAAATGTCCGACATAAAAGTATTTCTATATTCTCTCTATAATGCTGTTATTTGTTTCATCAGTCAATAATGTTTTCCAACCATAAGAGTTTTCATTTCCGTTACACCAAATATCTTTAAAAACACCACACCAATCCAATTATTGATATAAAAGTGTTTATCCATTTTTGTTTCTGTACCACTGAAAAACATTATTCAAAAACTCTAATCTAGAACTAGTGTCAGTGATGGCTTTGTTAAACCAGGATAAATGAATGATACTGAATCTGTGACAAACTCTGTTCTTCAGGTGTGTTTGGTGATGATGAAATGAAGTCAGTGTTTGTGAAGGAGGGAGATTCAGTCACTCTACACAATAATCTTACTGAAATGAAGGATGTTGATCTGATTCAGTGGAGGTTTTGGATTGAAACCACTTTAATAGCTGAAATCAATAAACAGGTCGACAGCATCACTGTATATGATGATGGTCCTGATGGGAGATTCAGAGACAGACTGAAGCTGGACAATCAAACTGGATCTCTGACCATCACAAACATCACAACTGAACATGATGGCATTTATGTACTACAGATCCTCAATATGAGCACCTTTTTCATTCTTGCTGTCCATGGTGAGTTGAATATTTGTTTCATCACAATATTAATCCACACACCACATGTGTTCTGTTGCTTTGAGATATTTTCAGAATTACTTAAATTTACTTAAAAGTCTGAATCTGTGACAAACCCGGTTTCTGTTTGTTCTCCGTGTGTGTGTGTGTGTGTGTGTGTGTTTGGTGATACAGATGAAGTGACGTCTGTGAATGAGGGAGATTCAGTCACTCTGAACTCTGATCTTACTGAAATAATGGATGATAATGAGATTCAGTGGACGTTTGGAGATGAAAACACTTTAATAGCTGAAATCAATAAACGGGCCAGCAGCATCACTGTATATAATGGTGTTCTTGATGGGAGATTCAGAGACAGACTGAAGCTGGATCATCAAACTGGATCTCTGACCATCACAAACACCAGAACTGAACATGCTGGAGATTATGTGCTAGTGATATTTGGAGCAAAACCATCATTAAAAGCTTTCAGAGTTTCTGTCAATGGTGAGTAGAGATCATTTGTCCTGTCCTTCAAATATTCTTGATATTAGCGTTTAAAGACCTTATTCATAGCAGCGTCATCTCTGGTTTTTAACGGGAATGAAAGCAAGGCTGTGAGGGATAGACGTACCTATCTGTTATTTGATGTGTTTTTAGATTATTCTGCTGACAAAACACTGCAAAAATATTTTCCCAAGAAATTTCAGTAGACAAAAAAAACTCCAGACAACATGAGCTGTGGAAAATTATAAGTAATTAGGGAGCTTTATACAGCTTTTTACAGCGCATGCCATAGAAAATACAGTAAGTCTCTCCCTAAGCCTCGCTTTCATACCTGTCATTCGCTGCTGTGAATAAGGCCTGTTGACTGAACTGGGGGGTATTCCAGAAAGCAGGTTGCCCTCAGAGTAAGCGGAAAACCTCAACGTTCGGTTCCAAAAACTGAGGTAATTTTTAGGGTAAGTAGTCATAGCAACTTACCTGCTCTGGAGCAGGTTCAGTTCCAGGGTTCGTAAAAAAAAAAAAAAAAAAATTCTTGGGAGGAGCTATGGACTCTGGAGCGAGGACAGGAGGGACGGGAGACGGAGCCCTCTCTGGACTCGGGACGGGAGACGGAGCCCTCTCTGGACTCGGGACGGGAGATGGAGCCCTCTCTGGTGCCATCTTAGAAGCCATCTTAGGACAGGAGTTTCAACTGGCAGATATGGCGGCCATGACGGCTGGAGTGGACAAGGGTGACTGTGGCTGAATGGTGGTGGTGTCCTTATCAACCTCGCCCACAGTAAGAGAAAGAACCACACAGGGAGCCAGGGAACATGTGGTTGCGGCTGCTGGTACCTGGCAAAAGAGATGGTCATCCAGTCCAGTACAGAAGATGCCCTTTAGAGTCCCATCACCCCATGGCACCAGGTGGGCTAGGTCAAGGAACTCCTCAACATAATCCTCGATGGACCAGCCATCTTGTGCTAAGAAAAAAGCAGATCGGTCGGGTCACATGGAATGAGCAGAATGCCCATCTTGCTGCTGTCTTTCTGTATGGGTCTGGTCTTCTGTTACAGAACATACACTCAGGACACAAAGAGGAATGGTCAACAGGGTTTGAGACAGCACTTACATCAGATGAACACTGAGAATGACGGTAACACTTAGAGATAAACGTAGGAGAAGGAAACGCAGGTGAAGTCACTGGAGAATCAGGTAAGTAGTCCGTGTAGATCAAACGAGACTGGACAAATGACTGAGGTGAGGTGTGTGCTTAAATGGGAGTGCTGATGAAGGTGCAGACGAGGTGCAGGTGTGTGTGATAATGAAGTGCGTGCAGGTGGGAGTCAAGGATGATGCTGGGAAGTGAAGTGCAGAAGTGACAGGTGGCCATGTGACTGCAACAGATGTATCTTTGAACAGGATTTATTTCCAGGTATAACTGTATACTCAAAATGTGCCTTTGGCTCTCACTTTATTTTGTTAACTATATTCCAACTAAAATACAAAAAAATATATTTCTTTTGTCCTGTTTTGTCCTCATATTATTGTAGCTCCCTCTCACATACCTGACTCGAAGGCTCATTCATTATGCGGCTCATTATGCGGTTCTTTGTTCTTCTCAGGTACTTCTCACAGCATTATTCATTATCATTCATCGCCCTCTTCGCATATGGGCTTTGAAAACAAAAAGTGTCTTACAGAATTTTAAATGAATATATTGTTTTATGTGAATGAGTAGGCACAATGATTTTACATCATTTTGAAGCAAAAAATCTAGGCAGCAACATCCATTAGTCAAAAGTCTTGTGGACACATATTTACTATGTGTTTTGTGGCCTTATTTCTGTGACTTATTGTTTTTTCAATAACCACGCATAAACGTTATTCTCAGAAATACAAGGATGTACATACATGTTGCTCACATATTATGGTAGCCCAGTTTTATGCTGAATACAGTGTAATGACACTTTTGCCATTAATATTTTTATAAGCAACTGAAAAAAGCACAAGTGTCAGAGCATGTCAAAACTTCTAAAGGGCCCCAAAACTGCTCAAACTTCATTGGTCGATGGCAGCCATGATTTTGTGATACGCCAGTGTCCTTAAAGAAAATCATGGCACCTTGGACAAAGACACTGCGTGCCAATTTTCAAGTCAGTCGGACTAACGGTTGGGTGGTAATAGGCATTTTCATGTTTTTTTCACGTTGCTTCTTTAGAATCATATGGCGCATATGCTCACCTAAGTTCTACGTAGAGAAGACAAGCATTTTTCAGTAATTTAAATGTAATTTTACATAGGAATTAGATTGCTTCTTTAGAATCATGTGCTGCATGTGCTCACGTAATGATGCAAATTTGATTCGGTTTAGGAGTTATGAGCGATTTTATACTTTTCAATGCTGTAGCACCCCCGTCAGGCCGATCGGGGTGAGCCTTGGTGACATTGTAGATGGTGTGAGTACTACCAGCCCTCAAAGTTTCAAGTCTCTACAACTTATAGTTTGATCTGCCTGATCACTGTCAGGGGAGAAAGCTGATCCTTGGAAATTTGAACAATTAAAATTTGGGTTTCAGCGCTACGTGCTTGAATCCCATAAAACAATTGCATAACTACCCCAAGGTTGCGATATGCACTAAGAATGTAAATTGCCATTGAACAAAAGAAGAAAGAAGTATGATGCACTGCTTCTTAGTGTCCGTTTCCATAGTGACTCCTGGATTCAGCGCTCAGTTGAAAATGTCTTTGAGTGGTCACCGTTAACTCTGAGTTTCATACTCTGGGTTGACTGAATTTACTCCAAACCAATATTTTGGAACCAGTATACCTTGAGTAAGCAAAATTTTGGTTAATCAACCGAGAGTTCTGGAATGCACCCAGTTCAGTCGTCTTATAGATCAATCTGATCAGTTGTTTCTGTTCTGGTACCATGTGATAAATTACTGGTTAAATTAGTTAGAGAAGATTAACAGTGAAATGTTATTCTCATATAATAATAATAATAATAATAACTGAGGTTGGAGACCAAGTTTAGATTCATCTCTATATTCAGTGTGGTCTATTAATCATAGATTAATTGAGCCCTTTTTTCTCAATGTAAAGCTTTAGATTAATTTTAGTTGTCTGAAGTAAAATTATTTCTATATTCTCTCTATAATGCTGTTATTTGTTTCATCAGTCAATAATGTTTTCCAACCATAAGAGTTTTCATTTCCGTTACACCCAATATCTTTAAAAACACCACACCAATCCAATTATTGATATAAAAGTGTTTATCCATTTTTGTTTCTGTACCACTGAAAAACATTATTCAAAAACTCTAATCTAGAACTAGTGTCAGTGATGGCTTTGTTAAACCAGGATAAATGAATGATACTGAATCTGTGACAAACTCTGTTCTTCAGGTGTGTTTGGTGATGATGAAATGAAGTCAGTGTTTGTGAAGGAGGGAGATTCAGTCACTCTAAACTCTGATCTTACTGAAATGAAGGATGTTGATCTGATTCAGTGGAGGTTTTGGATTGAAACCACTTTAATAGCTGAAATCAATAAACGGGTCGACAGCATCACTGTATATGATGGTCCTGATGGGAGATTCAGAGACAGACTGAATGTGGATCATCAAACTGGATCTCTGACCATCACAAACACCAGAACTGAACATACGGGCATTTATGTACTACAGATCCTCAATATGAGCACCTTTTTCATTCTTGCTGTCCATGGTGAGTTGAATATTTGTTTCACCCATTTATTTTTTAATCACAATGTTAATCCACACACTAATTTGCTTCTTTTACATGTGTTCTGTTGTTTTGTGATATTTTCAAACGTTTTACTTTCATAAACAGTCATAAATTTATTAAAAAGTCTGAATCTGTGACAAACCATGTTTCTTCTTGTTCTCTGTCTGTGTGTGTGTGTGTGTGTGTGTGTGTGTGTGTGTGTGTGTGTGTGTGTTTGGTGATACAGATGAAGTGACGTCCGTGAATGAGGGAGATTCAGTCACTCTAAACTCTGGTCTTACTGAAATGAAGGACGATGATCATATTGAGTGGACATTTGGAACTGAAAAAATTGTAATAATAGCGGCATTCAATAAACGGGCCGACAGCATCACTGTATATAATGGTGTTCTTGATGGGAGATTCAGAGACAGACTGAAGCTGGATCATCAAACTGGATCTCTGACCATCACAAACACCAGAACTGAACATGATGGAGATTATCTGCTAGTGATATTTGGAAAAAAACGATCATTAAAAGCTTTCAGAGTTTCTGTCAATGGTGAGTAGAGATCATTTGTCCTATCGGATACTAGCGTTTATTGACTGAGCTGATCTCAGTTTGATGTTTTTATTCCTCAGGCTCTGTCCACTGTTGTGGTCCCACTGAAGCTGTGATCCGATTGGTCCTCTCTGCTCTGGTGGGCGTGGCTACTGTCATTCTTCTGGTTTATGACATCAGATCCAGAAGAGCTGAACGAGATCAAGCTCATATTCACACATGAGGTACTTGATTGATGATGTCATTCCTCACACACTAATTTTGCATATATTAACATTACATTTGTCAGATATATTAATGGCTTTATATGTTCATCTTTTTCAGGAAGTATTGAAGTCTAAAGCTGATTGCTAAACTTTTTGTTCTGTGTTTTTGTCATCATAAATACGGATGATTACTTGAGCTTACACTTTCAGTGTCAGATTTTTTTTAAATCCCATTTGCAAGGCTTTGTTTATATTTCTCTCAAATACCGAAAAAAAAAAATTGCCATATATTTTTGCTTGTGTTTATCAATAAAGTTTTCTCACTCTGAGGTTCAAGAGTCTCTCCATGTTTTATTTATTATGTCAATCACTCCCCAGCTGTCATGTATAACCCAATGAAGACGAAGAGGATTATAATTTTTTTTTTTTTTTTTTTATTAAACAAAGTTTAATAAATAACTCAGAAGATAATCCATGTGCGAGGCAATGTGCAAAGCACAGACAATACAAGACAACTGAGAACTGAAAAGACTACAACTTAAATACATTTAACATTTAATTATTTAGCAGACGTTTTTATCCAAAGCGACTTACAAATGAGGAGAGCAATAGAAGCAATTAGACCAACAAGGGGCAACAGCATGCAAGTGCTGTAACAAGTCTCAGTTAGTCTAGTACAGTACACAGGTTTTTTTTTTTTTACAAGCAAAATACTCCACCAATATTCCCTCTGGGACGGCTCACACCCCTGGTCAGACTCACGTTGGGGCTTCGGCTCTGGGGCATATGTTGGTGCTGTCGTCACAGGCTCTGTATCCACGGCAAGTGGAAGCTCTCCATCTGTGGGGGGCTCTGGGATAGTTGTCGCCGTGATGAGGGGTGATGGTGGGTTGTGCTCAAGGTCTGGTTGCGTGAAGTCTCTGAGGTGTGGCTGGACGAGGCTGTAGATATCCTCTGCTTTGCCCACTGTGAGTGTGGATCCTTTCACCCACAGCAGAGAAATGCAATGTCCATTCCTCCTCATTTTTGAGGGTCTTGTAGTCACGTATAATCCAATGAAGATGATTATAAAAATAACACAAAGTTTAATAAATAACACAGAAAAAAAGTCCAAAGTTATTTATTAAACTTTGTGTTATTTTTATAATCATCTTCATTGGATTATGCATGACTACAAGACCCTCAAAAATGAGAAGAGGAATGGACATTGCATTTATTAATGTTGCCCCAATGAGGGGCAATAGAATTTTGGATGGAGGGACAGTTTTTATGTTCCAGAGTGGCAGAGACTTGGAGCTGTATGTGGAGGAGTTCCTCAACATCTGCCATCTTGCCACCTGTGACGACGTCTGTCTAATTGAGAGATTTCGATGCGGTCTGGAAGATAATCCGGTAACACTTTAGAATAATGGTCCGTCATTAATAAGTTACTATGCAGGAAGCAGTGTTGTAGTCGAGACCAGCTCGTTCGAGTTCGAGTCAAGACCAAGACCAAGACCAAGACCAGAGAGGGTTGAGTCCGAGTCAAGACCGAGACCAGAGAGGGTTGAGTCCGAGTCAAGACCGAGACCAGAGAGGGTTGAGTCCGAGTCAAGACTGAGACCAAAGAGGGTTGAGTCTGAGTCGAGACCGAGACCAGAGAGGGTTGAGTCCAAGTCAAGACCAAGACCAGAGAGGGTTGAGTCCGAGTCAAGACCAAGACCAAGACCAGAGAGGGTTGAGTCCGAGTCGAGACCGAGACCAAAGAGGGTTGAGTCCGAGTCAAGACCAAGACCAGAGAGGGTTGAGTCCAAGTCAAGACCAAGACCAGAGAGGGTTGAGTCCGAGTCAAGACTGAGACCAGAGAGGGTTGAGTCCGAGTCAAGACCAAAACCAGAGAGGGTTGAGTCCGAGTCAAGACCAAGACCAGAGAGGGTTGAGTCCGAGTCGAGACCAAGACCAGAGAGGGTTGAGTCTGAGTCAAGACCAAGACCGAGACCAGAGAGGGTTGAGTCCGAGTCAAGACCAAGACCGAGACCAGAGAGGGTTGAGTCCGAGTCGAGACCAAGACCAGAGAGGGTTGAGTCTGAGTCAAGACCAAGACCAAGACCAGAGAGGGTTGAGTCCAAGTCAAGACCGAGACCAGAGAGGGTTGAGTCAGAGTCGAGACCAAGACCAAGACCAGAGAGGGTTGAGTCCGAGTCAAGACTGAGACCAGAGAGGGTTGAGTCCGAGTCGAGACCGAGACCAAAGAGGGTTGAGTCCGAGTCGAGACCAAGACCAGAGAGGGTTGAGTCCAAGTCAAGACCAAGACCAGAGAGGGTTGAGTCCGAGTCAAGACCAAGACCAAGACCAGAGAGGGTTGAGTCCGAGTCGAGACCAAGACCAGAGAGGGTTGAGTCCGAGTCGAGACCGAGACCAGAGAGGGTTGAGTCCGAGTCGAGACTGAGACCAGAGAGGGTTGAGTCCGAGTCGAGACCGAGACCAAAGAGGGTTGAGTCCGAGTCAAGACCAAGACCAGAGAGGGTTGAGTCCGAGTCAAGACCAAGACCAGAGAGGGTTGAGTCCGAGTCAAGACCAAGACCAAGACCAGAGAGGGTTGAGTCCGAGTCAAGACCAAGACCAGAGAGGGTTGAGTCCGAGTCGAGACCGAGACCAGAGAGGGTTGAGTCCGAGTCAAGACTGAGACCAGAGAGGGTTGAGTCCGAGTCGAGACCGAGACCAGAGAGGGTTGAGTCCGAGTCGAGACCGAGACCAGAGAGGGTTGAGTCCGAGTCGAGACCGAGACCAGAGAGGGTTGAGTCCGAGTTGAGACTGAGACCAGAGAAAATCCACAAACAACATTAGAACTCAATTTGATTAACTTTTTAGTTACGGAGGGCGTGCACAAGAGTGACTGCTGAAAAATTGCTGCCTTTTTAATGCAAAAGTGTGAATGTGCCGGGGGAAGAGAGGGCGGGCGGCCTTCTGTCAGACATTTTTTGGGGGAGATGCTCAGTGTTGAGACAGTCATCGTTTCTGTATTCATTTTATTATTTAACTAAACCAGATTTGGTTTTCTCTGTGACGCTTTTGTCCTACTTTGTAAACAGTAAATATGTTAAAATAACACAGTTGAGAGAAATAATGTAGCAATGTGACTTTCTGTAAAGCGGGATCACTACAGGCGGATAGAAATGAGAGCGGGCGGGTCATGGGTGTGGGAGAGAACCTGGTGGGAGTCTGCACTAACGTTAGTCTCATGTCATGTGCGGCTGCGCACAAGAAAATCACCAATCATAGCACGTGTCAATCAAACATCAATATTAACATACAGTAATAATCATTAAATATTTTGAATGGGACTTGAGTGGACCAATAAGTCCAATTCCTAATATGTTCGGATACGAGTCAATACCAAGTCAAAATGCACACAAGTCCATGACAAGACCATTAAAATATGGTCTCGAGACCAAGTTCAAGACCGAGTCCGAGTCTCGAGTACTACAACACTGGCAGGAAGTAATGCAGGACTAATGAGTAGTACTACATTAACACTTCAGCTACTACTATTAACTAATATAGAAACAAGGTTAACTAATCAGTAATATCGAATTTAGGAGATAGTTCCTTGCTAAGTAAATTGTCATGCATCTCTCCTCTGTGGTGGTATGCTCCCAGATGCTAGGCCAACCTTGGCACACAGTTAATTTGTATGTCGCTCCAATATTCCTCTGAACATTTTTTGGATAGTGTTGTGACAATGGATTGGATCAGATCACTTGCTGATGAGATGTTAATTTGGACATTGCATTAATAAATGCAATGTCCATTCCTCTTCTCATTTTTGAGGGTCTTGTAGTCACGTATAATCCAATGAAGATGATTATAAAAATAACACAAAGTTTAATAAATAACACAGAAAAAAAGTCCAAAGTTATTTATTAAACTTTGTGTTAATTTGGGTGACTGCAGCTCCCGTCAGATGCATCAGAAATCATCATCAGAAATGGCCAATTGCTTTTACACTCTAGACTGCTAACGGAGGCTTACCCATCTGATCGCCGTGAGTATCGTATCATTTTAACCGTACATTGTACACCCTGTGATTGTCATTTATAATAAATAATTACATGACATAAAATGTGCAGTAAAGATTCAAAGGACATCAAAGTACCACGAGAGCAATTCAAAAGCATAAGTAGTCGTTTGCTCTCCAATTGCTCTCACGGTACTTTGTTGTTATACGCCGATTGGTCTGAGCAGCGCAGATGCATCTCAAACAAGCCTAAACATGCAATGCAACACAGGCACCTCCCCCATCATGAGTGTATACACCCCCTTACTGCTGATTGGCTACAAGTGTGTTTTGGTGCTCGGTCCAATCCACTTTCAACAGCATTTCTCATAAATCCCTTACTGCACCTTTAAATAATTATATTGAAAAGAAGATTTTAAAGTGCCCCAATTATGCCATTTTCAAGGTTCCTAATATTGTTTTGGGAGTCTCCTACAACAGGTTTACATGTATGCAAGGTTAAAAACACTTTTGTTTTCTCATACATTTAATATCACCTAATTTCTCAAAGATTGTTGTTGTAGGATACTCCCAAAACAATATTAGGAACCTTAAAAATGGCATAATAGAGGCACTTTAAATCTCTGTAGTCTGATTGATTTGTCTCTGTGGTCTCATCTAAGGAGCAACACCTCCACCTAGTGGAGAATTGGTACATTATAAGGCGTTTTAGTGCAGTCGTGGCCTAATGGTAAGAGAGTCTGACTGGTAATCCGAAGGTTGCGGATTCGATTCTCAGTACCGGCAGGAAATGACCCTTGAGCAAGGCACCTAACCCCCAATAGCTCCCTGAGGGTCACAGCAAAAATGGCTGCCCATTGCTCCAAGTGTGTGTGCCACAGTTTGCGGCGTGTGTGTGTTCACTACTCACTGGTCCTAATGTGTGTGCACTAACTTGGATGGGTTAAATGCAGAGGACAAATTCTGAGTATGGATAACCATGTGTATTGGCGCATGCGTTTGCTGCGAAGGCACGGTCGGTGCTTTTGTCTGTATGTGTTTTGTTTGAATTTCTTTTTTCTTTTATTGTTGTTAAATGCTGAGAGGGTACTACGACTGAAACATCATGGGAAATCGGACAAGTTGGCTTTGGACTATTTTTATAATTATATGGATTGCTAGTGATTGTGCTGTATGGAGTACTCAATTAGATGATGTTGGAGTGGGGCATGGACTCACCAATTCCCGGGATGAACTTCTACTTCTCCGCAACTCTATCCACTGTCAACTGAATCCATCTATCCTCATTCCGCCTGATTTAACATTAACATAAAGCTTAAAGAGGAAAAGAGGAAGGCAAGGAGGGGTGCGTTGCAGACTCAAAAGACGTCCTTTTAAACCTCCGCTACCCACAATAATTCTTTCAAATGTCCGTTCATTGAGAAATAAAATGGACTTGTTACATGCTAAATGTCTCATGGATGCATCGTTCAGGGAGGCATGTGTTTTTGCTTTGACTGAGACTTGGCTGGATGAGTCTGTCCCGGACACTGAGGTTAGCCTGGATGGCTTTGAGATCTTTCAGGCAGACCAAACTAGAAACTCTGGGAAAGAGAGGTGGGGTGTGTATGTACATCAACTCGCGCTGGTGTACTAACATCAAAGTACATGGGAAGATTTGCAATCTGGACCTGGAGCTGCTCACCCTGTCCACCCGTGCTTTCTATCTCCCAAGGGAATTCTCGACTGTTGTCCTTAGCTGTGTGTATGTTCCACCAAGCGCTAATGTCAAGGCAGCGGCTGAGCAGAGAGCGCATAATACACAGGCTATGCTCAGTAAATATCGGGATGCTCCAGTGCTACTTCTCTGTGATTTTAACAGCTGTCAGCTTGACTACTCCTTGCCAGCGTTCAGTCAACATGTGGATGTACCAACAAGATTTAATAAATAACAATAATATCCCTGAAGCCTATAAAGCTAGAGCTCTCCCATCGCTAGCTAGGATTAGCGGGTCACAATGTTATTCATTTACTCCCTGTTTACAAACAGCTGAGACAACGCAGGCCGGCAATACGTAGCGTCCCCAAATGGTCGGAGGATGCTATTGCATGCCTTCAAGGCTGCTTTGCGTGTACAGACTGGGAAGTCTTTGAGGGAGAGCTTGATGAGCAAACTTCAGTTATTACGGATTACATTAAATTCTGTATGGATTCTTTGATACCGGTAAAGACTATCAGAACATACCCAAACTCAAAACCATGGATTAATTTACAAGGACTTTGCTGGTCTCAAAGCCATAAATCGGGACATTAAAAATGAAATTTTTCAGTCTAAAAAGAATTATAAGAACAATTGGAGCAGGACTTTGCAAATATGAATACCAAGGAGGCCTTTCAGCGAGTCAGAACTCTTACTGGACAAGCCGTGAAACAGACTACAGGGGCATCAGATCCTACCACCTTTGCTACTAAACTTAATCATTTTTATGCCCGTTTTGATACCTCTGATTTTTCAGCAGAGTCTGATAGCCTTTTGGAGTCTTTGCCTTCTCAAGAGCTGGATTATGAGTCCCTTCTAACCAGGCAGGATGTCTATTTCCAGCTCATTAAATGCAAAACGAATAAGGCTCCTAGGCCAGATGGAATCCCGGGCCAGGTCCTGAAAAGCTGCAGCCTGGAATGAACCCCTATTTTTCATTCTCTCTTCCTTCAATCACTCTGTACTTCAATGATACCGGTCTCATGGAAATCATCAACTGTTAGTCCTGTCTCCAAAAAGAACCATCCATCAGAGTTAAATCACTATAGGCCAGTATCATTAACTTCGATCATAATGAAATGTTTTGAGAAAATAGTAAAAATCATCACGCTTCCATATGTCACACCTTTCCTGGACTGTCTCCAGTTTGCATGTAAGCAGAAGCGAGGTACAGATGATGCAGTGGCTTGTCTCTTGCACTCTCTACTTTAACACATTTCTGGAAACTATGCTAGACTTCTCTTTATTGACTTTAGCTCTGCTTTCAATTCAATTCAGCGTCATCAGGTAATAAGGAAACTACAGTGTCTGCAAGTTCAGTCATCACTAATACTCTGGATTCATGATTTTCTTTCTAATAGACCGCAAGTAGTCAAAGTGGACAATGTATTATCACCAACCATTGTTCTTAATACTGGTGCCCCCCAGGGGTGCGTACTTAGCCCTTTTCTTTATAGTCTATATACAAATGACTGTCAGAGTCCATTTAACACTACTCAATACTTTAAATATGCAGATGATACTGCTATTCTTGCACTGCTTAATAAGGACAATAAATCTGTTGTGGACTATCAACGTTCCATAGTACATTTTGGTACCTGATGTGCTGATCATTTTCTCCACCTTAATATTGCAATGACTATATGACAGAGAGATGGTTGAAAGGGTGGAGTACTTTAAATATCTTGGTATCACTTTGGATCTCAACTTCAACCAGCACACTCTGGATGTTTACAAGCACTGTCAACACACTGACTGCTATTCGTAAACTTAGATACTTGTCTGTTCAGCCTCATCTTCTTTTTCTCTTGTATCGCAGTATTATTGAGCCAGTTCTTATCTATGCTGCCATTTGTTTCTTTCACATGCTAACAGTTACAATTAAGAACAAACTCTTAAAGATAACCAATTTAGCTAGTAAAATTATTGGCATTCCTACCCCTAATTTATTAGAAAGTGTCTCTACATTTACACTCCGAAAGGCACATAAAATACTAAATAATCCAGAACACCCACTTTGTAAATATTTCATTCCCCTCCCTTCTGGCTGTAGGTATAGATTCCCCATGTGTAGAAAGACCATGTATAGTAAGAGTTTTGTTCCTGTAGCTATACGAGCTTTAAATACATAGGAAACCAGTCTATGATACGTCTGTTTATGCTTTCGGTTTTTTTGTCTGTAACTGTTTCTGATTGTATTATGACAAGTTGATAATTGACTATGTTATGTGTTGTGGTGTTATGTACACATCTACAGTGGAAACAAATTTCCTCTTGAGGACAAATAAAAGCAAACTAACTAAACTACCATACTTGGCCTTCACATGTCACTTATACTTTTTTGCTCAGTTCTGTCTGATTGGTTTTGCTGTTCAGCTGGAGTGTCGTTTGCTTTCTCACTAAATCATTTCTTCAGCAACCTGGTATTTGTTTTATATTATGAACACAGAATTTGTCTTTTTGGACACAATAGTTTATGGATCTTGGCTGAATGGAGTTGTTGGACTTTTCTTGTCCTGCCAGATCTTGGTCCTCCACCTCAATCTGTGAATCTCCAGCCCTGCGGCGGTGAAGCTAACTTCTGTTTTAATGTTGACTTTGCTCGCTGGCTGACGACACACTCTCTTGTATTGATATGTCCTGTTGTAAACAGCAAATGTTGTGAAGCCTCTGGACTGTGCTATATCTAGATGATCATAAACCCCAAGCTTATTGAACACAGTGGAACTGTTCATACCTTGAAGAAGCTTGTCTAGAGTTGAATTGTTGCTTAATTTGCTCGCCTCATCACAGTCTTTAGCAGCTCATCTAAGCCGTGTGAGAAATTTTTGCACAGTCTCTCAGTGTTTTCATGTGACCGTCTCACTAATGCAGTGTTCACTCTGAACAAAGTGAGCATTTAGAGCGTCACAATAATGTCATAATCCGTAGTGGTTGAATATTAATCATATGAAAATATCAGAGGACACTTTCATACACACAGTTATAGCAGGTGATCTGTTTCTGTTCCTGCTCCATAAAGCCATTAGAGAAACTCTGAAATCAGTCTGAGAGGAGAAACAATTGAGACATTTGATAAGAAATGAAAAACAAACGTCCTGAAGACAGTTACAGGAGAGAGCAGAGCCAAACACTCACAGGATCTCATGATAAGATCAAACATCGTGAATGACGTAAGCGTGCTCCAGCCCGGTACGTTAAGTGCAATGTGAGTGCAGGCCAGCGGGGGAGTGGGGAGGGGGGACAATCGCGCTCGGGCACGATACAAGGCAACCGTGCCTAGTGTGAGAACACCCTCAGAGACAGACTGAAGCTGGACAATCAAACTGGATCTCTGACCACCACAAACACAAGACCTAACATGAGATTATGAAGTACCTAACATGAGATTTAAGTGGAGCAAAATTATCATCAAAAACATTGAGTAGAGATCATTTGTCCTGTCCATCAAATATATTTTTATTTCATTAACAATTTACATATTTGTTTATTGTTAAATTATTTTATAGTTTGAAATGACAGACCGTATAAACACTCACTCAACACACTGAGCTGACAATAAGATTGTTGATTAGATTTCTTCATACTCTCTCATGTTTTCCAGCTCATCTGCCTGTTCCAGTCATCAGCACATCAGACTGGCCTTCATCATCGTCATAATAATCATCAGGATCTCATCCCAATCCCATCAGCCACCAGATTCAACATCTGGACATCACTCAACTCTGTCACACATGTGCAGCTACGGCACGGATATTAGCGTTTATTGACTGAGCTGATCTCAGTTTGATGTTTTTATTTCTGACTCTGTCCACTGTTGTGGTCCCACTGAAGCTGTGAACCGATTGGTCCTCTCTGCTCTGGTGGGTGAGGCTACTGTCAATTTTCTGGTTTATGACAGGACCATAACAGAGGAGACGAGAGAGTGCTCAGAAATGCAGTGACACTAACAAGACTTTGCAAAGAAAGAGTGAAAACACAGGAAGGGCTTAAGCTAATGACACAGCTGAACCTAATCACAACATAATGAGTTCAGACCAAGGAGTCGGGAGGAGTGCCCTCTGGTGGAGATTATGGGCACTCCATGTGGAGGATGTGACATATCCCCCTCCCCCCTTTAAAGAGCATATTCCAGAGGCTCCTTAAAAGAAATCCAGGAGGGAGGTGGAGTGGAGGCAGGCCCAGGGGGGGACAGAGGGCCAGGTCCATGGAGTGGAGGCAGGACTGGAGACTGAGGGGGATCGGGGAACCAGGGTGGAGCTGTCGGGACTGAAGACCATCTCAACGGAGCTGAAGACCACCTCGGTGGAGAAGATGACCACCACAGCAGAGTAGATGGGACTAATGATCCCCACAGTGGAGCAGAAGACCACTATGGCTGATCAGGCGGTACTGGAACAAAGAGCATAGAAATGTTAGGGATGGCCTCTAGGGCCGTGTCAAAACAGGGGGAGAGTTAAGTAATGGCCTCCATAGCCCAGCCCATAGGAAGCACAGCTGACGGTGGAAGGACCTCTGAGACCCCTGGACTCGGGACCACTAGTGTCTGGCACCCCCGGACTAGAAGTCGCTGAGACGACCGGGCTAGGGACCACTGAACTTGGGTGCTCTGGGCTCGAGGATGATGTTGGGAACATTGAGCTGCCAGCTGTTCACACCAACATCAGTGGTGGGTCCGCCAAACTAGAAGCCAAATGCCCAGGGACTGCCTTAGTAACTTCAGGTGCAGCGTCCATGATGTGAAGAGGCTCTGGCGTGGCAGCCATGATTCGTCAAAACTTTATTTTTTTTAGATTCACCAAAGTACCAAAATCTGCAATCAAGCATTTCTCGTCAAATTTCCCCAAGACCACATATCAGAGGCAGCGAAATTTCTCTAAATGAGCAGTTACATTTACAGGTTACTGTATGTTCTCATTAACTCTCACTTGTGAATTTTGTTGTAGCAACACAAGCAAAAATATAAGATAAAATAAATGTAATTAGTTTTTGAGTCAAAAGGGATCCTGCAATGGTTTTTGTCTTATTTTATCAGTACAAACATCAGTGTGTCTGGTTTTATCTGACGGGTGTTAAACAGCGTTTGCTGGATGTTTGTGGTTGATGTGTGTGTCAGCAGTTTGTGGCTGAAGCGTTTCTTCACTTTATCTCCTGATAATAAGAAGCTTATAAAAACATCAAAACAACTTTACACTGAAATAAAGTGAATCTATCAACAGTCAAATAAGAGTCACAGGTCGGAGGTCAAATATGATTGACAGCTCACAGCACTAAATAACACACCAGTATATACTAGGGGTTGAACGACTTCAGATTTTTTAAAGTCGACATTTATGTGATGAAATTCGAGTCAATGTCGACTAGTCGCCGATGACGTCATTAATGAACAAATAAGCCTGAACCTTGAGCTGAGAAGTGAACGCGTGTTTTCTTGTGCACAGGACAGCTATGGCATATGACACAGCGCTGCCCATAAGGTTATTGCTCCTACATAACAGCTTTTTTATCAGTTCTTTTGTCTTTGGGTCATATTTCTCACAGATTTCTGCTCGTTCTGAATCAGATACAGATAAAGTAGCACAATGTATTACATCTATATGAATGCATTAGTGAGAGAGAGCAATTGCATGTGACTTAATTCTACCTGGCAATGTCTCTCTACTAATAGTGAAGCTGTGAGTTTTTGGCTGTGAGACAAAAATGGCGTCAGACTCCCTCCTTTCCCAAATCAGTATTTACAATACATTTACAACCAGGCAAACAAACTGAAAAGGGCAGTCCAAATCAGTGTCAGAAAACAGGTAAAAGGTCAAATATACCAACAAAGTTCCTCTGACAGAAAGTGTTCAATTTAAACAACCAAGCAATACTCACAGCCTCTAATATACTTAACACAGTCAAACTCTCCTAACACACAAACAAACTCTCTCTCTCAAAACACAAGATCTCTGGGTAGAGGAAGTGATGACATGCTTTTTAAAGTACTGTGGGCCAATCAGGACATAGCATCAATCAGCCTGCAGGAACCAATCAGATGAACTTCCTGGACAGACACACACAGAGACTCACAAAACACAAACCATAGGGTTGTAACACTGAATGATTCTGTGAGCTGCGCGCGATCTCTGCGTGCGTTACAATGCAGCGCTGCATTAGTTTAGAACGGTGATTTACTGACCTGTACAATAAGCATGCATTCTCCCGATCAGTTTTGAGCATCCAGATGGCATAATCAAACATGTCTTGTGGAGTATGGATTTATTTGTCATTTTAACTGTTGAAAACGGAGCATGCGTGTCAGGAAATGGCTTATCTTCAGGGCCAGAATTCATTTGAAAATGTAAGATCAGCAAAAGCTTGTTGATTTTCATGATGTTAAAGGAGACGGATGTGTGAGCGGAGGTTGGGGGAGGAGAGGATTCACACACAACCAGATAAATATCACAGTTCAGTCGTGTTTCAGATCAATCTTTCAGACATTTTAAGAGTCGCTATCGTGGGCTTTTCAGTGAACCGATGAAGAAAATGTTTCTCAGATTAGTTTTGCTCTGTTTGTGGCGTCTGGCTGGTGAGTTTTAAATGTGTTTTTATGGCTTCAGTTGTTTCTGTTCTGGTATCATGTGATAAATTACTGGTTAAATGAGTTAGAGAAGATTAACATTCACTGTTAGTGTCAGCAACGGTGGCTGTAGTGAAGCGCACGACTCAGGAATAACTCAAAGAACAGTCTTTACTCTAATAATCCACACAATACACAGGAGAATCATGGGGAGAAACACAACCACGTAACGTAGACGATACCGGACGATGAACTGAACAGAACTCAGGGTTTAAATAACAGGGAGATCATGGGAAGAACAGAAACAGATCTGGATTAATGAACTAATGATAGAGAACACAGGCCAATGGAAACGTACGTCGCTAACTCAGTTAGCTGGATTTGACTGCTGACGATTTGGCATGATCTTGGATTGTTTGGTTCTTCGATGCTCATCCTGGACTTGCTGTCAAACCTGCTCGGGAGCAGCTTATTTCATGTAAACAGGATTAGATTGCATCTTTTTAAGCGGCATTGATAGTTAAAAAATTATTGGGAATCATGTTTAAAAACGTCTCGGTTACGTATGTAACCCTCGTTCCCTGAAGGAGGGAACGGAGACGTACGTCGGACGTCACCGACGAATTGGGATCACTTCTGGGAGCCCCTATCAGCTTCGAGTGTATAGAGAACGGGCCAATGGCCATTGGCGTGCGAGATTTGCATCTCGCGCTCCGCCCCGCATCGCGGGTATAAAGCGGAAGCGGATGCAGCGCACATTTGTTTTTCACTGAGGAGCCGAACTAGTGACTCGGCCGCTGCAGTGATGGTACAGCAACTGTGGCGACGGGACGTACGTCTCCGTTCCCTCCTTCAGGGAACGAGGGTTACATACGTAACCGAGACGTTCCCCTTCAGTCGGTCACGTTCGACGTACGTCGGACGTCACCGACGAATTGGGATCCCTATGGAAAACGCCACAGTTACTACCACTTCCAGCGCCCAGCGAAAGCCCCTCAGACCCCCGTCTGTTCGGGGCGGGGAACCTACGCAGGGAGAGTCACTGCTGCTGTTCCGCAAGACCCACTCAGCAGAGTATTGGATAACGCTGGGAAAGCGTGCCCCGGGGGGCCGCTGCGGAAGCCACATCCTACACGTAGGGAGGTATCATGTGGAATATACATGTATGGACTGGCCGTGGGCAGTACAACATACGGAAGTCCCAGGGGTGGCCCCGGCCAATGCAGGCGGGAGACTACACCGCACAGAGACGGCAGAGCGAGCTCTGCCAAGGGAAAGACACGGGCTCGCCGTAGGGAGCCGTACCGTGGAAGAATACACATATGGGACCGCCGTAGGGGTCACAACATATGGATACCCAGCCTAACACAAGTTCCACCAATGCATACGAGTGTTAGACCTGGCGTCGGACGCTCCGCCACGTCTGACTGCCACGGGTTGCGGAGGACTCAACAGGGTTCGCCGTGCTGGGGAACTCGACTGGAGCATATCAGCGCACGTATCCGGTCCATGAGGAGGGGAATGGCGCAGCAAGCCGACACTAGAACGGGCACTTCGGTGTTACCGGCTATTTGAAGCGAGCACACGGGAAGAAACCGGCTCTACACGGAGGCTATAGAATCTAGCGAACGTGTTAGGTGTCGCCCAGCCCGCAGCTCTACATATATCTGTCAGCGAGGCGCCGTGTGCCAGCGCCCAGGAAGAGGCCACACTCCTAGTGGAGTGGGCCCTCAACCCAAGCGGGCAGGGCACGCCTTGGGTTTCATACGCCAAGGCGATGGCATCCACTATCCAGTGAGCCATCCTCTGCTTGGAGACAGCCTTTCCCTTCTGCTGGCCTCCGTAACAGATGAAGAGCTGTTCTGAGGTCCTGAAGCTTTGCGTTCTGTCCACGTAAGTCCGCAGAGCGCGAACGGGACAGAGAAAAGCCAGGGCTGGGTCTGCCTCCTCCGAAGGCAGCGCTTGCAGGTTCACCACCTGGTCCCGAAAGGGAGTGGTGGGAACCTTGGGCACATATCCGGGCCGGGGTCTCAGGATTACCTGAGAGTTACCCGCCCCGAATTCCAGGCACGATTCGTCGACCGAAAATGCCTGCAGGTCCCCTACCCTCTTGATGGAAGCCAATGCAGTCAGGAGTACTGTCTTCCAGGACAGGATTTTTAACTCTACTGACTGCAAAGGCTCAAAGGGAGCCCTCTGTAATGCGGTTAGCACCAGGGGCAAGTCCCAAGAGGGTATAGAGTGAGGGCGAGGCGGATTTAATCTCCTCGCCCCCCTCAGGAACCTGACGACCAGATCGTGCTTTCCTAGGGACTTACCTTCGACCATGCTGTGATTTGCGGCGATAGCGGCAACATACACTTTGAGGGTGGAGGGAGACAGCCTTCGCTCCAACCCTTCTTGCAGGAAGGAAAGCACAGAGCCGATCGAACATCTTCGGGGGTCTTCTCGACGAGAAGAACACCACTCGACGAACAGGTTCCACTTCAACGCGTAGAGGTGCCTCGTAGAGGGGGCTCTGGCGGAAGTGATGGTGTCTACCACAGCCTGTGGTAGGCCACCTAGAACCTCCGCGTCCCGTCCAGGGACCAGACATGGAGTTTCCAGAGGTCCGGACGCGGGTGCCACAGGGTGCCCCGTCTCTGAGTCAGGAGGTCCTTCCTCAGAGGAATGGGCCAAGGAGGTGCTGTCGCGAGGAGCACTAGTTCCGGGAACCAGGTCCGGTTGGGCCAGTATGGCGCAACTAGCAAGACCTGCTCCTCGTCCTCCCTGACCTTGCACAGTGTCTGCGCAAGAAGGCTCACTGGGGGAAACGCATATTTGCGTAGGCCCCGGGGCCAGCTGTGTGCCAGCGCATCCGAGCCGAGGGTCCCCCCGGTCAGGGAATAGAACAACTGGCAGTGAGACGTGTCCGGGGCGGCAAACAGGTCTACCTGTGCGGTCCCGAAGCGACTCCAGATCAGCTGGACCACCTGGGGATGGAGTCTCCACTCTCCTGGGAGCACTTGCTGTCGTGAGAGCTCGTCGGCTGCACGATTGAGCAGGCCCGGGATATGAATGGCACGAAGCGACCTCAGATGCTTCTGACTCCAGAGGAGGAGATGGCGGGCGAGTTGTGACATGCGGCGGGAGCGTAGACCACCCTGTTTGTTGATGTACGCAACGGCCGCAGTGTTGTCCGTACGGACCAGAACGTGCTTGCCTCGTAGCGGCCCTTTGAGGCGGCCCAGCGCAAGACGAACTGCTAACAACTCGAGGCAATTGATATGCCATTGCAGTTGAGGCCCCGTCCACAGACCCGAAACTGCAAGCCCGTTGTACGTGGCCCCCCAGCCGGTGGATGAGGCATCCGTGGAGACCACAGCATGCCTGGACACTTGTTCTAGGGGAACTCCTGCCCGTAGGAACGAAGGGTCCAACCACGGACTGAAGGTTTGGCGACACTTCGGTGTTACTGAGACACGGAATGAGCCGCTCTGCCACGCCCATCTCGGGACTCGGTCGTGTAGCCAGTGTTGAAGCGGCCTCATATGAAGCAATCCGAGCGGCGTCACTGCGGCTGCGGATGCCATATGCCCCAGGAGCCTCTGAAAATGTTTCAGTGGTACCGCTGTCCTGCATTTGAACGAATTCAAGCAGTTCAACACCGACTGGACGCGCTGCTCTGTGAGTCGCGCTGTCAGATTGACCGAGTCCAACTCCATACCGAGAAAAGAGATCCTCTGCACGGGGCAGAGTTTGCTCTTTTCCCAGTTGACCTGAAGTCCCAACAGGCTGAGGTGACTGAGCACCATGTCCCTGTGTTCGCACAACTGTGCCTTCGACTGAGCCAGAATCAGCCAGTCGTCGAGGTAGTTGAGAATGCGAACACCACGCTCTCTCATGGGAGCAATGGCCGCCTCCGCGACCTTCGTGAAGACGCGGGGCGACAGGGACAGCCCGAAGGGTAGGACTCTGTACTGATATGCCCGTCCCTCGAACGCAAAGCGTAGGAACGGTCTGTGTCGGGGGAGAATCGAGACATGAAAGTACGCGTCCTTCAGGTCGATCGCTGCAAACCAATCTTGGGGACGGATGCACCTGAAGATGCGTTTCTGCGTTAGCATTCTGAACGGCAGCCTGTGAAGGGACCGATTCAAGAACCGCAGGTCCAAGATTGGCCGTAACCCGCCGCCTTTCTTGGGTACAATGAAGTACGGGCTGTAGAAGCCTGTCTTCATATCGGCTGGAGGGACCGGCTCTATCGCGTCCTTCGCCAGTAGGACTGCGATCTCCGCCCGTAGCACGGGGGCGTCCTCCTTCGACACGGAGGTGAAGTGAACGCCCCTGAACTTGGGGGGCCGCCGAGCGAACTGAATCGCATAGCCGAGTCTGATAGTACGGATGAGCCAGCGGGACGGGCTGGGGAGCGCTAACCAGGCTCCCAGCGACCGAACCAGCGGGACCAACGGCACCACAGACGTACCCGCAGCGGGGCAGCGCAGCGGAGTGCAGGGACCCGACTCGGACGGCATCGCGGCCCGAAGTGGGGTCTGAGTGCGCAATGCAACACTTACCTGCTTCCGCTGAGGGGGTGCACGAGTGTGCGGAGGCCTCTTGTGTGCGTCCTGGACACAGCCAGCACCCCCTGCTGGCGATAAGAGAGGCACCGGAGGGTGACAAGGCATGGGAGCGTCGTACACCGCCAAGCGCGCTCTCTTGGCACCCAGAGATTTTAGAAACAGCTCTTTTTTTGAAGTTTTGGGTACCACTGGCCCGAAGGCCAGTGGCGGAACAGAAACCAAACAAGAACATAAAATTCTCTCCCGGCCCTCCAGCGGGAGAAGGAGCGGTGCTGTCACCACCTCCTGAAGAGCTGTCTCCTCCATCTCTGGGTGGCCCGTCTCAGGGTCTCTTACGACGACGCTTGCCACCTGGTTTGGCAGCGGCCTGAGCGGGCTGGACGGCCTTCCCGCGGCCGGCTCCACGCCGTTGCCCTGGTGGAGGCTGCTGCTGGGCTGGGGCGGGAGCGGGGGCGGCGGCGGGCGGCCGCCCTCGGCGACGAGCAGGCGGAGGAGCTGCGGCCGGCGGCTGGGCAGCAGCTGACCGCCGGGGCAGGATGTGTTTGATGGCCTCCGTCTGCTTCTGGACAGTCGAGAACTGCTGGGCAAAGCTCTCGACCGCGTCGCCGAACAGCCCAACCTGGGAAATGGGGGAGTCCAGGAACCGATACTTATCAGTCTCCCTCATATCGGCCAGGTTGAGCCAGAGATGTCGCTCCTGGACCACAAGAGTGGACATCGCCTGACCAATGGAACGGGCGGTGACTTTCGTCGCCCGGAGGGCGAGGTCCGTCGCCGTCCGGAGCTCCCGGAGGAGCTCTGGGTCAGGTCTACCCTCGTGCATGTCCATGAGTGCCTGGGCCTGGTGCACCTGGAGCAACGCCATGGCATGCAAGGCGGACGCAGCCTGTCCACAAGCCTTGTAAGCCTTCCCAGTTAGACTGGAGGAGAACTTACAGGCCTTGGATGGGTGGCGTGGGTCTCCGCGCCAGGTGGAAGCGGACGCCGGACACAGTTGCATCGCGACCGCCCGTTCCACCGGCGGGATCCCCACGTACCCCTTGGCTGGCCCGCCGTCGAGAGTAGTGAGGAGGGAGGAGCTACTCGGCCGGTTTCTGGCAGAAAAAGGTGCCGTCCACGACCTTGTGAGCTCCTCATGCACTTCCGGGAAGAAGGGCACCGGGGCGGGACGCTGAGAACCAGCGCGAGCCGCCCCGAGAAACCAATCATCCAGCCTAGAAGGCTCGGGACACGGTGGAGGGTTCCACACGAGCCCGACCTTTTCGGCGGCCCGGGAAAGCATAGCCGTCAGCTCGGGGTCCGTCTCGGACAACGCCACTCTCCCAGAGGGAGGCAACGCAGCCGGGTCTTCATCCCCCGAGGACTGAAACTCCCCCTCCGATGCAGCGATCGACATCCTATCCTCTGCTGGAGCTCCAAAGGTCACCGTTGGACCACCTCGAGAGGGGCCAGCGACTTCCTCCGAAAGCTCAACCGGCTGCGGCACTACAGAGGGTTTAGGGGCCCACGGAGGCTGGCTCGGCGGGTGTGCCCTAAACGTGATCCTCAGGTCACCCTGGCTATTCGCCGAAGTAGGTCTATCCTGCTGGGCAGGGATAGCACTAGATCGGGGCATAGGTAAGGGGACTCCACCCTCCCGAAGGTAGGCGAGTCTCGACCTTAGCGCCGAGATAGTCATGTTCCCGCAATGGGAACACGAACTATCCACAAACGCTGCCTCGGCATGTTGAATACCCAGACATGTCAGGCAGCGATTGTGACCGTCAGCTGGTGACAGGGAACGACCGCATCCAGAAACGCACGGGTGGAATGACATCTTGAAAAAGACGCAATTTCACACCCGTGTTGCTCTTTTAGAAGAAGCTCTTAACGTGCCGAAGCACCCAGGAACAACCGCGGCAAACACAGGGGATAGTGCAGCCTGTGTTTGCACTCACCGTGGAACGCCCCCACCGAACCAACCGGGATGCTGTAAAAACAGCAGTTTGTTTCACCGATTTCGGTGAGCTCGCGGTTGTCACTGCACGTGCCTTCTCTCCCAGCACAAAAGCCTCTTCTCTGCTCTCTCTCTCTCTCTCTGCTGACGCAGGAACAGTCTTCCATGAAGCTTGTTTGGCTCCGAAGTGAATGACAAATGTGCGCTGCATCCGCTTCCGCTTTATACCCGCGATGCGGGGCGGAGCGCGAGATGCAAATCTCGCACGCCAATGGCCATTGGCCCGTTCTCTATACACTCGAAGCTGATAGGGGCTCCCAGAAGTGATCCCAATTCGTCGGTGACGTCCGACGTACGTCGAACGTGACCGACTGAAGGGGAACAGTGCACATTTCATTTATCTATTATAACTTTTATGTCGTTTTGGTTGCTTGGCTGTTTCCTTATAAAGGTCTAGAAATTCGTCAAGTTTTTCGCCAGGTGTCTTTTTTAATTATATGATGTCATCACGCTGCTGTCTTGCAGCCAATCGCTGCATTGCTGATCATGGTTTCGAGTCTCGATGCATCTGCCCTCTTCAGGGAACACAGGAACGCGGAGTAATCTCAGATAACTTAATCCAGATGTGTTAATCCAATCCACAAATTAGTTTGAAGAACCAAATTAGCCAGAGATCAGTTATCACGATTAGAAGATCTGGGATCTGTCAAATCATCTCAGATGTATTAAGCGAGGTACGAAGAACGGACCCTGAACAGAACAAACACGTTACAGTTCGTCTCATATAGAAATAATTCAACTGGGATTTTACTGTCAGATCAAATTAAATCTGATTAAATAAAGTAATATAAATATGATCTCAGATACTCGACAGCATTAGTTTGAGAGTGACATTAGACATTAAAGTAAAAGTGTCTTTTTAGTTATTGTTCACTATATAAATGTCATCTTCTTTTGTCTTTGTGCTGCTGCAGAATATTATTAATTTCACATTTAAATGAATAAAGTATTTTAGTGAAGCTTCATCAAACCAACAATATGATGATGGTCCTGATGGGAGATTCAGAGACAGACTGAAGCTGGACGATCAAACTGGATCTCTGACCATCACAAACATCACAACTGAACATGATGGAGTTTATAAACTACAGATCAAGTTTTCCAGGCAGCGTTTTTATATTCGTCTCTGTCTACAGTGAGTTAAATATCAGTTTCATATTATTTACTTATACAGCTAGATCTAAAGAAGTATCTTATCATGACTAATTTGTTAAAATGACAAATTCCTTTATTATTGTGGTTGATGACATCAGATCCAGAAGAGCTGAATGAGATCAAGCTCATATTCACACATCAGGTACTTGATTGATGATGTCATTTCTCACAAACTGATTTTGCATACATTAATGTTTGTGATATTTATCAATTTATGGCTTTATATGTTCATCTTTTTCAGGAAGTATTGAAATCTAAAGCAGAACTCTGAACTTTAAAGGTTCTTCAAGTGTGTTTTTGTCATAATAAATACTGATGATTATTTGAGCTTCTGCTCTCTTTCAGTGTCAGATTTAAAAAAATCCTATTTGAAAAGCTTTATTGTTTATATTTCTCTATAAGTCACACAGATCTCACTTTACTCCTGCTGTATATCTGTCATGTGTATTTGCTTGCCTTTATCAATAAAGTTTTCTCACTCTGAGGTTCAAGAGTCTCTCCATGTTTGTTATTATGATGAGCGCCTCCTGGAGGAATACAGACTTTATGTATATTCTAACAATTTCAGCAGTGTGCCACATATAAGCTTTATATTATTAAAACATTATTTTAAAAAGAAGTTTTATTTAAAAGCTTTTATTGACAAGCTGGCTCAGCAAACGATCGATCTGCGAATGTTCTTCCCTGTGACGTCAGAGAGCAGTGAAACGCCGCCTCAAGACGAACGCCTAATTCTGTAGCCCCGCCCACCGACTCGTGCATGTCATGTTATAGATAAATAACATAGGCCTACGTGGAGCTAAACCGGATCGAACTTCCAAGCAATAAAGCTTATGGCATATTTCAAACATGCCATAAGCTTCCTTCATATTCCAAAATGCATGGTTGAACTTTATTTTTACTGAAGATCCAGCTCACGTGGGGAAGACATTACATTTGTTCGCTTCATTTCACTGTGGATTCATTTGTAAACAAGAGACTGGATTTGTAGACAGGATGAGATTAAAAAACTGTGCCTTCTGGATCTGACAGGAATGATGCAATACAATTATGTGAGTAAATTTTTTTTTGTATGTGATACTATTGCGTTGTTACGTTTGATATCTACTGATTATGTACGTGTCTAACTAAACATAACTTACCATGCTGTCACAGGCTGGAGTATCCTTTGTATTTGAGGTGTTGTTGGTTCATTGTCCTGCGATTCAAAAAATACAAAATACAATCGCCAAAGTTTTGAACATGCGGATTTGTCTGAGGTGAAGTTTTGCTGATACACATAGTACTTGGCTTGTGGGTGCGCGCGCACACACGTGTGTGTTAGTTATGCACGGTTATATCCACCGATCGGGCCGGCCAAGTAATAATAAATAACATTCCAATTAATTGCGGGTGGATGAGGATAAATCATTGTGTTTGTCTGATAAAGACATTTTACGAGCCCTGTGGGCAAATCATTCCGGTTGCCATTTCTCCACATTGGAAATAATCAAAACAATTCCTCACGTGTAAAGGAGCGGAAGCTCATTATAATATGCAAAACTGTTATCCAATCATAGCAGTGGGCATTTACTTCCAAGTTTTCAATGCGGCACGCCCATAAAAACCAAACGTTTCAAGAGCTAGGCTCAAAACCAGGGTAGAAAATAGCTTATTACTTATTCATTATGATGTTTTTCCCCGCGAACGTCATAAGTTGACCTCAGACAACACTATACATTTTTTTAAAAGCCAGTTCATGACCCCTTTAAAATAGCATAACACTAAATGCCCTTCCACCTACAGTGGACAACCAAAAACGAAGAATGGACAAAAGACCAAGCTCAGATGATCTAAGGGACCGGGCAGGGCAGTAGGAGTAGAGTAGATCAGACAGATATGGAGGTGCAAGACCATTTAAATACAGTGCAGCTCCCGCGTCATCATCACACGCATGTGTCGTGGTGCTCACATGAACAGCATTGGCTGCCGTAGAACTCGAAAGCGCTTACACCGTTTACAACGTAGGACACTGACACAGGCTAGAACGAAATTGTTGAATAAAGTTGTATTTTTGTTTGTTTTTGCACACAAAAAGTATTCTCGTCGCTTCATAAAATTACTAGAGTCACATGGACTATTTTAACGAAGTCTTTACTACCTTTCTGGACCTTGAAAGTGTTAATTACATTGCTGTCTATGGAGGGATCAGAGAGCTCTCGGATTTCATCAAAAATATCTTAATTTGTGTTCCGAAGATGAACGAAGGTCTTACGGGTTTGGAATGTCATGAGGGTGAGTAATTCATGACAGAATGTTCATTTTTGGGTGAACTATCCCTTTAATAACTGTGGAAGCACGTCATCACAGAATGTTTCTCCTCTCTACATTTTTTTTTTTTTTTTTTAAAGTAAAATGACTTTTAAAAAATCTTTAAAGGAATATTTAATGGCACAATATATAGTAAATTGTTGATTTTGACATTTGGAATGAATTTTGGGTTTGTATGTTTCATTGACTTGAATTTTTATTGTTGTTGATTAATGTAGTTTTGTATTTTTTACTTGTTGGGACACCATGAAGAGTAGCCACTGCCTATTTTCATTCCTCTATACATTACAGTCCGTTGTTTTGCATTGGTTTTTGAAAAAGTAAGAACCATTGTTTGCACAATTTGAGAAATACAGTGTTGTGGTAAAAATTTTGCACATCTCTTAATAACTGACAAATTTCTTCCCATAACTCTGTTTTGACCACTTCAGCCTAAGTCTTATTTCCTCTACCTGTTCAATAGGCACACTCTTTACAGACAGATATACCTTTTGCTTAAATTTGATCCAAACACAATGCTTTTGGTTTTTGTCAAGTTTAGAACCAACTTATTATTCCATACCCACTTTATGACCAATTGTAATTGCTCATCCAAAGCAGTAGACAATTGCTTAATTGATGTTTCTGGTATATTTAATGTCATATAATCTGTATACATGACTGTCCTTGCACACATTAAAACAAGAGGAAGATCATTGGTAAAAATCGAAAATAATAATGGTCCCAAATAACTTCCTTGAGGCACACTGTCACGGTTGGTTTCGGGTTTTGTTTCACGTTTATGTTTTCATGTCTTTTATAATTTTGTAATTTCACTGTCATGTTTCATGTTCCTGGTCTTGTCATGTGATTCCCTTCCCATCTTGTGATCATGTCATGTGCTTCCCTAGTCTCATGTGTTATGTTCCTATTGGTTGGTTTAGATGTGTCATATTCTGATTGGTTCCCTTGTTTCATGTGTCTTGTTCTCATTGGTTGTTTTTGTCATGTGATCCCATTAGTCCTGTATATATAGCCCTCATGTTTCCATTGTCTCTTGTCGAGTATTATCCCCTGCACTATTGTTGATGAGTTCCATGTTTCTTGTTCATGCCAAGTCAAATCTGTTTATTGGATTTCTGGGATTTACTCCTCCTTGAACTGTCACCTTATCGTGGTGGAGGGGTTTGAGTACCCGAATGATCCTAGGAGCTATGTTGTCTGGGGCTATATGCCCCTGGTAGGGTCTCCCAAGGCAAACAGCTCCTTGGTGACGGGCCAGACTAAGAGCAGTTCACAAACCCATTATGAGGAAAATAAAATCAAGGGCCGAGACATCGCCCGGCATGGCGCAGCTGGGGCCCCACCCTGGAGCCAGGCCCAGGGTTGGGGCTCGCATGTGAGCGCCTGGTGGCCGGGCCTCCCCCCATGGGGCCCGTCCGGGCTCAGCCCGAAAATCCAGCCGGGCTCACCACCTGCAGGAGGGATCGTAAGGGGCCGGTGCATAGTGGATCGGGTGACAGTCGAAGGCGAGGCCCCCGACGACCCAATCTCTGGACACGGAAACTGGCTTTAAGGACGTGGAATGTCACCTTGCTGGCGGGGAAGGAGCCTGAGCTTGTGCGGGAGGTCGAGAGGTACCGACTAGAGATAGTCTTGCTGCGTATCTTTTACTGTCTATGGTATCTGCCACTGCAACAAATGATCAGTTAGGCGCCGCGCCTTCCCGTCTTACTGGCAACTGGTGAGATCACTGGAGGTTAGGATATTTTTGGTTTATAATGTTATATACAGGGTTTTTCCTGCATAGAGGCGGCCGCCACCGTCAAATTTCTTGCCGCCTCCGTCTGTCGACAAAACTCAGACAGGCAGTCACATGCTCAGATTGAGCCTGTCGTGATAATTAAATAATCATCAGAAATATATATCGTTACATGATCCTCTTTAGCAATCATTCTTATATTATGATTTGGTGGTACAAAGTCATCTAAAACCATTCCATAGCTGAATGTGAGGGACAGAAGAATATTTACGTCGTTCAATTAAAGTTCATGGAAACTCGTCTTCCCTCCGTTGCGCCTGTCAATCGTTCTCCGTTCAGCATTCAAACAACGCGTTGCGTTCGGTTACGACAGGCAGCATGGTAAAACTCTCTCCAAGATGATATATTCCCATTATAATACTTGATATGTAGATAAAGGGCTGTGGATTTGCATAAAATGACTTTATCTTGCTGGAGTTTATAGCTGTTTTTGAACGATGTTGTACTCGCTATCGGGTGACAACACAAGGACTATTAATTAGCATCACATGCACAATACCTGGAATTTAAAACTGTGAAGAAACAAATGATCAGTAAACCACTGGACAGATATACATTATAGACTAGGATTTGTGCGCTCAACATCTCTTCTCTTTGTGCCGTGAACTTTTCAATGCGCACTAGCGCAGCACTGCGCACTCTGACTCCATGTTGCTTTAAGCGCATCATTCTGCACCCGGGATGCGCATAAGCGCTTTGTGCCGCTCTGTTTTGAAGCGTTTCATATTATGGTTTTGTGCACTGAAAGATTATTAAAAGCCTATCTTGTTCTCTCGTATCTATCATATCTTTGTTGCCCCATTAAAAAGCTGCACATTACGTTTACAATAAACATCTTGTAATTTTTAGATAGTTCAATAAGAGTTTATGTTTCAGAATAAAAAATGAAATTGAATATTCCAAATTAGTGTAGGTGTATTTTGATTTTCAGAATTTCATTTTACTCTATGTCCTATAGGGGTGGGCCGGGGATGGCAGGGGTTGGTGGCAATGTAAGTATCTGGATATTTGCCGCGGGGACGAGGGCTTCAATTACCGCTCTCTTTTTTGACCATACATGTGTTTGCATCCCTGATCTTCAACTCCCACCTCCGGCGGAGCTTCGACCAGATCACAAGGGAGTCTGGAGATATTGAGTCCGAGTGGACCATGTTCTCCACCTCCATTGTCGACGCGGCCGTTCGGAGCTGTGGCCGTAAGGTCTCGGGTGCCTGTCGAGGCGGCAATCCCCGAACCCGGTGGTGGACACCGGAAGTAAGGGATGCCTTCAAGCTGAAGGAGTCCTATCGGGCCTGGCTGGCTTGTGGGACTCCTGAGGCAGCTGGCGGGTACCGGCAGAAGAATAGAGTAAACGTTATAGTTACTTCTTCTGATATGAAAATATATATATATATAATTGAAAGGATTGTTATTGCAGATTCTATAGACATCAGTGTGTATTTTAAACAATAAATGTATTGTTTTGCTAGTACTTATGTGTATTTAAATGCCTGAAACCTAAAATAAACATTATGTGATAGAAAACACTAAACAGTTGTTGTATATGATAAGCGCTGAGTGTGTCTATCTCTGGGTCAGCCAAAGTGTGAAAGCACATTTGAATTTAGCAGTTGATCACATGAACGTTCTAATCACACCGGTGTGATCGTACACATCAAAAGGTTAATTTAATAAACCATTATAATCTGTTTATCTGTGACAAACCCTGTTTCTGTTTGTTCTGTGTGTGATGATGTTCTTGATGGGAGATTCAGAGACAGACTGAAGCTGGACAATCAAACTGGATCCAAGGTAATATAACACAATTATAGAGTTACACATCTCCGTTTTAAATAAAAATATAAAAAAAACTTTGACAGATACAGATGTAGGATGTTAATAACTGTGGAAGCACGTCATCAGTCTGTGAATGTTTCTCCTCTCGATGGTTCATCCAGCAGGAGGCGCTAGTATAAAAGTATTAGACCCGAGTTAAGTTGGGTCAACTAAAAAATAACAATTCAAGCAACACTTTGAAGAGGGAAATTGAGTGAATGTAAAAAAATCTATGGAACTAGTTACTAAATAATAATTAGTTGAAGCCACATGATTTTTTTTTACAGTGAGGGTTTAATTCTCAGTTTTAAGTACATGAGACAACAACAGATGTCCGGTTGGGAAAGTGAGCCCAGGTGAAAAGGAAATGTATTTAAATTGTGCTTTTTTGGACATACTTAATATATTTAAATTATACTATACTAAATGCATATTAAATGTATTATTTTGAAACAACTTTAAGTATATTAAGTGCATTTTAAGATATGCTTAAGATCAATTTTAAGCTATTTGCAATATATTTTAATATATTAAATTGTGCTAAAATAGAACAACTTTAAGTACATTTAGTGCAATTTAAATGTATTTCTTTAAATTATAAAGAAATGTTCTTCATTTAAAATATATTTAAAATTATTAATTTTAATGTGCTTCAAGAACATTTCAATAACATTTTAGTTCATTAAAAATGCATTAGTATTACACTACTAGTATATTATAAATCTGTTTTTTCAGTATTCAAAATGGTCTAAAAAGTGCAAAATCATTAAATATAAATGTTAAGACATGTACACACTTTGAAATATAGAAAACTTGAATGTACTATATCATTATATACATTACAAAATAAATTCCTTGAGTACATTAAGAAAGTACAGCACCATACATAATCTCTTGACAAATACATTATAATAAATGAAAGATCAGTGAAATGCTATGGCAGAGCTATTTTCATCCACTTGTAGAACATTTCAGTCATACCTGTATTACTGAAAAGCACACTGTGAATATGACATCATTGAATAAAAGTTACTGGAAAACAAAGCCCAGGTGAACAGGACGTACTATTAAATGTATTAAAAATGCACTTGAAATTCAAGTAGTATGTTTATATTATATTTGAATTGTACTAAAAACATACTCAAGTACATTTTTTATACATTTAATAGTATGTCTTTTTCACCTGGGAGTGCAGAAGTGAATGCACTTTTTATTTACAAACAAGCCTGCAAAAGACTGAACCAAACGAAGAAACAGAAGAGTTTAAATGCCACATCATCTTCAAGTGGACGGTCACTTGAAGATGATATTCTTCATAGGCACATATAGGCACATAGTCTTAGAGCTAAGCCTTGCCTAACTAGGGCCCATGTAAGGAAGCAGACAGACTGGCTTAACAGACCGCCTGCTAGCTGTCTCACGTCACAGAAGTCAGATAAATCCCAGCTCGTTAAATCATCCTCTGCGCTTAAAGAAGATTAAAGAAAATAGTCCAACGCCGTGGTACAACGAGCACACCCGGGCCCTTAAAACAGCAGCCAGAAAAATGGAGCGCAGCTGGAAGAAACAAAACTGGAAGTTTTTCGGATTTCGTGGAAAGAGAGCATGATTGCATACAGAAAGGCCCTAAAAACTGCTAGATCTGCTTATTTCTCGACTCTCTTAGAAGAAAACCAACACAACCCTAGGTATTTATTTGATACAGTGGCTAAATTAACAAGAAATAAAGCTTCAACTTCTGATGTTTGCAAACAGCACAGCTGTAATGACTTTATGAACTTCTTTACGTGCAAGATTGATAATATTAGGAAGAAAATTATAACTATGCAGCCGTCTACTACAGTATCACATCAGACAGTGCATTGTAGTGTCACTCAGGAAAAATTCCACTCATTCACTGCTATAGGAGAAGAAGAATTGGCTAAACTCGTTAAATCATCAAAGTCAACAACATGTATGCTCGACCCCATACCGACTAAACTACTAAAAGAGATGCTTCCAGAGGTCATAGATCCTCTCCTTAATATCATTAATTCATCCTTGACATTAGGATATGTACCGAAAACTTTTAAGTTGGCTATTATTAAACCACTTATTAAAAAACCGCAACTTGATCCTACAGAATTAGTCAATTACAGGCCAATCTCAAATCTACCCTTTCTGTCAAAAATACTAGAAAAGGCAGTGTCCTCACAATTATGCTCCTTTTTAGAAAGAAATGGTATCTGTGAGGATTTCTAGTCAGGATTTAGACCGTATCATAGTACTGAGACTGCTCTCATCAGAGTAACAAATGATTTACTCTTATCATCCGATCGTGGTTGTATCTCTCTGTTAGTGTTACTCGATCTTAGCGCTGCATTCGATACTATCGACCACATTCTTTTGAATAGACTCGAAAATTTTGTTGGCATTAGTGGAATTGCATTGGCATGGTTTAAATCATACTTATCTGACCGTTATCAGTTTGTAGCAGTAAATGAAGAGATGTCACACCGATCACAAGTTCAGTATGGAGTACCGCAGGGCTCAGTGCTAGGACCGTTGCTTTTCACCCTGTACATGCTACCACTGGGAGATATTATTAGGAAGCATCGCGTTAGTTTTCATTGTTATGCTGACGATACTCAGCTCTATATTTCTTCACGCCCTGACGAAACTTACCAATTCACAAGATTAACAGAATGCATAGCTGATATAAAAAATTGGATGACTAGTAATTTCCTGCAACTTAATTCAGAAAAAACAGAATTTTTAATTATTGGACAAAAAAACGCCACAAGTAGTAACCTAGAATACTGTCTAACACTCGATGGCTGCTCTGTCAAGTCCTCGTCGTCAGTTAGGAACCTGGGTGTGCTCTTTGATACCAATCTCTCATTTGAAAGCCACGTTTCTAGCATCTGTAAAACTGCATTCTACCATCTAAAAAATACATCTAAATTACGGCACGTTATCAATGCAAAATGCTGAACAGTTAGTTCATGCGTTCATGACCTCAAGGCTAGATTATTGTAATGCTCTATTGGGTGGTTCCCCTGCACGGTTAATAAATAAACTCCAGCTGGTCCAAAATGCAGCAGCTCGAGTTTTTACTAGAACCAGGAAGTATGACCATATTAGCCCGGTTCTGTCAACACTGCACTGGCTCCCTATTAAACATCGTATAAATTTTAAAATCTTGCTAAATACTTACAAGCGCCCCAGTACTTGAGCGAGCTCTTAACACATTATACTCCATCACGTCTATTGCGGTCTCAAAATTCTGGCCAGTTGATAATACCTAGAATATCAAAATCAACTGCAGGCGGTCGATCCTTTTCCTATTTAGCACCTAAACTCTGGAACAGTCTTCCTAGCATTGTTCGGGAAGCAGACACACTCTGTCAGTTTAAATCCAGACTAAAAACACATCTCTTTACTATGGCATACACATAAAACACTATCAATTTCTATTATTCAAATCAGTTAAATGATTGTTAGGCTGCATTAACTAGATCAGCCGGAACCAGAAACACCGGCAGAGAGTGTCTGCAGAGACCGTGTCAATTAAACTCGCCCCTGTAAATGCCGCATCGACACGACATCCTCATTAAACCCGTCTCCGGCGTGATGACTCCAATCTTTCGAATAATCTTACGAATATCTTTCAATCTAATATGACTTCTGACCTGTAATGTTGCCAGAATCATAATCATACACTATTTGTTCGTCGGCCAGAGGAGAACTGGCACCCCGACTGAGCCTGGTTTCTCCCAAGGTTTTTTTCTCCATTCTGGCCCTGAAGGAGTTTTGGTTCCTTGCCACCGTCGCCTTTGGCTTTTGGCTTGCTCAGTTGGGGACACTTAAATTTCAATTATATTACTGATCCGCCCGCATTGACACTATATGATAATTGAAATGAGCTGGATGACATCACCGTTTTCTCCAGAGCGGCTGTACAGCCGAATCAATTTCCTGTTACCACTGTGAAGCTGCTTTGAAACAATCAGCATTGTAAAAAGCGCTATATAAATAAAGGTGACTTGACTTGACTTTTTTGAGTACATCTGGCATTTTCTGCAACTGAGGGCTTGCAATTCAGACACTGTAATGTTTGAAGACTTCTTTATCACAGGATCTGTGAAAGGGAAACAATAATTAACAGTTTTGCATCCATGTTTGAATATAATATATATTATTTGCATCATTAAATTTAAATTTATCATTAAACCATACTTACTACTCTCTTCTTTGCTTGTCTCTGCACTCTGACTTCTATAGCAGCTGATCTGAAAGGAAAAGATGGGCAGAGGATCACCAATTCCCCCAATGCTGCGGCGAAAAATAGTGGAGCAATATCAGAAAGGAGTTTCTCAGAGAAAAATTACAAAGCGTTTGAAGTTATCATCATCTACAGTGCATAATATCATCCAAAGATTCAGAGAATCTGGAACAATCTCTGTGCGTAAGGGTCAAGGCCGGAAAAACATACTGGATGCCCGTGATCTTCGGGCCCTTAGACGGCACTGCATCACATACAGGAATGCTACTGTAATGGAAATCACAACATGGGCTCAGGAATACTTCCAGAAAACATTGTTGGTGAACACAATCCACCGTGCCATTCGCCGTTGCCGGCTAAAACTCTATAGGTCAAAAAAGAAGCCATATCTAAACATGATCCAGAAGCGCAGGCGTTTTCTCTGGGCCAAGGCTCATTTAAAATGGACTGTGGCAAAGTGGAAAACTGTTCTGTGGTCAGACGAATCAAAATGTGAAGTTGTTTTTTGGAAAACTGGGACGCCATGTCATACGGACTAAAGAGGACAAGGACAACCCAAGTTGTTATCAGCGCTCAGTTCAGAAGCCTGCATCTCTGATGGTATGGGGTTGCATGAGTGTGTGTGGCATGGGCAGCTTACACATCTGGAAAGGCACCATCAATGCTGAAAGGTATATCCAAGTTCTAGAACAACATATGCTCCCATCCAGACGTCGTCTCTTTCAGGGAAGACCTTGCATTTTCCAACATGACAATGCCAGACCACATACTGCATCAATTACAACATCATGGCTGCGTAGAAGAAGGATCCGGGTACTGAAATGGCCAGCCTGCAGTCCAGATCTTTCACCCATAGAAAACATTTGGCGCATCATAAAGAGGAAGATGCGACAAAGAAGACCTAAGACAGTTGAGCAACTAGAAGCCTGTATTAGACAAGAATGGGACAACATTCCTATTCCTAAACTTGAGCAACTTGTCTCCTCAGTCCCCAGACGTTTGCAGACTGTTATAAAAAGAAGAGGGGATGCCACACAGTGGGAAACATGGCCTTGTCCCAACTTTTTTAAGATGTGTTGATGCCATGAAATTTAAAATCAACTTATTTTTCCCTTAAAATGATACATTTTCTCAGTTTAAACATTTGATATGTCATCTATGTTGTATTCTGAATAAAATATTGAAATTTGAAACTTCCACATCATTGCATTCTGTTTTTATTCACAATTTGTACAGTGTCCCAACTTTTTTGGAATCGGGTTTGTAGAAGATTTTGTCTCTTAGCCCCACCTTTTGCTCTTTCAGTCACGTAAATTATACATTTACATTCCATCTCCATTATCACGAAACCCAAACCCAGCTCCGATCACGACATCCTCCATCCTCCAAGTTGTCAACGTTAGTAAATGCCACGTTTAAAGACGGCGCTGTCAGTTGATTCAGAGTTCCTATTGCCGGTGCGAATGCAACCAGGAAAAAGGCCCAGGGGGGAAATGAGTTATCTGGGAACCATCCTGGTGGCTAGTTCCTAGAATTATTTGATGCGAAAGCCACTATTGTTCATTCAAGCGCGAAAGAGAACTGGATTCTGGCGCGTGATACTGCGTGTCTTTCTGTGAATCTTGTGTGTGTCAGGACATTCACAGACAGCACGTTCTCTTTTGGCTTGTTGTGGTTGAATAGTTTAAAAGCATTTGCATGAATAAGAGCGTGATCATATAATGTAACGCTAGCCAAAGGATGACAGAAAAAAAACGGATTCTGCGTTAATTAAATATTTTTAACGTGTTAAAGGTGCACTATAAAAGATTTTTGCAGTAAAATATCCAAAAACCACTAGGCCAGTGTTATATATTTTGTTCAGTTGAGTACTTATAATATCCCAAATGTTTCCAACTATTTGTAAATCGTGAGAAAATTGTGATTTTAACCATGGAACCGGGACGTGTGAGGAAGTCACCTGTCAATGGGGTCATATCCGTGAGCGGTTTCCGCTTTTACTGCCGTAGAAACCATGGCAACAGACGTGGACAACTGCGTAACGTCTAGCCGCCCTAGAGGTACGCTCAAACATTATGGACCACGGCAAGCAGACTTTGGAACAAAATGAGAAATCAAAAGAGGACCAGTATCGACGTGGCGTTTTCGAGATGGCGAGAGCTTCGCAACAACCTTCGACTTGACAGAGATGCCGTTCTTGCATGTGCTTTATTAGACAGGTGAGCAAATGTACATAAAACGAATCAATGTTATGTAGCTCAACACGATGAAATATTAGAATATCATCACTATGATGCTCTAATGTTGATGTAGCTTACTACTAGACTATACACACAATATAACATTATAACTTTCAACACACTCAAATGCAGTTTAGATAGTGTGTTGACCAAGTGAAACAGCATTGCCTTTCCTCACAATTTTAATTCGTCGAATAAACTGACCTGTATGAGTAGTAATTCAGCACTTGCGGGTAGTTCGGTACAATGAAATGTCCTCATTTCTATATATCCGCCGGGACTCGCGTGTGGCGCTGATATCTGTCTCTTATTAGTAATCACGCCCTGCTTCATACCACAGTTCTGTTAAAAACATGAATGCATTCACTCATCCATAAACATTATTTCCCCATAAACATTATTAGATCCATCGGTATGACAACAAGTGATTCCACACTCATTCACTGCATCATCAATCTACGCCTTTTGTTATTGTTTTGAAGAGGTTAGCGCCCCATAGTGGAGAAAGTAGTAGGTTTAAACTAAAAAAAATGAATTGCATGTGTTCACGCGCTAATGTTGACAGCACTAATAAATATATATCTTCTGTGGAAGGTGCAAGACCAAAAAATGTTCGTCCAATTATTGCATTGCATGTCCTACCTTCCTGTCAACATATGTATTTGTTGTACAAGAGAGACAGCCACTGAGTACCACAAACAAACAACAGCCACCTTTTACTGTTCCTTCTGAACCAAAACAACAAGCCTATGCTGCGTTCACATCATAGCTACCATAATTAAGAGATATTCGGAGCAGTTCATGTCCTCAAACTTGAATTTATGCATTTCATTGGCAACAATATCAACACTGAAATGAAACTGCAGCAGTCAGGTGGTACAGGTCACTGCTCTTTAAGTTGTTTGTTCCTTATTATTGTAATATTATGTGCTTTGAGACATGAGGTAGTTTAAGGCCGTCTCATCTCTCGTGACGCTTTGTAGTCTCTGCTCTGGCTGTGTTTTGGCAAAAATAACGTGTAATCAAATTCAAGGTTATTTTGGCTAGAAGTGGCTCAGGTCTATAGTTAACAGAGGCAGTAAAATGACAGCTATTGCTTGCTGGGGAATTTCAGGAAACACTGATCCAGGACTCTACACTTCTCATTTTCTCAAGGTAAACTCACATTTGCTTCAACTAGAGTTTCAAACGTTAGTTTGCTCAAATAAACCAAAATACTGCAAAGTCTGCAATCAAAAGCCAGAGATCTCATTATGAACTCAAACATTTCTCATCAAATTTTCCCAAGACCAAATATCACATGCAAGCGGCAAAATAAAAATTTAAGGCTTACTTTGTTTCAACTTAATAAAAATGATTTCAGGCTACTGTTTCCATTAACTTACACTGTTTGAATTTATTATACTGTAGCAACATGGCAAAAATTATGAAAGTCACTGTGAGCAGTGTAGTGTGAGCAGCTCGGTTTGTGAGTCAAAGTTAAACCTGCTGTGGTCTGATTTATCTACATCTAATGTGGTTTGACCTGTTGGTGGACAAACAGCTTCTGCATCAGTGTCTATTATTAGATGAATGAGGTCAGTGAGTCTATCAGCAGTTTGTGGCTGACGCTTTTCTTCATTTACTCTCCTGCTTATAAACTCACAATCTTCCACTCCACAAAACATTGTTACAGTTTAGTAAAATAAATCCATCAACAGTCAATTATGAAATTAAACATTAGCATTATCATACTTCATTGATGAATTATGCAGATTGACATCTGATCATCAACACCAGTAGATACAGATATCTAATCCAATATTTCACTCTTTCATGACTTCCTGTTTTACAGGAAATGGTTTTGACAATAATCTGTGACAGAGGTTCAGTCTTTAGGGAGGATCACAAACACACACCGCATCAGTTTGTTCGTGTTTCAGATCAATCGGTGTGTTTTCAGACATTTTAAGGTTTTTCAGTGAACTGATAAAGAGAATGTTTCTCAAAGTTTTGCTCTGTTTGTGTTTGTGGCATCGGGTTGGTGAGTTTTAAATGAGTTTTTATGTCTTCAGTTGCTTCTTTTCTGGAGTTATAGATTATTGGTTAAGCAGAGGAGAGCTCTATATTCAGTGTGGTCTAGTAACGATAGATTAATTCACCCTGTTTTTCTCCAGCAGCATTTATTTTAAATGTCCGACATAAAAGTATTTCTATATTCTCTCTATAATGCTGTTATTTGTTTCATCAGTCAATAATGTTTTCCAACCATAAGAGTTTTCATTTCCGTTACACCAAATATCTTTAAAAACACCACACCAATCCAATTATTGATATAAAAGTGTTTATCCATTTTTGTTTCTGTACCACTGAAAAACATTATTCAAAAACTTTAATCTAGAACTAGTGTCAGTGATGGCTTTGTTAAACCAGGATAAATGAATGATACTGAATCTGTGACAAACTCTGTTCTTCAGGTGTGTTTGGTGATGATGAAATGAAGTCAGTGTTTGTGAAGGAGGGAGATTCAGTCACTCTACACAATAATCTTACTGAAATGAAGGATGTTGATCTGATTCAGTGGAGGTTTTGGATTGAAACCACTTTAATAGCTGAAATCAATAAACAGGTCGACAGCATCACTGTATATGATGGTCCTGATGGGAGATTCAGAGACAGACTGAAGCTGGACAATCAAACTGGATCTCTGACCATCACAAACATCACAACTGAACATGATGGCATTTATGTACTACAGATCCTCAATATGAGCACCTTTTTCATTCTTGCTGTCCATGGTGAGTTGAATATTTGTTTCATCACAATATTAATCCACACACCACATGTGTTCTGTTGCTTTGAGATATTTTCAGAATTACTTAAATTTACTTAAAAGTCTGAATCTGTGACAAACCCGGTTTCTGTTTGTTCTCCGTGTGTGTGTGTGTGTGTGTTTGGTGATACAGATGAAGTGACGTCTGTGAATGAGGGAGATTCAGTCACTCTGAACTCTGATCTTACTGAAATAATGGATGATAATGAGATTCAGTGGACGTTTGGAGATGAAAACACTTTAATAGCTGAAATCAATAAACGGGCCAGCAGCATCACTGTATATAATGGTGTTCTTGATGGGAGATTCAGAGACAGACTGAAGCTGGATCATCAAACTGGATCTCTGACCATCACAAACACCAGAACTGAACATGCTGGAGATTATGTGCTAGTGATATTTGGAGCAAAACCATCATTAAAAGCTTTCAGAGTTTCTGTCAATGGTGAGTAGAGATCATTTGTCCTGTCCTTCAAATATTCTTGATATTAGCGTTTAAAGACCTTATTCATAGCAGCGTCATCTCTGGTTTTTAACGGGAATGAAAGCAAGGCTGTGAGGGATAGACGTACCTATCTGTTATTTGATGTGTTTTTAGATTATTCTGCTGACAAAACACTGCAAAAATATTTTCCTAAGAAATTTCAGTAGACAAAAAAAACTCCAGACAACATGAGCTGTGGAAAATTATAAGTAATTAGGGAGCTTTATACAGCTTTTTACAGCACATGCCATAGAAAATACAGTAAGTCTCTCCCTAAGCCTCGCTTTCATACCTGTCATTCGCTGCTGTGAATAAGGCCTGTTGACTGAACTGGGGGGTATTCCAGAAAGCAGGTTGCCCTCAGAGTAAGCGGAAAACCTCAACGTTCGGTTCCAAAAACTGAGGTAATTTTTAGGGTAAGTAGTCATAGCAACTTACCTGCTCTGGAGCAGGTTCAGTTCCAGGGTTCGTAAAAAAAAAAAAAAAAAAATTCTTGGGAGGAGCTATGGACTCTGGAGCGAGGACAGGAGGGACGGGAGACGGAGCCCTCTCTGGACTCGGGACGGGAGATGAAGCCCTCTCTGGTGCCATCTTAGAAGCCATCTTAGGACAGGAGTTTCAACTGGCAGATATGGCGGCCATGACGGCTGGAGTGGACAAGGGTGACTGTGGCTGAATGGTGGTGGTGTCCTTATCAACCTCGCCCACAGTAAGAGAAAGAACCACACAGGGAGCCAGGGAACATGTGGTTGCGGCTGCTGGTACCTGGCAAAAGAGATGGTCATCCAGTCCAGTACAGAAGATGCCCTTTAGAGTCCCATCACCCCATGGCACCAGGTGGGCTAGGTCAAGGAACTCCTCAGCATAATCCTTGATGGACCAGCCATCTTGTGCTAAGGAAAAAGCAGATCGGTCGGGTCACATGGAATGAGCAAAATGCCCATCTTGCTGCTGTCTTTCTGTATGGGTCTGGTCTTCTGTTACAGAACATACACTCAGGACACAAAGAGGAATGGTCAACAGGGTTTGAGACAGCACTTACATCAGATGAACACTGAGAATGACGGTAACACTTAGAGATAAACGTAGGAGAAGGAAACGCAGGTGAAGTCACTGGAGAATCAGGTAAGTAGTCCGTGTAGATCAAACGAGACTGGACAAATGACTGAGGTGAGGTGTGTGCTTAAATGGGAGTGCTGATGAAGGTGCAGACGAGGTGCAGGTGTGTGTGATAATGAAGTGCGTGCAGGTGGGAGTCAAGGATGATGCTGGGAAGTGAAGTGCAGAAGTGACAGGTGGCCATGTGACTGCAACAGATGTATCTTTGAACAGGATTTATTTCCAGGTATAACTGTATACTCAAAATGTGCCTTTGGCTCTCACTTTATTTTGTTAACTATATTCCAACTAAAATACAAAAAAATATATTTCTTTTGTCCTGTTTTGTCCTCATATTATTGTAGCTCCCTCTCACATACCTGACTCGAAGGCTCATTCATTATGCGGCTCATTATGCGGTTCTTTGTTCTTCTCAGGTACTTCTCACAGCATTATTCATTATCATTCATCGCCCTCTTTGCATATGGGCTTTGAAAACAAAAAGTGTCTTACAGAATTTTAAATGAATATATTGTTTTATGTGAATGAGTAGGCACAATGATTTTACATCATTTTGAAGCAAAAAATCTAGGCAGCAACATCCATTAGTCAAAAGTCTTGTGGACATTTACTATGTGTTTTGTGGCCTTATTTCTGTGACTTATTGTTTTTTCAATAACCACGCATAAACGTTATTCTCAGAAATACAAGGATGTACATACATGTTGCTCACATATTATGGTAGCCCAGTTTTATGCTGAATACAGTGTAATGACACTTTTGCCATTAATATTTTTATAAGCAACTGAAAAAAGCACAAATGTCAGAGCATGTCAAAACTTCTAAAGGGCCCCAAAACTACTCAAACTTCATTGGTCGATGGCAGCCATGATTTTGAGATACGCCAGTGTCCTTAAAGAAAATCATGGCACCTTGGACAAAGACACTACGTGCCAATTTTCAAGTCAGTCGGACTAACGGTTGGGTGGTCATAGGCATTTTCATGTTTTTTTCACGTTGCTTCTTTAGAATAATATGGCGCATATGCTCACCTAAGTTCTACGTAGAGAAGACAAGCATTTTTCAGTAATTTAAATGTAATTTTACATAGGAATTAGATTGCTTCTTTAGAATCATGTGCTGCATGTGCTCACGTAATGATGCAAATTTGATTCGGTTTAGGAGTTATGAGCGATTTTATACTTTTCAATGCTGTAGCACCCCCGTCAGGCCGATCGGGGTGAGCCTTGGTGACATTGTAGATGGTGTGAGTACTACCAGCCCTCAAAGTTTCAAGTCTCTACAACTTATAGTTTGATCTGCCTGATCACTGTCAGGGGAGAAAGCTGATCCTTGGAAATTTGAACAATTAAAATTTGGGTTTCAGCGCTACGTGCTTGAATCCCATAAAACAATTGCATAACTACCCCAAGGTTGCGATATGCACTAAGAATGTAAATTGCCATTGAACAAAAGAAGAAAGAAGTATGATGCACTGCTTCTTAGTGTCCGTTTCCATAGTGACTCCTGGATTCAGCGCTCAGTTGAAAATGTCTTTGAGTGGTCACCGTTAACTCTGAGTTTCATACTCTGGGTTGACTGAATTTACTCCAAACCAATATTTTGGAACCAGTATACCTTGAGTAAGCAAAATTTTGGTTAATCAACCGAGAGTTCTGGAATGCACCCAGTTCAGTCGTCTTATAGATCAATCTGATCAGTTGTTTCTGTTCTGGTACCATGTGATAAATTACTGGTTAAATTAGTTAGAGAAGATTAACAGTGAAATGTTATTCTCATATAATAATAATAATAATAATAACTGAGGTTGGAGACCAAGTTTAGATTCATCTTTATATTCAGTGTGGTCTATTAATCATAGATTAATTGAGCCCTTTTTTCTCAATGTAAAGCTTTAGATTAATTTTAGTTGTCTGAAGTAAAATTATTTCTATATTCTCTCTATAATGCTGTTATTTGTTTCATCAGTCAATAATGTTTTCCAACCATAAGAGTTTTCATTTCCGTTACACCAAATATCTTTAAAAACACCACACCAATCCAATTATTGATATAAAAGTGTTTATCCATTTTTGTTTCTGTACCACTGAAAAACATTATTCAAAAACTCTAATCTAGAACTAGTGTCAGTGATGGCTTTGTTAAACCAGGATAAATGAATGATACTGAATCTGTGACAAACTCTGTTCTTCAGGTGTGTTTGGTGATGATGAAATGAAGTCAGTGTTTGTGAAGGAGGGAGATTCAGTCACTCTAAACTCTGATCTTACTGAAATGAAGGATGTTGATCTGATTCAGTGGAGGTTTTGGATTGAAACCACTTTAATAGCTGAAATCAATAAACGGGTCGACAGCATCACTGTATATGATGGTCCTGATGGGAGATTCAGAGACAGACTGAATGTGGATCATCAAACTGGATCTCTGACCATCACAAACACCAGAACTGAACATACGGGCATTTATGTACTACAGATCCTCAATATGAGCACCTTTTTCATTCTTGCTGTCCATGGTGAGTTGAATATTTGTTTCACCCATTTATTTTTTAATCACAATGTTAATCCACACACTAATTTGCTTCTTTTACATGTGTTCTGTTGTTTTGTGATATTTTCAAACGTTTTACTTTCATAAACAGTCATAAATTTATTAAAAAGTCTGAATCTGTGACAAACCATGTTTCTTCTTGTTCTCTGTCTGTGTGTGTGTGTGTGTGTGTGTGTGTGTGTGTGTGTGTGTGTGTGTGTGTGTGTGTGTGTGTTTGGTGATACAGATGAAGTGACGTCCGTGAATGAGGGAGATTCAGTCACTCTAAACTCTGGTCTTACTGAAATGAAGGACGATGATCATATTGAGTGGACATTTGGAACTGAAAAAATTGTAATAATAGCGGCATTCAATAAACGGGCCGACAGCATCACTGTATATAATGGTGTTCTTGATGGGAGATTCAGAGACAGACTGAAGCTGGATCATCAAACTGGATCTCTGACCATCACAAACACCAGAACTGAACATGATGGAGATTATCTGCTAGTGATATTTGGAAAAAAACGATCATTAAAAGCTTTCAGAGTTTCTGTCAATGGTGAGTAGAGATCATTTGTCCTATCGGATACTAGCGTTTATTGACTGAGCTGATCTCAGTTTGATGTTTTTATTCCTCAGACTCTGTCCACTGTTGTGGTCCCACTGAAGCTGTGATCCGATTGGTCCTCTCTGCTCTGGTGGGCGTGGCTACTGTCATTCTTCTGGTTTGTGACATCAGATCCAGAAGAGCTGAAGGAGATCAAGCTCATATTCACACATGAGGTACTTGATTGATGATGTCATTCCTCACACACTAATTTTGCACATATTAACATTACATTTGTCAGATATATTAATGGCTTTATATGTTCATCTTTTTCAGGAAGTATTGAAATCTAAAGCTGATTGCTAAACTTTTTGTTCTGTGTTTTTGTCATCATAAATACGGATGATTACTTGAGCTTACACTTTCAGTGTCAGATTTTTTTTAAATCCCATTTGCAAGGCTTTGTTTATATTTCTCTCAAATACCGAAAAAAAAAATTTGCCATATATTTTTGCTTGTGTTTATCAATAAAGTTTTCTCACTCTGAGGTTCAAGAGTCTCTCCATGTTTTATTTATTATGTCAATCACTCCCCAGATGTCATGTATAACCCAATGAAGACGAAGAGGATTATAATTTTTTTTTTTTTTTTTTATTAAACAAAGTTTAATAAATAACTCAGAAGATAATCCATGTGCGAGGCAATGTGCAAAGCACAGACAATACAAGACAACTGAGAACTGAAAAGACTACAACTTAAATACATTTAACATTTAATTATTTAGCAGACGTTTTTATCCAAAGCGACTTACAAATGAGGAGAGCAATAGAAGCAATTAGACCAACAAGGGGCAACAGCATGCAAGTGCTGTAACAAGTCTCAGTTAGTCTAGTACAGTACACAGGTTTTTTTTTTTTTTACAAGCAAAATACTCCACTAATATTCCCTCTGGGACGGCTCACACCCCTGGTCAGACTCACGTTGGGGCTTCGGCTCTGGGGCATATGTTGGTGCTGTCGTCACAGGCTCTGTATCCACGGCAAGTGGAAGCTCTCCATCTGTGGGGGGCTCTGGGATAGTTGTCGCCGTGATGAGGGGTGATGGTGGGCTGTGCTCAAGGTCTGGTTGCGTGAAGTCTCTGAGGTGTGGCTGGACGAGGCTGTAGATATCCTCTGCTTTGCCCACTGTGAGTGTGGATCCTTTCACCCACAGCAGAGAAATGCAATGTCCATTCCTCCTCATTTTTGAGGGTCTTGTAGTCACGTATAATCCAATGAAGATGATTATAAAAATAACACAAAGTTTAATAAATAACACAGAAAAAAAGTCCAAAGTTATTTATTAAACTTTGTGTTATTTTTATAATCATCTTCATTGGATTATGCATGACTACAAGACCCTCAAAAATGAGAAGAGGAATGGACATTGCATTTATTAATGTTGCCCCAATGAGGGGCAATAGAATTTTGGATGGAGGGACAGTTTTTATGTTCCAGAGTGGCAGAGACTTGGAGCTATATGTGGAGGAGTTCCTCAACATCTGCCATCTTGCCACCTGTGACGACGTCTGTCTAATTGAGAGATTTCGATGTGGTCTGGAAGATAATCCGGTAACACTTTAGAATAATGGTCCGTCATTAATAAGTTACTATGCAGGAAGCAGTGTTGTAGTCGAGACCAGCTCGTTCGAGTTCGAGTCAAGACCAAGACCAAGACCAAGACCAGAGAGGGTTGAGTCCGAGTCAAGACCGAGACCAGAGAGGGTTGAGTCCGAGTCAAGACCGAGACCAGAGAGGGTTGAGTCCGAGTCAAGACTGAGACCAAAGAGGGTTGAGTCCAAGTCAAGACCAAGACCAGAGAGGGTTGAGTCCAAGTCAAGACCAAGACCAGAGAGGGTTGAGTCCGAGTCAAGACCAAGACCAAGACCAGAGAGGGTTGAGTCCGAGTCGAGACCGAGACCAAAGAGGGTTGAGTCCGAGTCAAGACCAAGACCAGAGAGGGTTGAGTCCAAGTCAAGACCAAGACCAGAGAGGGTTGAGTCCGAGTCAAGACTGAGACCAGAGAGGGTTGAGTCCGAGTCAAGACCAAAACCAGAGAGGGTTGAGTCCGAGTCGAGACCAAGACCAGAGAGGGTTGAGTCCGAGTCAAGACCAAGACCGAGACCAGAGAGGGTTGAGTCCGAGTCAAGACCAAGACCGAGACCAGAGAGGGTTGAGTCCGAGTCGAGACCAAGACCAGAGAGGGTTGAGTCTGAGTCAAAACCAAGACCAAGACCAGAGAGGGTTGAGTCCGAGTCAAGACCGAGACCAGAGAGGGTTGAGTCCGAGTCGAGACCAAGACCAAGACCAGAGAGGGTTGAGTCCGAGTCAAGACTGAGACCAGAGAGGGTTGAGTCCGAGTCGAGACCGAGACCAAAGAGGGTTGAGTCCGAGTCAAGACCAAGACCAGAGAGGGTTGAGTCCGAGTCAAGACCAAGACCAAGACCAGAGAGGGTTGAGTCCGAGTCGAGACCAAGACCAGAGAGGGTTGAGTCCGAGTCGAGACCGAGACCAGAGAGGGTTGAGTCCGAGTCGAGACCGAGACCAAAGAGGGTTGAGTCCGAGTCAAGACCAAGACCAGAGAGGGTTGAGTCCGAGTCAAGACCAAGACCAGAGAGGGTTGAGTCCGAGTCAAGACCGAGACCAGAGAGGGTTGAGTCCGAGTCGAGACCGAGACCAGAGAGGGTTGAGTCCGAGTCGAGACCGAGACCAGAGAGGGTTGAGTCCGAGTCGAGACCGAGACCAGAGAGGGTTGAGTCCGAGTCGAGACCGAGACCAGAGAGGGTTGAGTCCGAGTCGAGACCGAGACCAGAGAGGGTTGAGTCCGAGTTGAGACTGAGACCAGAGAAAATCCACAAACAACATTAGAACTCAATTTGATTAACTTTTTAGTTACGGAGGGCGTGCACAAGAGTGACTGCTGAAAAATTGCTGCCTTTTTAATGCAAAAGTGTGAATGTGCCGGGGGAAGAGAGGGCGGGCGGCCTTCTGTCAGACATTTTTTGGGGGAGATGCTCAGTGTTGAGACAGTCATCGTTTCTGTATTCATTTTATTATTTAACTAAACCAGATTTGGTTTTCTCTGTGACGCTTTTGTCCTACTTTGTAAACAGTAAATATGTTAAAATAACACAGTTGAGAGAAATAATGTAGCAATGTGACTTTCTGTAAAGCGGGATCACTACAGGCGGATGGCAGGTGGACACAGCGTAAAAATAGAAATGAGAGCGGGCGGGTCATGGGTGTGGGAGAGAACCTGGTGGGAGTCTGCACTAACGTTAGTCTCATGTCATGTGCGGCTGCGCACAAGAAAATCACCAATCATAGCACGTGTCAATCAAACATCAATATTAACATACAGTCATAATCATTAAATATTTTGAATGGGACTTGAGTGGACCAATAAGTCCAATTCCTAATATGTTCGGATACGAGTCAATACCAAGTCAAAATGCACACAAGTCCATGACAAGACCATTAAAATATGGTCTCGAGACCAAGTTCAAGACCGAGTCCGAGTCTCGAGTACTACAACACTGGCAGGAAGTAATGCAGGACTAATGAGTAGTACTACATTAACACTTCAGCTGCTACTATTAACTAATATAGAAACAAGGTTAACTAATCAGTAATATCGAATTTAGGAGATAGTTCCTTGCTAAGTAAATTGTCATGCATCTCTCCTCTGTGGTGGTATGCTCCCAGATGCTAGGCCAACCATGGCACACAGTTAATTTGTATGTCGCTCCAATATTCCTCTGAACATTTTTTGGATAGTGTTGTGACAATGGATTGGATCAGATCACTTGCTGATGAGATGTTAATTTGGACATTGCATTAATAAATGCAATGTCCATTCCTCTTCTCATTTTTGAGGGTCTTGTAGTCACGTATAATCCAATGAAGATGATTATAAAAATAACACAAAGTTTAATAAATAACACAGAAAAAAAGTCCAAAGTTATTTATTAAACTTTGTGTTAATTTGGGTGACTGCAGCTCCCGTCGGATGCAGCAGAAATCATCATCAGAAATGGCCAATTGCTTTTACACTCTAGACTGCTAACGGAGGCTTACCCATCTGATCGCCGTGAGTATCGTATCATTTTAACCGTACATTGTACACCCTGTGATTGTCATTTACAATAAATAATTACATGACATAAAATGTGCAGTAAAGATTCAAAGGACATCAAAGTACCACGAGAGCAATTCAAAAGCATAAGTAGTCGTTTGCTCTCCAATTGCTCTCACGGTACTTTGTTGTTATACGCCGATTGGTCTGAGCAGCGCAGATGCATCTCGAACAAGCCTAAACATGCAATGCAACACAGGCACCTCCCCCATCATGAGTGTATACACCCCCTTACTGCTGATTGGCTACAAGTGTGTTTTGGTGCTCGGTCCAATCCACTTTCAACAGCATTTCTCATAAATCCCTTACTGCACCTTTAAATAATTATATTGAAAAGAAGATTTTAAAGTGCCCCAATTATGCCATTTTCAAGGTTCCTAATATTGTTTTGGGAGTCTCCTACAACAGGTTTACATGTATGCAAGGTTAAAAACACTTTTGTTTTCTCATACATTTAATAGCACCTAATTTCTCAAAGATTGTTGTTGTAGGATACTCCCAAAACAATATTAGGAACCTTAAAAATGGCATAATAGAGGCACTTTAAATCTCTGTAGTCTGATTGATTTGTCTCTGTGGTCTCATCTAAGGAGAAACACCTCCACCTAGTGGAGAATTGGTACATTATAAGGCGTTTTAGTGCAGTCGTGGCCTAATGGTAAGAGAGTCTGACTGGTAATCCGAAGGTTGCGGATTCGATTCTCAGTACCGGCAGGAAATGACCCTTGAGCAAGGCACCTAACCCCCAATAGCTCCCTGGGGGTCACAGCAAAAATGGCTGCCCATTGCTCCAAGTGTGTGTGCCACAGTTTGCAGCGTGTGTGTGTTCACTACTCACTGGTCCTAATGTGTGTGCACTAACTTGGATGGGTTAAATGCAGAGGACAAATTCTGAGTATGGATTACCATGTGTATTGGCGCATGCGTTTGCTGCGAAGGCACGGTCGGTGCTTTTGTCTGTATGTGTTTTGTTTGAATTTCTTTTTTCTTTTATTGTTGTTAAATGCTGAGAGGGTACTACGACTGAAACATCATGGGAAATCGGACAAGTTGGCTTTGGACTATTTTTATAATTATATGGATTGCTAGTGATTGTGCTGTATGGAGTACTCAATTAGATGATGTTGGAGTGGGGCATGGACTCACCAATTCCCGGGATGAACTTCTACTTCTCCGCAACTCTATCCACTGTCAACTGAATCCATCTATCCTCATTCCGCCTGATTTAACATTAACATAAAGCTTAAAGAGGAAAAGAGGAAGGCGAGGAGGGGTGCGTTGCAGACTCAAAAGACGTCCTTTTAAACCTCCGCTACCCACAATAATTCTTTCAAATGTCCGTTCATTGAGAAATAAAATGGACTTGTTACATGCTAAATGTCTCATGGATGCATCGTTCAGGGAGGCATGTGTTTTTGCTTTGACTGAGACTTGGCTGGATGAGTCTGTCCCGGACACTGAGGTTAGCCTGGATGGCTTTGAGATCTTTCAGGCAGACCAAACTAGAAACTCTGGGAAAGAGAGGTGGGGTGTGTATGTACATCAACTCGCGCTGGTGTACTAACATCAAAGTACATGGGAAGATTTGCAATCTGGACCTGGAGCTGCTCACCCTGTCCACCCGTGCTTTCTATCTCCCAAGGGAATTCTCGACTGTTGTCCTTAGCTGTGTGTATGTTCCACCAAGCGCTAATGTCAAGGCAGCGGCTGAGCAGAGAGCGCATAATACACAGGCTATGCTCAGTAAATATCGGGATGCTCCAGTGCTACTTCTCTGTGATTTTAACAGCTGTCAGCTTGACTACTCCTTGCCAACGTTCAGTCAACATGTGGATGTACCAACAAGATTTAATAAATAACAATAATATCCCTGAAGCCTATAAAGCTAGAGCTCTCCCATCGCTAGCTAGGATTAGCGGGTCACAATGTTATTCATTTACTCCCTGTTTACAAACAGCTGAGACAACGCAGGCCGGCAATACGCAGCGTCCCCCAATGGTCGGAGGATGCTATTGCATGCCTTCAAGGCTGCTTTGCGTGTACAGACTGGGAAGTCTTTGAGGGAGAGCTTGATGAGCAAACTTCAGTTATTACGGATTACATTAAATTCTGTATGGATTCTTTGATACCGGTAAAGACTATCAGAACATACCCAAACTCAAAACCATGGATTAATTTACAAGGACTTTGCTGGTCTCAAAGCCATAAATCGGGACATTAAAAATGAAATTTTTCAGTCTAAAAAGAATTATAAGAACAATTGGAGCAGGACTTTGCAAATATGAATACCAAGGAGGCCTTTCAGCGAGTCAGAACTCTTACTGGACAAGCCGTGAAACAGACTACAGGGGCATCGGATCCTACCACCTTTGCTACTAAACTTAATCATTTTTATGCCCGTTTTGATACCTCTGATTTTTCAGCAGAGTGTGATAGCCTTTTGGAGTCTTTGCCTTCTCAAGAGCTGGATTATGAGTCCCTTCTAACCAGGCAGGATGTCTATTTCCAGCTCATTAAATGCAAAACGAATAAGGCTCCTAGGCCAGATGGAATCCCGGGCCAGGTCCTGAAAAGCTGCAGCCTGGAATGAACCCCTATTTTTCATTCTCTCTTCCTTCAATCACTCTGTACTTCAATGATACCGGTCTCATGGAAATCATCAACTGTTAGTCCTGTCTCCAAAAAGAACCATCCAGTTAAATCACTATAGGCCAGTATCATTAACTTCGATCATAATGAAATGTTTTGAGAAAATAGTAAAAATCATCACGCTTCCATATGTCACACCTTTCCTGGACTGTCTCCAGTTTGCATGTAAGCAAAAGCGAGGTACAGATGATGCAGTGGCTTGTCTCTTGCACTCTCTACTTTAACACATTTCTGGAAACTATGCTAGACTTCTCTTTATTGACTTTAGCTCTGCTTTCAATTCAATTCAGCGTCATCAGGTAATAAGGAAACTACAGTGTCTGCAAGTTCAGTCATCACTAATACTCTGGATTCATGATTTTCTTTCTAATAGACCGCAAGTAGTCAAAGTGGACAATGTATTATCACCAACCATTGTTCTTAATACTGGTGCCACCAGGGGTGCGTACTTAGCCCTTTTCTTTATAGTCTATATACAAATGACTGTCAGAGTCCATTTAACACTACTCAATACTTTAAATATGCAGATGATACTGCTATTCTTGCACTGCTTAATAAGGACAATAAATCTTTTGTGGACTATCAATGTTCCATAGTACATTTTGGTACCTGATGTGCTGGTCATTTTCTCCACCTTAATATTGCAATGACTATATGACAGAGAGATGGTTGAAAGGGTGGAGTACTTTAAATATCTTGGTATCACTTTGGATCTCAACTTCAACCAGCACACTCTGGATGTTTACAAGCACTGTCAACACACTGACTGCTATTCGTAAACCTAGATACTTGTCTGTTCAGCCTCATCTTCTTTTTCTCTTGTATCGCAGTATTATTGAGCCAGTTCTTATCTATGCTGCCATTTGTTTCTTTCACATGCTAACAGTTACAATTAAGAACAAACTCTTAAAGATAACCAATTTAGCTAGTAAAATTATTGGCATTCCTACCCCTAATTTATTAGAAAGTGTCTCTACATTTACACTCCGAAAGGCACATAAAATACTAAATAATCCAGAACACCCACTTTGTAAATATTTCATTCCCCTCCCTTCTGGCTGTAGGTATAGATTCCCCATGTGTAGAAAGACCATGTATAGTAAGAGTTTTGTTCCTGTAGCTATACGAGCTTTAAATACATAGGAAACCAGTCTATGATACGTCTGTTTATGCTTTTGGTTTTTTTGTCTGTAACTGTTTCTGATTGTATTATGACAAGTTGATAATTGACTATGTTATGTGTTGTGGTGTTATGTACACATCTACAGTGGAAACAAATTTCCTCTTGAGGACAAATAAAAGCAAACTAACTAAACTACCATACTTGGCCTTCACATGTCACTTATACTTTTTTGCTCAGTTCTGTCTGATTGGTTTTGCTGTTCAGCTGGAGTGTCGTTTGCTTTCTCACTAAATCATTTCTTCAGCAACCTGGTATTTGTTTTATATTATGAACACAGAATTTGTCTTTTTGGACACAATAGTTTATGGATCTTGGCTGAATGGAGTTGTTGGACTTTTCTTGTCCTGCCAGATCTTGGTCCTCCACCTCAATCTGTGAATCTCCAGCCCTGCGGCGGTGAAGCTAACTTCTGTTTTAATGTTGACTTTGCTCGCTGGCTGACGACACACTCTCTTGTATTGATATGTCCTGTTGTAAACAGCAAATGTTGTGAAGCCTCTGGACTGTGCTATATCTAGATGATCATAAACCCCAAGCTTATTGAACACAGTGGAACTGTTCATACCTTGAAGAAGCTTGTCTAGAGTTGAATTGTTGCTTAATTTGCTCGCCTCATCACAGTCTTTAGCAGCTCATCTAAGCCGTGTGAGAAATTTTTGCACAGTCTCTCAGTGTTTTCATGTGACCGTCTCACTAATGCAGTGTTCACTCTGAACAAAGTGAGCATTTAGAGCGTCACAATAATGTCATAATCCGTAGTGGTTGAATATTAATCATATGAAAATATCAGAGGACACTTTCATACACACAGTTATAGCAGGTGATCTGTTTCTGTTCCTGCTCCATAAAGCCATTAGAGAAACTCTGAAATCAGTCTGAGAGGAGAAACAATTGAGACATTTGATAAGAAATGAAAAACAAACGTCCTGAAGACAGTTACAGGAGAGAGCAGAGCCAAACACTCACAGGATCTCATGATAAGATCAAACATCGTGAATGACGTAAGCGTGCTCCAGCCCGGTACGTTAAGTGCAATGTGAGTGCAGGCCAGCGGGGGAGTGGGGAGGGGGGACAATCGCGCTCGGGCACGATACAAGGCAACCGTGCCTAGTGTGAGTACACCCTCAGAGACAGACTGAAGCTGGACAATCAAACTGGATCTCTGACCATCACAAACACAAGACCTAACATGAGATTATGAAGTACCTAACATGAGATTTAAGTGGAGCAAAATTATCATCAAAAACATTGAGTAGAGATCATTTGTCCTGTCCATCAAATATATTTTTATTTCATTAACAATTTACATATTTGTTTATTGTTAAATTATTTTATAGTTTGAAATGACAGACCGTATAAACACTCACTCAACACACTGAGCTGACAATAAGATTGTTGATTCGATTTTTTTCTTACTTATCTTTATTCTCTCATGTTTTCCAGCTCATCTGCCTGTTCCTGTCATCAGCACATCAGACTGGCCTTCATCATCGTCATAATAATCATCAGGATCTCATCCCAATCCCATCAGCCACCAGATTCAACATCTGGACATCACTCAACTCTGTCACACGTGCAGCTACGGCACGGATATTAGCGTTTATTGACTGAGCTGATCTCAGTTTGATGTTTTCATTTCTCAGACTCTGTCCACTGTTGTGGTCCCACTGAAGCTGTGAACCGATTGGTCCTCTCTGCTCTGGTGGGTGAGGCTACTGTCAATTTTCTGGTTTATGACAGGACCATAACAGAGGAGACGAGAGAGTGCTCAGAAATGCAGTGACACTAACAAGACTTTGCAAAGAAAGAGTGAAAACACAGGAAGGGCTTAAGCTAATGACACAGCTGAACCTAATCACAACATAATGAGTTCAGACCAAGGAGTCGGGAGGAGTGACCTCTGGTGGAGATTATGGGCACTCCATGTGGAGGATGTGACATATCCCCCTCCCCCCTTTAAAGAGCATATTCCAGAGGCTCCTTAAAAGAAATCCAGGAGGGAGGTGGAGTGGAGGCAGGCCCAGGGGGGGACAGAGGGCCAGGTCCATGGAGTGGAGGCAGGACTGGAGACTGAGGGGGATCGGGGAACCAGGGTGGAGCTGTCGGGACTGAAGACCATCTCAACGGAGCTGAAGACCACCTCGGTGGAGAAGATGACCACCACAGCAGAGTAGATGGGACTAATGATCCCCACAGTGGAGCAGAAGACCACTATGGCTGATCAGGCGGTACTGGAACAAAGAGCATAGAAATGTTAGGGATGGCCTCTAGGGCCGTGTCAAAACAGGGGGAGAGTTAAGTAATGGCCTCCATAGCCCAGCCCATAGGAAGCACAGCTGACGGTGGAAGGACCTCTGAGACCCCTGGACTCGGGACCACTAGTGTCTGGCACCCCCGGACTAGAAGTCGCTGAGACGACCGGGCTAGGGACCACTGAACTTGGGTGCTCTGGGCTCGAGGATGATGTTGGGAACATTGAGCTGCCAGCTGTTCACACCAACATCAGTGGTGGGTCCGCCAAACTAGAAGCCAAATGCCCAGGGACTGCCTTAGTAACTTCAGGTGCAGCGTCCATGATGTGAAGAGGCTCTGGCGTGGCAGCCATGATTCGTCAAAACTTTATTTTTTTTAGATTCACCAAAGTACCAAAATCTGCAATCAAGCATTTCTCGTCAAATTTCCCCAAGACCACATATCAGAGGCAGCGAAATTTCTCTAAATGAGCAGTTACATTTACAGGTTACTGTATGTTCTCATTAACTCTCACTTGTGAATTTTGTTGTAGCAACACAAGCAAAAATATAAGATAAAATAAATGTAATTAGTTTTTGAGTCAAAAGGGATCCTGCAATGGTTTTTGTCTTATTTTATCAGTACAAACATCAGTGTGTCTGGTTTTATCTGTCGGGTGTTAAACAGCGTTTGCTGGATGTTTGTGGTGGATGTGTGTGTCAGCAGTTTGTGGCTGAAGCGTTTCTTCACTTTATCTCCTGATAATAAGAAGCTTATAAAAACATCAAAACAACTTTACACTGAAATAAAGTGAATCTATCAACAGTCAAATAAGAGTCACAGGTCGGAGGTCAAATATGATTGACAGCTCACAGCACTAAATAACACACCAGTATATACTAGGGGTTGAACGACTTCAGATTTTTTAAAGTCGACATTTATGTGATGAAATTCGAGTCAATGTCGACTAGTCGCCGATGACGTCATTAATGAACAAATAAGCCTGAACCTTGAGCTGAGAAGTGAACGCGGGTTTTCTTGTGCACAGGACAGCTATGGCATATGACACAGCGCTGCCCATAAGGTTATTGCTCCTACATAACAGCTTTTTTATCAGTTCTTTTGTCTTTGGGTCATATTTCTCACAGATTTCTGCTCGTTCTGAATCAGATACAGATAAAGTAGCACAATGTATTACATCTATATGAATGCATTAGTGAGAGAGAGCAATTGCATGTGACTTAATTCTACCTGGCGATGTCTCTCTACTAATAGTGAAGCTGTGAGTTTTTGGCTGTGAGACAAAAATGGCGTCAGACTCCCTACTTTCCCAAATCAGTATTTACAATACATTTACAACAAACAAACTGAAAAGGGCAGTCCAAATCAGTGTCAGAAAACAGGTAAAAGGTCAAATATACCAACAAAGTTCCTCTGACAGAAAGTGTTCAATTTAAACAAACAAGCAATACTCACAGCCTCTAATATACTTAACACAGTCAAACTCTCCTAACACACAAACAACCGCTCTCTCAAAACACAAGATCTCTGGGTCTCTGGGTAGAGGAAGTGATGACATGCTTTTTAAAGTACTGTGGGCCAATCAGGACATAGCATCAATCAGCCTGCAGGAACCAATCAGATGAACTTCCTGGACAGACACACACAGAGACTCACAAAACACAAACCATAGGGTTGTAACACTGAATGATTCTGTGAGCTGCGCGCGATCTCTGCGTGCGTTACAATGCAGCGCTGCATTAGTTTAGAACGGTGATTTGCTGACCTGTACAATAAGCGTGCATTCTCCCGATCAGTTTTGAGCATCCAGATGGCATAATCAAACATGTCTTATGGAGTATGCATTTATTTGTCATTTTAACTGTTGAAAACGGAGCATGCGTGTCAGGAAATGGCTTATCTTCAGGGCCAGAATTCATTTGAAAATGTAAGATCAGCAAAAGCTTGTTGATTTTCATGATGTTAAAGGAGACGGATGTGTGAGCGGAGGTTGGGGGAGGAGACGATTTGGCATGATCTTGGATTGTTTGGTTCTTCGATGCTCATCCTGGACTTGCTGTCAAACCTGCTCGGGAGCAGCTTATTTCATGTAAACAGGATTAGATTGCATCTTTTTAAGCGGCATTGATAGTTAAAAAATTATTGGGAATCATGTTTAAAAACAGTGCACATTTCATTTATCTATTATAACTTTTATGTCGTTTTGGTTGCTTGGCTGTTTCCTTATAAAGGTCTAGAAATTCGTCAAGTTTTTCGCCAGGTGTCTTTTTTAATTATATGATGTCATCACGTTGCTGTCTTGCAGCCAATCGCTGCATTGCTGATCATGGTTTCGAGTATCGATGCATCTGCCCTCTTCAGGGAACACAGGAACGCGGAGTAATCTCAGATAACTTAATCCAGATATGTTAATCCAATCCACAAATTAGTTTGAAGAACCAAATTAGCCAGAGATCAGTTATCACAATTAGAAGATCTGGGATCTGTCAAATCATCTCAGATGTATTAAGCGAGGTACGAAGAACGGACCCTGAACAGAACAAACACGTTACAGTTCGTCTCATATAGAAATAATTCAACTGTGATTTTACTGTCAGATCAAATTAAATCTGATTAAATAAAGTTATATAAATATGATCTCAGATACTCGACAGCATTAGTTTGAGAGTGACATTAGACATTAAAGTAAAAGTGTCTTTTTAGTTATTGTTCACTATATAAATGTCATCTTCTTTTGTCTTTGTGCTGCTGCAGAATATTATTAATTTCACATTTAAATGAATAAAGTATTTTAGTGAAGCTTCATCAAACCAACAATATGATGATGGTCCTGATGGGAGATTCAGAGACAGACTGAAGCTGGACAATCAAACTGGATCTCTGACCATCACAAACATCACAACTGAACATGATGGAGTTTATAAACTACAGATCAAGTTTTCCAGGCAGCGTTCTTATATTCGTCTCTGTCTACAGTGAGTTAAATATCAGTTTCATATTTTTTACTTATACAGCTAGATCTAAAGAAGTATCTTATCATGACTAATTTGTTAAAATGACAAATTCCTTTATTATTGTGGTTGATGACATCAGATCCAGAAGAGCTGAATGAGATCAAGCTCATATTCACACATCAGGTACTTGATTGATGATGTCATTTCTCACAAACTGATTTTGCATACATTAATGTTTGTGATATTTATCAATTTATGGCTTTATATGTTCATCTTTTTCAGGAAGTATTGAAATCTAAAACAGAACGCTGAACTTTAAAGGTTCTTCAAGTGTGTTTTTGTCATAATAAATACTGATGATTATTTGAGCTTCTGCTCTCTTTCAGTGTCAGATTTTTAAAAATCCTATTTGAAAAGCTTTATTGTTTATATTTCTCTGTAAGTCACACAGATCTCACTTTACTCCTGCTGTATATCTGTCATGTGTATTTGCTTGTCTTTATCAATAAAGTTTTCTCACTCTGAGGTTCAAGAGTCTCTCCATGTTTGTTATTATGATGAGCGCCTCCTGGAGGAATACAGACTTTATGTATATTCTAACAATTTCAGCAGTGTGCCACATATAAGCTTTATATTATTAAAACATTATTTTAAGAAGAAGTTTTATTTAAAAGCTTTTATTGACAAGCTGGCTCAGCAAACGATCGATCTGCGAATGTTCTTCCCTGTGACGTCAGAGAGCAGTGAAACGCCGCCTCAAGACGAACGCCTAATTCTGTAGCCCCGCCCACCGACTCGTGCATGTCATGTTATAGATAAATAACATAGGCCTACGTGGAGCTAAACCGGATCGAACTTCCAAGCAATAAAGCTTATGGAATATATCAAACATGCCATAAGCTTCCTTCATATTCCAAAATGCATGGTTGAACTTTATTTTTACTGAAGATCCAGCTCACATGGGGAAGACATTACATTTGTTCGCTTCATTTCACTGTGGATTCATTTGTAAACAAGAGATTGGATTTGTAGACAGGATGAGATTAAAAAACTGTGCCTTCTGGATCTGACAGGAATGATGCAATACAATTATGTGAATCAAATTTTTTTTTGTATGTGATAGTATTGCATTGTTACGTTTGATATCTACTGATTATGTACGTGTCTAACTAAACATAACTTACCATGCTGTCACAGGCTGGAGTATCCTTTGTATTTGAGGTGTTGTTGGTTCATTGTCCTGCGATTCAAAAAATACAAAATACAATCGCCAAAGTTTTGAACATGCGGATTTGTCTGAGGTGAAGTTTTGCTGATACACATAGTACTTGGCTTGTGGGTGCGCGCGCACACACGTGTGTGTTAGTTATGCACGGTTATATCCACCGATCGGGCCGGCCAAGTAATAAAAAATAAAATTCCAATTAATTGCGGTGGATGAGGATAAATCATTGTGTTTGTCTGATAAAGACATTTTACGAGCCCTGTGGGCAAATCATTCCGGTTGCCATTTCTCCACATTGGAAATAATCAAAACAATTCCTCAGGTGTAAAGGAGCGGAAGCTCATTATAATATGCAAAACTGTTATCCAATCATAGCAGTGAGCATTTACTTCCAAGTTTTCAATGCGGCACGCCCATAAAAACCAAACGTTTCAAGAGCTAGGCTCAAAACCAGGGTAGAAAATAGCTTATTACTTATTTATTATGATGTTTTTGAATGTAAAAACCACGCGGACGTCATAAGTTGACCTCAGACAACACTATAAAAAAAATTTTCATGACCCCTTTAAAATAGCATAACACTAAATCCCCTTCCACCTACAGTGAACAACCAAAAACAAAGAATGGACAAAAGACCAAGCTCAGATGATCTAAGGGACCGGGCAGGGTCACACGCATGCGTCGTGGTGATCACGTGAACAGCATCGGTGCCGTAGAACTCGAAAGCGCTTACACCGTTTACAACGGAACGTAGGACACTGACACAGGCTAGAACGAAATTGTTGAATAAAGTTGTATTTTTGTTTGTTTTTGCACACAAAAAGTATTCTCGTCGCTTCATAAAATTACTGGAGTCACACTGTCTATGGAGGGATCAGAGAGCTCTCGGATTTCATCAAAAATATCTTAATTTGTGTTCCGAAGATGAACGAAGGTCTTACGGGTTTGGAACGACATGAGGGTGAGTAATTCATGACAGAATGTTCATTTTTGGGTGAACTATCCCTTTAATAACTGTGGAAGCACGTCATCACAGTCTGCGAATGTTTCTCCTCTCTACATTTTTTTTTTTTTTTTTTAAAGTAAAATGACTTTTAAAAAATCTTTAAAGGAATATTTAATGGCACAATATATAGTAAATTGTTGATTTTGACATTTGGAATGAATTTTGGGTTTGTATGTTTCATTGACTTGAATTTTTATTGTTGTTGATTAATGTAGTTTTGTATTTTTTACTTGTTGGGACACCATGAAGAGTAGCCACTGCCTATTTTCATTCCTCTATACATTACAGTCCGTTGTTTTGCATTGGTTTTTGAAAAAGTAAGAACCATTGTTTGCACAATTTGAGAAATACAGTGTTGTGGTAAAAATTTTGCACATCTCTTAATAACTGACAAATTTCTTCCCATAACTCTGTTTTGACCACTTCAGCCTAAGTCTTATTTCCTCTACCTGTTCAATAGGCACACTCTTTACAGACAGATATACCTTTTGCTTAAATTTGATCCAAACACAATGCTTTTGGTTTTTGTCAAGTTTAGAACCAACTTATTATTCCATACCCACTTTATGACCAATTGTAATTGCTCATCCAAAGCAGTAGACAATTGCTTAATTGATGTTTCTGGTATATTTAATGTCATATAATCTGTATACATGACTGTCCTTGCACACATTAAAACAAGAGGAAGATCATTGGTAAAAATCGAAAATAATAATGGTCCCAAATAACTTCCTTGAGGCACACTGTCACGGTTGGTTTCGGGTTTTGTTTCACGTTTATGTTTTCATGTCTTTTATAATTTTGTAATTTCACTGTCATGTTTCATGTTCCTGGTCTTGTCATGTGATTCCCTTCCCATCTTGTGATCATGTCATGTGCTTCCCTAGTCTCATGTGTTATGTTCCTATTGGTTGGTTTAGATGTGTCATATTCTGATTGGTTCCCTTGTTTCATGTGTCTTGTTCTCATTGGTTGTTTTTGTCATGTGATCCCATTAGTCCTGTATATATAGCCCTCATGTTTCCATTGTCTCTTGTCGAGTATTATCCCCTGCACTATTGTTGATGAGTTCCATGTTTCTTGTTCATGCCAAGTCAAATCTGTTTATTGGATTTCTGGGATTTACTCCTCCTTGAACTGTCACCTTATCGTGGTGGAGGGGTTTGAGTACCCGAATGATCCTAGGAGCTATGTTGTCTGGGGCTATATGCCCCTGGTAGGGTCTCCCAAGGCAAACAGCTCCTTGGTGACGGGCCAGACTAAGAGCAGTTCACAAACCCATTATGAGGAAAATAAAATCAAGGGCCGAGACATCGCCCGGCATGGCGCAGCTGGGGCCCCACCCTGGAGCCAGGCCCAGGGTTGGGGCTCGCATGTGAGCGCCTGGTGGCCGGGCCTCCCCCCATGGGGCCCGTCCGGGCTCAGCCCGAAAATCCAGCCGGGCTCACCACCTGCAGGAGGGATCGTAAGGGGCCGGTGCATAGTGGATCGGGTGACAGTCGAAGGCGAGGCCCCCGACGACCCAATCTCTGGACACGGAAACTGGCTTTAAGGACGTGGAATGTCACCTTGCTGGCGGGGAAGGAGCCTGAGCTTGTGCGGGAGGTCGAGAGGTACCGACTAGAGATAGTCTTGCTGCGTATCTTTTACTGTCTATGGTATCTGCCACTGCAACAAATGATCAGTTAGGCGCCGCGCCTTCCCGTCTTACTGCCAACTGGTGAGATCACTGGAGGTTAGGATATTTTTGGTTTATAATGTTATATACAGGGTTTTTCCTGCATAGAGGCGGCCGCCACCGTCAAATTTCTTGCCGCCTCCGTCTGTCGACAAAACTCAGACAGGCAGTCACATGCTCAGATTGAGCCTGTCGTGATAATTAAATAATCATCAGAAATATATATCGTTACATGATCCTCTTTAGCAATCATTCTTATATTATGATTTGGTGGTACAAAGTCATCTAAAACCATTCCATAGCTGAATGTGAGGGACAGAAGAATATTTACGTCGTTCAATTAAAGTTCATGGAAACTCGTCTTCCCTCCGTTGCGCCTGTCAATCGTTCTCCGTTCAGCATTCAAACAACGCGTTGCGTTCGGTTACAACAGGCAGCATGGTAAAACTCTCTCCAAGATGATATATTCCCATTATAATACTTGATATGTAGATAAAGGGCTGTGGATTTGCATAAAATGACTTTATCTTGCTGGAGTTTATAGCTGTTTTTGAACGATGTTGTACTCGCTATCAGGTGACAACACAAGGACTATTAATTAGCATCACATGCACAATACCTGGAATTTAAAACTGTGAAGAAACAAATGATCAGTAAACCACTGGACAGATATACATTATAGACTAGGATTTGTGTGCTCAACATCTCTTCTCTTTGTGCCGTGAACTTTTCAATGCGCACTAGCGCAGCGCTGCGCACTCTGACTCCATGTTGCTTTAAGCGCATCATTCTGCACCCGGGATGCGCATAAGAGCTTTGTGCCGCTCTGTTTTGAAGCGTTTCATATTATGGTTTTGTGCACTGAAAGATTATTAAAAGCCTATCTTGTTCTCTCGTATCTATCATATCTTTGTTGCCCCATTAAAAAGCTGCACATTACGTTTACAATAAACATCTTGTAATTTTATATTATTTGTGTTGGCCTATATATATATATATATATATATATATACACACATAATTATTTACATTCATATATAAATATAAAGAAAAGGAAGAAGGAGTAAAGCAAGAAGAAGTGCTAGATAGTTCAATAAGAGTTTATGTTTCGGAATAAAAAATGAAATTGAATATTCCAAATTAGTGTCTGTGTATTTTGATTTTCAGAATTTCATTTTACTCTATGTCCTATAGGGGTGGGCCGGGGATGGCAGGGGTTGGTGGCAATGTAAGTATCTGGATATTTGCCGCGGGGCGAGGGCTTCAATTACCGCTCTCTTTTTTGACCATACATGTGTTTGCATCCCTGATCTTCAACTCCCACCTCCGGCGGAGCTTCGACCAGATCACGAGGGAGTCTGGAGATATTGAGTCCGAGTGGACCATGTTCTCCACCTCCATTGTCGACGCGGCCGTTCAGAGCTGTGGCCGTAAGGTCTCGGGTGCCTGTCGAGGCGGCAATCCCCGAACCCGGTGGTGGACACCGGAAGTAAGGGATGCCTTCAAGCTGAAGGAGTCCTATCGGGCCTGGCTGGCTTGTGGGACTCCTGAGGCAGCTGACGGGTACCGGCAGAAGAATAGAGTAAACGTTATAGTTACTTCTTCTGATATGAAAATATATATATATATATAATTGAAAGGATTGTTATTGCAGATTCTATAGACATCAGTGTGTATTTTAAACAATAAATGTATTGTTTTGCTAGTACTTATGTGTATTTAAATGCCTGAAACCTAAAATAAACATTATGTGATAGAAAACACTAAACAGTTGTTGTATATGATAAGCGCTGAGTGTGTCTATCTCTGGGTCAGCCAAAGCGTGAAAGCACATTTGAATTTAGCAGTTGATCACATGAATGTTCTAATCACACCGGTGTGATCGTACACATCAAAAGGTTAATTTAATAAACCATTATAATCTGTTTATCTGTGACAAACCCTGTTTCTGTTTGTTCTGTGTGTGATGATGTTCTTGATGGGAGATTCAGAGACAGACTGAAGCTGGACAATCAAACTGGATCCAAGGTAATATAACACAATTATAGAGTTACACATCTCCGTTTTAAATAAAAATATAAAAAAAACTTTGACAGATACAGATGTAGGATGTTAATAACTGTGGAAGCACGTCATCAGTCTGTGAATGTTTCTCCTCTCGATGGTTCATCCAGCAGGAGGCGCTAGTATAAAAGTATTAGACCCGAGTTAAGTTGGGTCAACTAAAAAATAACAATTCAAGCAACACTTTGAAGAGGGAAATTGAGTGAATGTAAAAAATTCTATGGAACTAGTTACTAAATAATGATTAGTTGAAGCCACATGATTTTTTTTTTACAGTGAGGGTTTAATTCTCAGTTTTAAGTACATGAGACAACAACAGATGTCCGGTTGGGAAAGTGAGCCCAGGTGAAAAGGAAATATATTTAAATTGTGCTTTTTTGGACATACTTAATATATTTAAATTATACTATACTAAATGCATATTAAATGTATTATTTTGAAACAACTTTAAGTATATTAAGTGCATTTTAAGATATGCTTAAGATCAATTTTAAGCTATTTGCAATATATTTTAATATATTAAATTGTGCTAAAATAGAACAACTTTAAGTACATTTAGTGCAATTTAAATGTATTTCTTTAAATTATAAAGAAATGTTCTTCATTTAAAATATATTTAAAATTATTAATTTTAATGTGCTTCAAGAACATTTCAATAACATTTTAGTTCATTAAAAATGCATTAGTATTACACTACTAGTATATTATAAATCTGTTTTTTCAGTATTCAAAATGGTCTAAAAAGTGCAAAATCATTAAATATAAATGTTAAGACATGTACACACTTTGAAATATAGAAAACTTGAATGTACTATATCATTATATACATTACAAAATAAATTCCTTGAGTACATTAAGAAAGTACAGCAGCATACATAATCTCTTGACAAATAAATTATAATAAATGAAAGATCAGTGAAATGCTATGGCAGAGCTATTTTCATCCACTTGTAGAACATTTCAGTCATACCTGTATTACTGAAAAGCACACTGTGAATATGACATCATTGAATAAAAGTTACTGGAAAACAAAGCCCAGGTGAACAGGACGTACTATTAAATGTATTAAAAATGCACTTGAAATTCAAGTAGTATGTTTATATTATATTTACAGAAACAGAAGAGTTTAAATGCCACATCATCTTCAAGTGGACAGTCACTTGAAGATGATATTCTTCATAGGCACATATAGGCACACAGTCTTAGAGCTAAACCTTGCCTAACTAGGGCCCAGGTAAGGAAGCAGACTGCTTGCTAGCTGTCTCACGTCACAGAAGTCAGATAAATCCCAGCACATAGTATCTCATCAATCTGACGAACAGGGAGGGGACCAGAGCAATAAACCTCATCTGCCATCGTACTTGTGTAAACTCGCAAGTATGATGGCAGATGAGGTTTATTGCTCTGGTCCCCTCCCTGTTCGTCAGATCGATGAGATACTTAGCAGACTATCATCACTCAATGGCTGGTTGTCTAAGTGGTGTCCGCAGAATAACATAGGGTTCATAGACAATTGGAAAAGCTTTTGGGGCAGACCTGACCTGTTAAAAAGAGATGGTATTCATCCCTCCTGGGATGGTGCCACTCTTCTCTCTAGTAATTTGGCACATAGTCTTAGAGCTAAACCTTGACTAACTTGGGACCAGGTAAGGAAGACTGGCTTAACCGACCGTCTGCTAGCTGTCTCACGTCACAGAAGTCAGATAAATCCCAGCACATAGAGACTCTTTCACCTAGATATTATCACATAGAGACTGTGTCTGTTCCCAGAATTAGTAAAAACAAAACACTCTCGAACCCATATAAGGGAAAAAATTTAATTGATGTTCAACAAATAAAAAACAGATATAATACAGATGATCAAATGATGAAGCTCGGGTTGATGTATATTCGATCCCTTTCCTCAAAAGCGCTTATTGTTAATGATATGATTACAGATCATAACCTAGATGTGCTGTGTTTGACAGAAACCTGGCTAAAACCTGACGATTACATTACTTTAAATGAGTCCACCCCCCAAGATTATTGTTATAAACACGAGCCGCGTCTGAAAGGTAAAGGGGAAGGGGTTGCTGTAATTTATAATAATATCTTCAGTATTACTCAGAAGTCTAGTTTCAGATATAATTCCTTCGAAGTTTTGGTGCTTTACGTAACGTTATGTAGTGTAAATGATAAATCTTGTTTGACATTTGTGCTGGCTACTGTATACAGGCCACCAGGGCACCATACAGACTTTATCAAAGAATTTGCTGATTTTCTATCAGAGTTAGTACTGGCTGCAGATAAAGTACTAATTGTTGGTGATTTTAATATCCATGTAGACAATGAAAAAGATGCATTGGGAATGGCATTTAGAGACATTCTAAACTCTATTGGAGTAAGGCAACACGTGTCAGGACCCACTCATCGCCGTAATCATACGTTAGACCTAATACTGTCACATGGAATAAATGTTGATACTGTTGAAATTCTGCAGCAGAGCGATGACATCTCAGATCATTACCTAGTATCATGTATACTTAATGTAGCAAAGGCTGCAAAACCATCCCGTTGTTTCAAATATGGCAGGACTATCACTGCTGCGACTAAAGACTGCTTTGTAAATAATCTTCCTCATCAGTTTCATCTCCTCAGCATCCCAGATAGCCTAGAGGAACTCGATGTTGCAACAGAAACTACTCTCTCTTTTCCAGCACTTTAGACACAGTTGCTCCTCTGCGCTTAAAGAAGATTAAAGAAAATAGTCCAACGCCGTGGTACAACGAGCACACCCGGGCCCTTAAAACAGCAGCCAGAAAAATGGAGCGCAGCTAGAAGAAAACAAAACTGGAAGTTTTTCGGATTTTGTGGAAAGAGAGCATGATTGCATACAGGAAGGCCCTAAAAACTGCTAGATCTGCTTATTTCTCGACTCTCTTAGAAGAAAACAAACACAACCCTAGGTATTTATTTGATACAGTGGCTAAATTAACAAGAAATAAAGCTTCAACTTCTGATGTTTGCAAACAGCACAGCAGTAATGACTTTATGAACTTCTTTACTTGCAAGATTGATAATATTAGGAAAAAAATTATAACTATGCAACCATCTACTACAATATCACATCAGACAGTGCATTGTAGTGTCACTGAGGAAAAATTCCACTCATTCACTGCTATAGGAGAAGAAGAATTGGCTAAACTCGTTAAATCATCAAAGTCAACAACATGTATGCTCGACCCTATACCGACTAAACTACTAAAAGAGATGCTTCCAGAGGTCATAGATCCTCTTCTTAATATCATTAATTCATCCTTGTCATTAGGATATGTACCGAAAACTTTTAAGTTAGCTATTATTAAACCACTTATTAAAAAACCGCAACTTGATCCTACAGAATTAGTCAATTACAGGCCAGTCTCAAATCTACCCTTTCTGTCAAAAATACTAGAAAAGGCAGTGTCTTCACAACTATGCTCCTTTTTAGAAAGAAATGGTATCTGTGAGGATTTCTAGTCAGGATTTAGACTGTATCATAGTACTGAGACTGCTCTCATCAGAGTTACAAATGATTTACTCTTATCATCCGATCGAGGTTGTATCTCTCTGTTAGTGTTACTCGATCTTAGCGCTGCATTCGATACTATCGACCACAACATTCTTTTGAATAGACTTGGAAATTTTGTTGCCATTAGTGGAATTGCATTGGCATGGTTTAAATCATACTTATCTGACCGTTATCAGTTTGTAGCAGTAAATGAAGAGATGTCACACCGATCACAAGTTCAGTATGGAGTACCGCAGGGCTCAGTGCTAGGACCGTTGCTTTGCACCCTGTACATGCTACCACTGGGAAATATCATTAGGAAGCATGGCGTTAGTTTTCATTGTTATGCTGACGATACTCAGCTCTATATTTCTTCACGCCCTGACGAAACTTACCAATTCACAAGATTAAAGGAATGCATAACTGATATAAAAAATTGGATGACTAGTAATTTCCTGCAACTTAATTCAGAAAAAACAGAATTTTTAATTATTGGACAAAAAAACTCCACAAGTAGTAACCTAGAATAGTGTCTAACACTCGATGGCTGCTCTGTCAAGTCCTCGTCGTCAGTTAGGAACCTGGGTGTGCTCTTTGATACCAATCTCTCATTTGAAAGCCACGTTTCTAGCATCTGTAAAACAGCATTCTACCATCTTAAAAATATATCTAAATTATGGCACGTTATCAATGCAAAATGCTGAACAGTTAGTTCATGAGCTCAAGGCTAGATTATTGTAATGCTCTACTGGGTGGTTTCCCTGCACGGTTAATAAATAAACTCCAGCTGGTCCAAAACGCAGCAGCTAGAGTTCTTACTAGAACCAGGAAGTATGACCATATTAGCCCGGTTCTGTCAACACTGCACTGGCTCACTATTAAACATCGTATAAATTTTAAAATCTTGCTGATTACTTACAAAGCACTAAATGGTTTAGCGCCCCAGTACTTGAGCGAGCTCTTAACACATTATACTCCATCACGTCTATTGCGGTCTCAAAATTCTGGCCAGTTGATAATACCTAGAATATCAAAATCAACTGCAGGCGGTCGATCCTTTTCCTATTTAGCACCTAAACTCTGGAACAGTCTTCCTAGCATTGTTCGGGAAGCAGATACACTCTCAGTTTAAATCTAGACTAAAAACACATCTCTTTACTGTGGCATACACATAAAACACTATCAATTTCTATTATTCAAATCAGTTAAATGATTGTTAGGCTGCATTTACTAGGTCAGCCGGAACCGGAAACACCGGCAGAGAGTGTCTGCAGAGAGCGTGTCAATTAAACTCCCCCCTGTAAATGCAGCATCGACACGACATCCTCATTAAACCCGTCTCCGGCGTGATGACTCCAATCTTTCGAATAATCTTACGAATATCTTTCAATCTAATATGACTTCTGACCTGTAATGTTGCCAGAATCATAATCATACACTATTTGTTCGTCGGCCAGAGGAGAACTGGCACCCCGACTGAGCCTGGTTTCTCCCAAGGTTTTTTTCTCCATTCTGGCCCTGAAGGAGTTTTGGTTCCTTGCCACCGTCGCCTTTGGCTTTTGGCTTGCTCAGTTGGGGACACTTAAATTTCAATTATATTACTGATCTGCCCGCATTGACACTATATGATAATTGAAATTAGCTGGATGACATCACCGTTTTCACCAGAGCGGCTGTACAGCCGAATCAAATTCTGTTGCATTATTTTCCTGTTTTATAGTTGTTTTAAGACAGACAAATGTCACCACATCGATTTTAAACAGATTCATCAAAGTCTTTAGAAAGGGACTTTATATATGACTGCCCAGTGCTGAAGTTGCTAGATATCTAACATTAGCTGGTGTCAGTATCATGTTACAGCGGTTAACGCCAGTATTCCACTGTTAGCTAGCAAATGCATAGCAGCCCTACCCACCTAGGAACAAACTTAACAGATATTTATTTATGCAAACAGCAACTAAAACTTACCAGTAACTTCTGCAGGCAGTATCTTCATCTCTTCGTGTCTGCTTCCATTAAATGTAGATTTGAAAAGCTTGGCTCTGATTGGTCAAATTGAATGTACGTTAACGTTAGCTGAAAACGAAAAAGAAGTGCTGTTACAGTTACATTTTGTGTCAAAAATACGACTGGCACAGAAAGTAACGTTAATTAAATACAAATCTTACCTGGAGTCACAAAATAATGAGAGATTTATAACCGTCCGATGAAAAACAACTCGCCAAACTGTTCACGTTTCAAAATGCTCATCGCAAAAAACAACAAAAAACATCACCAAAGTAATCCATATGAATCACATGGTTTCCTCCAAGTCCTCTGAAGAGACATGATCGCTCTATATGATTTACAGTTTAAATTTAGATTTATAATCGCATTCAAGCAACATATCTGGGTAGAGGTACGAGTACGAGTACGAGCTCATTATCATGAGAACCAATCAGAGCTGTTCAACGGCTCTGGAACCAATCAGGTTTAATCATGTGTGGTTTGAATTTAAACACAAGTAAAAACAGGGATTTTTATTAAAGATTTATGATTTATGACGACTGTTCTCTATATAGATCAGTGTTTATGATGCATTTCAAATAATATGATGTTGAAATCCTTGTCAGAATTTCAGTAGTAGCCTATTACAAACATATCATGTAATGGACGACAGCCTTTTATGACGTAAAAGTGAACAACATATTAATAAGTATGCATATTGCGATGCTTAATAATAGTTGACAAATGTTTATAATACATTATAATTTGTTAATGTTAAATTTTTAAAAAAATATCTTACTTTTGAAAATATTAAAATGATAAATGCATAAATATTTAATATATGTTGCATTATATATTGCATAAATACACTCACCTAAAGGATTATTAGGAACACCATACTAATACTGTGTTTGACCCCCTTTCGCCTTCAGAACTGCCTTAATTCTACGTGGCATTGATTCAACAAGGTGCTGAAAGCATTCTTTAGAAATGTTGGCCCATATTGATAGGATAGCATCTTGCAGTTGATGGAGATTTGTGGGATGCACATCCAGGGCACGAAGCTCCCGTTCTACCACATCCCAAAGATGCTCTATTGGGTTGAGATCTGGTGACTGTGGGGGCCATTTTAGTACAGTGAACTCATTGTCATGTTCAAGAAACCAATTTGAAATGATTGGAGCTTTGTGACATGGTGCATTATCCTGCTGGAAGTAGCCATCAGAGGATGGGTACATGGTGGTCATAAAGGGATGGACATGGTCAGAAACAATGCTCAGGTAGGCCGTGGCATTTAAACGATGCCCAATTGGCACTAAGGGGCCTAAAGTGTGCCAAGAAAACATCCCCCACACCATTACACCACCACCACCAGCCTGCACAGTGGTAACAAGGCATGATGGATCCATGTTCTCATTCTGTTTACGCCAAATTCTGACTCTACCATCTGAATGTCTCAACAGAAATCGAGACTCATCAGACCAGGCAACATTTTTCCAGTCTTCAACTGTCCAATTTTGGTGAGCTCGTGCAAATTGTAGCCTCTTTTTCCTATTTGTAGTGGAGATGAGTGGTACCCGGTGGGGTCTTCTGCTGTTGTAGCCCATCCGCCTCAAGGTTGTGCGTGTTGTGGCTTCACAAATGCTTTGCTGCATGCCTCGGTTGTAACGAGTGGTTATTTCAGTCAAAGTTGGTCTTCTATCAGCTTGAATCAGTCGGCCCATTCTCCTCTGACCTCTAGCATCAACAAGGTATTTTCGCCCACAGGACTGCCGCATACTGGATGTTTTTCCCTTTTCACACCATTCTTTGTAAACTCTAGAAATGGTTGTGCGTGAAAATCCCAGTAACTGAGCAGATTGTGAAATACTCAGACCGGCCCGTCTGGCACCAACAACCATGCCACGCTCAAAATTGCTTAAATCACCTTTCTTTCCCATTCTGACATTCAGTTTGGAGTTCAGGAGATTGTCTTGACCAGGACCACACCCCTAAATGCATTGAAGCAACTGCCATGTGATTGGTTGATTAGATAATTGCATTAATGAGAAATTGAACAGGTGTTCCTAATAATCCTTTAGGTGAGTGTATATTGCATATATAAATACACTAAAACTTCACTAAAAGTATGCTTGTGTTTAGCATATTTCTTAAAAGTGTAATTAAGCATATATTTATTACCAAAGTATTTCTAGTATACTTTTTAGAAATATATTAAAATGCAATTCAATATATTTTTAATGCACTTCAAATAAGCATGTTGGGAATACAAATGTATTATAAGCATACTGCTTGAATTTATCAGAGAAATGTTATTGAACAAGTATACAAAGCATTAGATTAAGTCCTTGTTAAAAATGATAACATTACGGACATGAATGTCAACGTCAGAGTGAATATCCGTGCCAGGGACAAATTAAACAAACTGATTTCCCAGAACTATTCTGGCGTGTTTCCCAAAGCTAACCATGGTCACATGTTCTGTCGTTACCAATAGAGTTCAGTGGGACTTTCGGATTCTGGGAAATGCACCCTGTTGTCCATTTCTCGAAATACACTTCATTCTGGATCCACCTCCCTTTCTTTGAAAGAGACTTTTTTTCAAGGTACACAAAGATAGTAATACTAGGTTACTATTAAGAGGTATGGACCTCAGATTACTGAATTTAACTCGGATAAAAATGAGGCTGTGAGGGATAGACTTACAGTCTTATACAATGGCATGCACTGTATAAAAGTGTAGGGCTGCAACAACTAATTGATAATGAATCTCATTATCATCGGCGGCGTTAGGGAGGGGCTAGCAGGTGCTTCAGCACCCCCAAGAAAGACCAAAGCATCCCCATAGCACCCCCAAACATTTTTTTGCTGGAAGCAATTATATACAGGCTGTATTCTAATTAATCTTGTGATTGTAATTTAGTTCCTTGTAATTTAGCCAGAGGTTGAGAACGGTTCAGATGTTGATTGTACGGAGTCTGACACGGAGCAGTCCGCTTACACATTTGCCACGGATGCAGCTAATACAACTAGTCTACCAAAGTGGCATCCCTGACTAATCATCAAACAAGGTAGGAAGATTTTATTTATTTCTGGTTAGGGCTGTCTGGTTGGAAGAGTTTGAGAGAATTGGGGAGGTGACGCTTTGGGTTGCGCACTCAGATGTGAGACACCAGGACTGAGGTTTAAACTTGTACGCCTTTATGACTACGGGTGTATAGAGTTTGATCCACTACGAATAGGGAAGGAAAGACACTGGAAGCCATAGAGGCAGTCTGCAATAAAAAGCCAGATATCCGTCCATTGCCAGCTTAAATGAATGGGACTTTGTCCACGAATACCCTATATTTAGTTTCTCTGAGAATTAGTGTTTACAGATGAACTTAAATCCAGACTTTTGTCTAATACTCCACACAACCACTGGTTTGCATGATAACATGATAATTTTAGATCATATTAGCATATTTTATACATTTTTAATATGAAGGCTATACATATTGCCTACATTTAAACTTGTTTAACAAACAATAGAAGTAAAAATGAAACCTTAACTCCGCTGGTTCTCGTGCCGAAGCTGGAATTGTGTTAAGCGGGAGAACTGCTAACTTCAGATTGCCATCATGCATTTCCCTCATAGCCTAAAAGATGCTGTGACTGACTCCATAACCTGCCCATAAACAAACAGTGAACAGCTCGGAGGACATATTTTATCATCATTTAGATTTAGTATTAGAATAAAATCATTTATTTTATGCAAGGCATCACGTGTTTCCATCATGTGAAAAGACTGATGCAACACTCGTTTAGGATGTGTCCCTGTGTTCTTTGCATGAAATTAATTATTTACAGCACAGTAACGATTTTATACATAATATAAAATTCACACGAGCCTGATAGATGATGTTACATTAAAGTAAATGTATACATGTTGAATAATATTTAAAAAAAGACTAAAGCCAGTTAAGATATACTTTTTATTGTCCCCGAAGGGAAATTTGTTTTGGACCCTGTCCATTCCCCAGTCCTTGCAAAGACAAAATACAAAATACAAAGAATAAACGTCTCTCAACACATCCTCCCCCAAAACATATTCTCATATACACTAGACAGGTACGTATATAGTAGGCACATAAACACCTTTCATTGGCAGTTTTAAAAAAAATTAAAAACCATTATTAATTACAGCTCCCATATTGCACATTCCCAATGGTATACATATTGTACAATTAAATAATGCACAACTCCCTAACCTACAAAATGCACAACTGACATATTGCACACCCCAATAGCCTACAAATTGCACAGATGACACATTCCACATAACCTAAGCATTACATGATGACATAATGGACAATCCAACAGCCCATACATTCACCCCTAACATATTACATTACCCCAATAACCTACTTATTGCATGATGCCATAGCCTACATATTAGTGTTGATAAGCTTAATGGACATAGGCAAAAATGAGTGTTTATATCGGTTTAACCTGCATTTAGGAACTCTGAATCTTCTGCCGGAGGGTAAAAGCTGGAATTCTGGGTGAAGTATGTGGGTCGGATCGGAAACTATTTTTTGTGCCTGTCTGATAACCGACTGCTCATACATTTTCTGGGTGGGCAGATGGTTTTTGACCCCCATAATCTTCATAGCTGTCTTTACGTGACGGGCGATCTGTGAGTTTAACTGTACTGTCAGGTTACCATACCAGGCTGTAATACTCTCTAATATTGCATCATAGAACAACAACATACATTTTTGTTCCACTCCATACAATCTAAGTCTTCGTAAAAAATGCATCCTCTGTTGGAGTCTGGAACAGACAGTATTTACGTGGTCCTTCCAGGTCAGTGCATTATCAATATGTACGCCAAGGTACTTGTAAGAGCTAACCTGAGTAATAGGTAAATTAATGATCACTACAGGCCTGGTATCGCCTATGGCTTTTTGGTCAGTCTTGGTCACGTTTAGCACAAGATAGTTGTCGTCGCACCACTGAACAAATTCCTCAATTTTCGTATGATACGCTGCCTGACTTCTATCCTCTAACCTGTTGAGTACGGGCTGTTAAAAAAGAAAGATACCAATTGAGAATAAAAGGGTTAACATTCATATGTTTCAGTTTCTGGATGAGCATATGAGGCTGCAGAGTATTAAAAGCCGAACTAAAATCAACAAACAAAATACGTGCATAGGCCTTGGGGTCCTCGAGGTGTTTACTGGCCAGATGTGAAATGCTGTTAATAGCATCATCTGTGCCACGCCCCTGCCTGTAAGCAAACTGAAACGGATCTAAAAACACACCAACATTTTGCTTAAGAAATGACACCATTATCCTCTCAAGACAAGGCCTGAAATCATTATTCACCTTTGGCTATGGTTTTTTAGGTACCGGTGTAATTACTGATTTCTTCCACAGGGTGGGTATGACGTGTGAGTCTACTGATTTTTGAAAGATTGGGAACCATGCAGGTGTCAGCTCATCTGCACGTCTTTAACAGGATCACCAGCCTTACATCCTGCTCTGTGACTGAAATTGTCTCTGAAACATTCTTCCATTCAGAGAAGTTCCGAGATTCAAATCTCAAGTCCTTCAGTTCATTAGCTTTTTGCAAGTCATCTGAAGTACCGATGCGTTTTTGCGCTGGCGTCATATTTGTAATTACCTTCATCGTATCCCATAGATTTTTTAAATTCATTTCTGTAAAACTCTGTTCGATTAGTTCTTTATGTCTTCTCCTGGCTTTCCTGAGCAAATGATTAAGCTCTGTTTGCACGATTTGTGCTCTGTCCTGGTTCTTAAATGCCAATTTCTTGCGATTGATGCAGTCTTTAACCTCCTTAATTATACACTCACCTAAAGGATTATTAGGAACACCTGTTCAATTTCTCATTAATGCAATTATCTAATCAACCAATCACATGGCAGTTGCTTCAATGCATTTAGGGGTGTGGTCCTGGTCAAGACAATCTCCTGAACTCCAAACTGAATGTCAGAATGGGAAAGAAAGGTGATTTAAGCAATTTTGAGCGTGGCATGGTTGTTGGTGCCAGACGGGCCGGTCTGAGTATTTCACAATCTGCTCAGTTACTGGGATTTTCACGCACAACCATTTCTAGAGTTTACAAAGAATGGTGTGAAAAGGGAAAAACATCCAGTATGCGGCAGTCCTGTGGGCGAAAATGCCTTGTTGATGCTAGAGGTCAGAGGAGAATGGGCCGACTGATTCAAGCTGATAGAAGAGCAACTTTGACTGAAATAACCACTTGTTACAACCGAGGTATGCAGCAAAGCATTTGTGAAGCCACAACACGCACAACCTTGAGGCGGATGGGCTACAACAGCAGAAGACCCCACCGGGTACCACTCATCTCCACTACAAATAGGAAAAAGAGGCTACAATTTGCACAAGCTCACCAAAATTGGACAGTTGAAGACTGGAAAAATGTTGCCTGGTCTGATGAGTCTCGATTTCTGTTGAGACATTCAGATGGTAGAGTCAGAATTTGGCGTAAACAGAATGAGAACATGGATCCATCATGCCTTGTTACCACTGTGCAGGCTGGTGGTGGTGGTGTAATGGTGTGGGGGATGTTTTCTTGGCACACTTTAGGCCCCTTAGTGCCAATTGGGCATCATTTAAATGCCACGGCCTGCCTGAGCATTGTTTCTGACCATGTCCATCCCTTTATGACCACCATGTACCCATCCTCTGATGGCTACTTCCAGCAGGATAATGCACCATGTCACAAAGCTCGAATCATTTCAAATTGGTTTCTTGAACATGACAATGAGTTCACTGTACTAAAATGGCCCCCACAGTCACCAGATCTCAACCCAATAGAGCATCTTTGGGATGTGGTGGAACGGGAGCTTCGTGCCCTGGATGTGCATCCCACAAATCTCCATCAACTGCAAGATGCTATCCTATCAATATGGGCCAACATTTCTAAAGAATGCTTTCAGCACCTTGTTGAATCAATGCCACGTAGAATTAAGGCAGTTCTGAAGGCGAAAGGGGGTCAAACACAGTATTAGTATGGTGTTCCTAATAATCCTTTAGGTGAGTGTATATGGTTTGTTGTTAGGATATAGTTATTTCTTTTTGAGTTATAACATTATCCACACAGAATTTTATGTAATCCGTAACTGTCTCTGCCACGTCCAGTTCATGAAAGATACTCCACTCTTGTCGAGAGAAAACAGCCTTTAAGGGACTCTATGCTGTCACTCGTCCAGACCTTTACAGTCTTGGTATATGGTTTACTGCTCTTGGGAACAGTTCTGTAAGTAGGAATGAGATGGACTACGTTATGGTCCGAGTTTGACAGCGGGGGTTTAGTCCTGCTCACGTAAGCATTTCTCACATTACAATAACACTTATCAAGGATTCTATCTTCTCTTGTAACACATTTAACGTACTGTGAAAACCCTGGGAGTGACAGTTCCAGTTTACAGTGATTAAAATCCCCTAAAATAACAACCGAGGCCTCCGGAGTGCGCAGTAGCTGTTGGTGTACACAGTCAGTAATGTGTGCCGCAGCATTTGCAGCGTTTCCGCTGGGAGGGACATACACACTGCAGAGGATGATGTTGCCAAACTCTCTGGGCAGATACAGGGGTCTTAGGCTCAAGCACATTAATTCAACGTCGGGATTACAAATACTTTTGCGCATGTGTATGTTGCACCATTTATCATTAATAAAAACACAAATACCCCCGCCTCTGTCTTTACCCGACGTCTCACTCCTATCGGAGCGAATAAAAGAGAAACCCTCCACCTCACACAGTGAGTCAGGAACATCGGGACGCAGCCATGTCTCCGTGAACACCATTATTGGACTTGCGGTATTCGTAGCAGGCTGAAGCGTTAATCCGTAACTCATCCATTTTCTTTTTCAAGGACCTCACGTTACTGAGGATCACGGAGGGTAGCGGCGGCCTGTTACCTCTCCTTCGGAGACGCTGCCGGATACCTCCTCTCCTTCCTCTTCTCCGAATTCGTCTCCTCGGGGCCGAGGGTCGTATGTCCTCGATGAGGTCTGGCGGTGGATGGTCTCCCGCAGTACGGAGGGCAAGCAGCTCAACTCTGGTGTATGACAGCGCCAGATTCTTTCCTTTTGTTTGGCATGGCCGGAGGAGTTCCGCAATAAAAAGTGCCAATAGAAGTTTTGCCAAGGTCGTCATTGTGTCGACTATACATATACACACTTCCACGGTTTTTAAACGTCAAAAAAACCCCCGACAGTATTACTCTTAAAAACACAAAACAACATTAAAAAGAAAAAAACTGCAGCGTGAGACAAGAGTCTGGGTCGCAGCAGTGCCGCGCCGCCGGAAGCAAAAAGCAGTTGAACTAGAGGAGCAAATGAGAAAGAAACCACCAGACGTAGCTTGCAGAAACCACTAGAAGGAGCGGCGTCGGTAAATAAGTCCTACAGGACTTACATGGAATGCCGATTTTGAGTGTGACCTGGTTACCACATAGTCTCAGTGAGCTTTTTTTAAATTTACGTTTTACAAAAGGTTATTTAAGCATTTTCAGACATTTGGAAAACATTTGAAAATGCTAGTGTGGACGGAGACACAATACCAAGCCTGTTTATTTCTGCTTAATTTACACACTGGTTTTGACTTAAACTTTGTTCACTGTGTGTGTGTTTTGCTTCTGAAACCTGTTTGCTGATCACCTGAACTTTGCCTGTTCCTGATTTTGAGTTTGAAAATGTAAGATCAGCAAAGAGTAAACTGTGATGGAGGTCGGGGAGGATTCACACTCAACCAGATAAATATCACAGTTCAGTCGTGTTTCAGATCAATCTTTCAGACATTTTAAGAGTCGCTATCGTGGGCTTTTCAGTGAACCGATGAAGAAAATGTTTCTCAGACTAGTTTTCCTCTGGTTGTGTTTGTGGCGTCTGGCTGGTGAGTTTTAAATGTGTTTTTATGGCTTCAGTTGTTTCTGTTCTGGTATCATGTGATAAATTACTGGTTAAATGAGTTAGAGAAGATTAACATTCACTGTTAGTGTCAGCAACGGTGGCTGTAGTGAAGCGCACGACTCAGGAATAACTCAAAGAACAGTCTTTACTCTAATAATCCACACAATACACAGGAGAATCATGAGGAGAAACACAACCACGTAACGTAGACGATACCGGACGATGAACTGAACAGAACTCAGGGTTTAAATAACAGGGAGATCATGGGAAGAACAGAAACAGATCTGGGATTAATGAACTAATGATGCACAGGCCAATGGAAACAGAGAGAAAACTAAACCTGAACAGAACAAACACGTTACAGTTCGTCTCATATAGAAATAATTCAACTGGGATTTTACTGTCAGATCAAGTTTGAGTTCAGCTCTAAACTCAGTTATTATGGATTGATGAAATAAAATGATATAAATATGAAGCTCAGATACTCGACAATCAGGGTATCTTCCGTCCATTCCAAATCCGTTTTCAATTAAAAAACAGAAAACGAAAAAACAAATTGTTTTTCCATTTTTTTCAGAAAAACGAGATTTCGGCTTGATTTTTCGTTTTTTCGTTCAGAGGTAGAAAAATGAATAAACAGTTTGAATATTTGATTTCTACACGCGGGCGGGACTTATACGCCCCTTTCTGCTGATTGGGCAGCCGAAGATCAAACCAGACAACCGGAGAACAACAGAGATATTAAAATACATACTCTTTTATTTTATGATTTATGCGTTATATGTGTTTTATTAAAATTGATTATAATTGATCTCAAAAGGGTGCTTGTGCTTCTGTTGCACACTCGCAACAGAATATTTTCATTAAAGCCTGTAATAACTTGCCATTTCAGGTTGTTTCTCAAACCCTACAGTATACCTTCAGAGCGCTTGGAATATATAGCACGATTTGCATATATGGATTATGTTACAACATATTTGCATCCGCTTTAAAAAAAAAAAAAGGGCAAATGCCAGCAGGACATTTGTGTGTGTGTGTGTTTCGAAAAAAGAAGGTAATAAGCATAACATCAATTGGTAGTTACCCTAGTTCACACAGTTCCAATAAATTGCGATGGGTTAAATAAACTTAATAAACTGCAGATAAATGCACCAGTCAGGTTCAGGAAATACGCAGCAGTTATTACTTTGAGTTTATTTCATATTGAGTAAATAAATGTCCAATGACCCCCATATAATTAGGCTATAACAGTGATTAAGCCCAAAGTTAATGTGGGTGGGGATAATTAACACAATGTATAGCCTATAATGCATCCTATGCATTTTGTAATATTACAGCACATTTTATAATTGACCGTATTTGCCAGAAAAGTCGCACTGAGTGTAATTCACACGACACCGGGTCATGCTGAGAGAGAAACATGTGAACGTTGCATTGTAGTAAAATCTGCATTTTATTATTAGCCTACATTCAGAAGTAGTGTAAAACACCGGTCAATAAAATACAATATTAACATTATAAACACTATTAACATGTAGGCTATGCGTATTTTACTTCCCCTCACTGTATGACAAATCCTTAAATGAATGGTATTCAGAAAACAACAAGAATGAAAAATATAAGTAGCCATATAATAAAAATATACATAGAAGCCTAGCCTATATAAAAATAGTCTATATATTGTGCCATTTATTACAAACAACATTTATTTTAAACACCAAGCCTAAATGAATTTATTTGAATTGAAACTGTATCGACGTTGGGCTCGTCGCTCGTGCATCTTTCATTCGGTCCAAAGTTTCCATATTTGCAATGTAACATTTGGATGCTGTTATACTATTTATGTAAAGAAGGCTTCGTCCAGTCCCATACGCGTATAGGCTAAATCGGCATCTTCACATGCAGAGATATGAGTTTGGAATAACAGCAAGTACTGACTGGCACAGCCTTAATATTGTACAACAGGCAAATTAAATTAAGCAGAATAACTTTTTATATGTTTGGTTTTATTTTGATAATGAACAGGCTGCGATGTCAAGTTAGCAATGCCAGAACTGATACGTTATGTGAGCGCGCGAGTCGCCGGCGCCATCACTTAATTTTTTCCTCATTCGAAACAGTAAAATATTTATTTTATTTGTGTACATTTAAAATTACTACAAAATGTAAGGCTTTTGAAAAATTAAGAAAACCACAAGATGCACTGCTTTGGCGCGTCTCGGTCTCATATGAACATCTTTCTGACGCACACGCACCAGAAACATGAACTAAAATACAGCGAATACTTGACGCGCCTACTTTAAAAAGTCAACATTTCGATTATTTGACGTTAATAGTCACTTTGGAATAAATCACAGCATGTTTCATGCCCCTGGCACTTTGCTGGTCTAAAGCCGCTGGTCTACACAGAAGAAAGCCCTGTCTAGGCTCTGCCCCGGTACAGGTTGTGTCGAGCCATTCGTTAGTCTGGTTGTTTGATGAGAAAAATATGAAATGTAGCTGCAATAAACGCGTTAAGAATCCGTACAGCTGTAGCAGCGCAGGACTTTTATTCTGCCGTGCGGAACTGAGGAAGAACTGATGACGGAATAGTTTGATCTTCGGCTGACCAATCAGCAGAAAGGGGCGTATAATTCCCGCCCGCGTGTAGAAATCGAATATTCAAACTGTTTATTCATTTTTCTACATCTGAACGAAAAACGAAAAATCAAGCCGAAATCTCGTTTTTCTGAAAAAATGAAAAAACGAAAAACGATTTGTTTTCTCGTTTTCTAGTTGAAAACGGATTCAGAATGGATGGAAGATACCCTGATTCTCGACGGCATTAGTTTGAGTGTGACATTAAACATTAAAGTGTCTTTTTTAGTTATTGTTCCATATATAAATCTATTTCTCTTTTCATTCATCTTATTTTGTCTCTGTACTGCAGCAGAATATTATTAATTTCACATTTAAATGGTTAAAAGTATTTTAGTGAAGCTTCATCAAACCAACATCAAGTGATTTTAAAACTTTAATCTGTGAAAAACTTCAGGTTCTTCAGGTGTGTTTGGTTTTGAAGAGAAATATGTGAAGGAGGGAGATTCAGTCGCTCTAGACTCTGGGCTTACTAAACTAAAGGATGATGATGTGATTCGATGGAGGTTTGGAATCACTGTAATAGCTGAAATCAATAAACGGGTCGACAGCATCACTGTATATGATGATGTTCTTGATGGGAGATTCAGAGACAGACTGAAGCTGGATCATCAAACTGGATCTCTGACCATCACAAACATCACAACTGAACATGCTGGACGTTATAATCTACAGATCAACTATATGAGGGTTCATTTCTATCTCAATGTCATTGGTGAGTTAAAAAACCTGGTGTACCTGTTTTTTAATGACAAAAGTTAAATTAATTCATATACCAATTAGTTTCTTTTTTGTTTGTTTTATGATATTGTTTATTTCAAATTTAAATTAGGGCTGAACGATACATCGAATTTTCATCGTCATCGCGATATGAACTTGCGCGATGAACACATCGCAACAGACAGCCTGACACGATGAATAAGGGAAAACAGTTTGACCTATCACGTTTAGCCCTGAAGACATGGTTGGCGCGTTCATGCTATTTGGCCAATCAGGTGAAGCCCCAGGAAGTGTCAGCTACGCTCAGATTGATTTGTGAGGTGTCAATTTAGTTGCGACACTGTGCCGTTAGCAAATACGATGGCGGAGGAAGGAGCGAAGAGTGAGGAAAATGTGGTGGCTGACGAAGACCTTGTGGAATATGGAATTATTTTGGATTTAGGAGAGATGACGTGTGACAAACACAGGTACTGTGTAAAACATGCTGAAAAATATTCAGTGGGAATAGGCTATTCAATGTTTAGGTTCTATGTTCGCAAAGAACCTATTAAAGCACTAAGACATGGGAACAGTATAGCTAACATTCACATTTGAATATTTATCTCAAGTCATATCGTCATCGCAATATTAAACAATGTTAACGCACATCGCAGCTTTTCCTCATATCGTGCAGCCCTAATTTAAATGTTAAACTATTTAATTTAATAAACCATTATAATCTGTTTATCTGTGACAAACCCTGTTTCTGTTTGTTCTGTGTGATTGATCTAGATGAAGAAGTGTCAGTGACACAGGGAGATTCAGTCACTCTAAACTCTGGTCTCACTGAAATGAAGGATGATGATGAGATTCAGTGGAGGTTTGGATATAAAGAAAACACTGTAATAGCTGTAATCAATAAACGGGCCGACAGCTTCACTGTATATGATGATGTTCCTGATGGGAGATTCAGAGACAGACTGAAGCTGGACAATCAAACTGGATCCCTGACCATCACAAACATCACAACTGAACACACTGGATATTATCAACTACAGATGATGTTTTCACACAGATTCTCATCAAAAGCATTCAATGTTTCTGTCTATGGTGAGTAGATGATTTGAGCTTCTGCTCTCTCTTTTAGTGTCAGATTTTTTAAAATCTTATTTGTAAGGCTTTGTTTATATTTCTCTCAGATAAATAAATGAATAATGAATAAAGAGTCACAGATCTCAGTTTACTCCTGCTGTATATCTGTCATATGTATTTGCTTGCCTTTATCAATAAAGTTTTCTCACTCTGAGGTTCAAGAGTCTCTCCATGTTTTATTACATTTATTATGTTGAGCGCCTCCTGGAGGAATACAGACTTTATGTTCAGCAGAGCGCCACATATAAAGCTTTACATTTTTTAAACATTATTTAAAACATTATTTGTAAATGTTTACATTATTATTAGCTAATTTATTTCTTTTTGTTTGTCTCTCTACAATAATAAACACACACTTCCCCCAGCTTCTCCTTTAACCTGAGAAAACACTGATTTGTGACACATTATAATATACTTTGAGATCACAGTGAAATACATAAACACAACATATCGGTGCTCCATTTCCTCCAACAGGCAATGATAAAGTCTTTAAATCTCTAGTGTGATTTGTCTCTGTGTCTCATCTGAGGAGCAACACCTCCATCTAGTGGCTCACCCTGAATTGATGTTATTAGGAGTTATTTGCTCAGTATCTTCTGTCTCTGACTCCACTAGTTCCCATTCAGTCAGTCACTTCCGACGCCACGTCGGAGACCGACGAATAGGAATCTCGCTCGCGAGAGCCAATCTACTTCGAGTGTAACTAAACGAGCCAATGCACATTGGCATGCAATGATTGCACCAGGTGCTCATGCCACGCAGCGCGGGTATAAATGAGACACAGGTGCTTGCATCAAATTAGCTTTTTGCTTCAGAGCTGAGTGGTAAATGGTTCGTCCAGATATCACTCTCTTCTAAGCAGTTGAACTGACTGAAGCCTGCCTTTTTGAAGCAATCTCTTCAGTTGGTGTTGGTGTGACGGTGCTGCAGCGGGTCGTGTGGTTCTTTGATCATCTCTCTTTTTTGTTTGATAGAGCAAACACAAAGGCTGTTCTCACAGCTGGTTCAGTGCGCTAGGTGGAGAGCACTGAAAAGCCATTCTTACGGCTGGTAAGAGAGCGCCTTCGTGAGAGAGAGCGCGCACGTCAGGCTGCACTATTCCCTGACTGTGTTGCCGCGACCCTTCCCCCTGCGTGCTTCAGCACCAAGGAGAGCGTCCTTCTAAAAGAGCTTACACAGATAGAGCTTGCGTCTTTTTCAAGATGACATTCTATCTGTGTGTTTCTGGATGCGGTGGTTACCTGTCACCGAGGGATGGTCACCAGCGCTGCATCTCGTGTTTGGGCGTTCAGCACGCTGAGGCAGCGCTGGTGGATGACTCATGTTCTCACTGCGGGAACATGACCATCTCGGAGTTGCGGTTGAGACTCCATCTCGCATCCCACAGAGGGTTACTTCAGGCAGTAGTGCGGGTGATTTGAGGGCTACGGTGAGCGCGCTTCCCCCAGGGACCCAACCCCCGGGGAACCCTCACCCCTCCCGCACTTCGCAGCCAGTAGAGCTGCCGTCGGAACGCGGTGGGCCACCCACAAGGTGTGTACCATCCGTATCCTTCGGGGCTCCTCTCGATGATCAGATGTCTATCGCTGCATCGGAGGGTCAGAATATTCTGGAGATGACGTGTCGGCGCAGGGGGCTCCTTCGGGAAGATCCGCTTTGCCCGATACGGATCCAGAAATGATGGCCATGCTTTCCCGGGCTGCTGAGAGAGTCGGGCTCGTGTCCCGAACCCTCGAGGATGGACGATTGGTTTCTCGGGGTGGCCCGTGCTGGTTCTCAGCGCCCCACCCCGGTTCCTTTCTTTCCGGAGGTGCACGAGGAGCTCACCAGGTCGTGGACGGCACCTTTTACTGCCCGAAACCGGCCTGGTGGATCCTCCTCCCTCACCACCCTCAATGGCGGACCTGCAAAGGGTTACACGCAGGTTCCTCCAGTGGAACGGGCCGTTGCTATGCAACTGTGCCCTAACTCCACATCCAGGGGGAACCCATGTCTCCCCTCCCGGGCCTGTAGGTACTCGTCCGATCTGATCGGAAAAGCCTACCAGGCTTGTGGAGATGCTGGGTCCGCCTTACACGCTATGGCGTTGTTGCAGGTCCATCAGGCCCAGGTACTGAAGACCTTGCACAAGGGTGGTCACGATCCCGCAGTTCTGCATGAACTGAGAACCGCAACGGACCTCGCGCTTCGTGCGCCGAAGGTTACGGCGCGGGCAGTGGGTCGTATGATGTCCACGATGGTGGTCCAGGAACTGGCTGTGTCTGGCTGACATGAGGGAAACCGACTAGATCAGGTTCCTTAATTCCCCCGTGTCCCAGACCGGCCTCTTCGGCGATGCGGTCCAGAACTTCGCCCAGCAGTTCTCGGCCGCACAGAAGCAGACTGAGGCGATCAGTCACATCCTGCCACGGCGGTCAGCTGCTGTCTCCACCCCTTCGCCGGCAGCGCCTCAGCCTGCTCGTCGCCGAGGGCGGCCGCCTGTGTCTGCCTCCACTCCTGCGTCGCAGCAGCAGCCTCCACCCAAGCGACGTCGAGGAGCCGGGTGCAAGCAGGCCGCCCCGCCCGTCCAGGCCTCCGCCAAAAGGGGTGGCAAGGCCAAGAGCAAGCGGCCCTGAGATGGGCGACCCGGAGATGGGGAGGACTGCTCTTCAGGAAACGGTGATTGCACCGGTCCATCCTCCGGAGGAGGGCCGGGCAGAGAATCTTTGGTTCCGGACTGGGCCCAGCGGCGGAACACAAAGAAAACGGAACCAAAGATTACCCAAATTTTCAATAAAAGAGCAGTTTCCTCCATCTCCGGGTCCTCAGGGGGCTCGGAGAGCTGTGGCCGGTCAAACGCTGGACCACACTCATCCTCCCCCTTCGCCAGCGGGCAGCAGTGGACGGCTCGAGGACACAACCAAGCCTCCTCATGTACCCCCTGCCCACTCGTGGAATCAGGTAAGTGTTGCACAGCACACTCACACCTCATTGTGGGCCGCCTCCACGAGACAGCCGCCCCAGTCCGGTACCTGCATTCCACCTCGCTGCCCCACGGTGGGTACGCCGGTGGTTCCTTTGGTCCCGCTTGTACGGTCTCTGCGAGCCTGGCTAGCGCTCCCCAGTCCGTCTCGCTGGCTCACTCGGACCATCAGGCTCAGCTATGCAATTCAGTTCGCCCAGCGTCCCCCCAGGTTCATGGGCATCTGCTTCACTTCGGTGAATGCTGCAGATGCCCATGTCCTGCGTGCGGAGATTGCAGTCCTACTGGCGAAGGACGTGATAGAGCCAGTCCCTCCAGCCGATATGAAGACAGGCTTCTACAGCCCGTACTTCATTGTTCCCAAGAAAACCGGTGGGTTACGGCCAATCTTGGACCTGCGAGTTCTGAATCGGAGCCTTCACAAGCTACCGTTTAAGATGCTCACGCAGAAACGCATTTTCGAGTGCATCCGTCCCCGAGATTGGTTTGCAGCGATCGACCTGAAGGACACGTACTTTCATGTCTCGATTCTTCCTCGACACAGGCCATTTCTGCGCTTTGCGTTCGAGGGTCGAGCATATCAGTACAAAGTCCTGCCCTTCGGGCTGTCCCTGTCCCCCCGTGTCTTTACGAAGGTCACGGAGGGGGCCCATGTGCCCATGAGAGAACAGGGCGTTCGCATCCTCAACTTTCTCGACGACTGGCTCATTCTAGCACAGTCCAGGGATCAGTTGTGCGAACACAGGGACCTGGTGCTCAGACACCTCAGCCAGTTGGGTCTTCGGGTCAATGGGAGTGGACAGTTCTGCGCGTGATCTACTGACAACTCGCAAATCAATGAACACATCTGTCATGTGCGGAGCAACACCTCCATCTAGTGGCTCACCCTGAATTGACGTTATCAGGAGTTATTTGCTCAGTATCTTCTGTCTCTGACTCCACTAGTTCTGTCTGATTGGTTTTGCTGTTCAGCTGGAGTGTTGTTTGCTTTCTCAATAAAGAATTTCTTCAGCAACATGGTATTTCTTTTATATTATGAACACAGAATTTCTCTATTTGGACACAGTAGTTTATGGATCTTGGCTGAATGGAGTTGTTGGTCTTTTCTTCCCCTGCCAGATCTTGTTCCTCTACCTCAAGTTGTGAATCTCTTACCCTTCGGCAGTGATCGGCGTAAAGTTTCTGCCTTTTGATCAGCATCATGATCCCTTGTCTCCTGGTCATTGTGCAGTGTGGTAAAGTATGTCAGCTTGCCTTGATTTTCCTGTTGGAAAGCATTTAAGCAGGGCATTTTCCAGTAGTATTGTGGTCAGTAGATCTGTACATGGCCTCTTTCCAGTCTAGCCTCTCCCCGAGATATCCATATGCCTTTTAATATGGACGCATCGCCTCACCGTTTGCCTGTGCCCATTCTGGTGTTGTCTTCACATGTAGACCTTATTTTCCTCACAGAACTGTTGCATTTGAGCAGACATGAACTGTGGGCCACAGTCTGATCTGATGGTAAGGGTCAGACTATGACGACTGAAAACTTCCTCCAAGCTGTCAATGACTTTATCAGCTGTAGTGGATTTGAGTTTTGCATACTCATGGTGGTCCTCAGCAAAAGACCATGAGAACCAGACAAGACCTCTGCACAGACCCTTATGACCAGCTCCATACTGGCGTGATGAATCCGATCTTCAGGCAGAAGGAACTGGATGAAATATTTGAATGCAACCAATCAACAATCTGACTTCATTCTGAATCATAATCACACCATGTTTGTTCATCTGGCCTGAGGAGAACTGAACGACTAATCCTGGTTTCTCCCAAGGTTTTTTCTCCATTCTGTCTCCTGATGGAGTTTGGGTTCCTTGCCACTATCTCCTCTGGCTTGCTTAGTTGCGGAGACTTAATATTCAACAATATTATTGATTTGACTGCACTGACACTTTTAGATGAGAACTGATCTGAGCTGGATGATGACAACACTATTTTCTGAAGATCTGCTTTATAGATGAAATTAACTAATTGAATAATTGATGATCTTTACAACAGAACTGAATCAACACTGAACTGACTTCAGCTGAACAATGACACTATTTTCTATTTTTCCTGTTATCACTGTAAAGCTGCTTTGAAACAGTCGAAGCATCTGTATGTAACCCCTGTGTCTCACAGATAGTTACTCTCTGCTCCTGAGTAACCAGAAATGGCTGCAATATGACCTGGGCTAATCTGGGTCCGAGGGCGACTCCATACCAGAAAGCTTTGCCCGCCAAATCAAACTCGAAAGTGTTTGTCTATGGACTCATCCCCCATACTACTTCAGTCATAAAGGCTGTATAAGCCAAAGTTTCTTTGGCGAGAGGAACTTACACAAAGGCCACTACTCCCAAAAAAGGTTCTGTACTTACCTGGTGAGCACACCATAAAATGGGGTGGACTAGTGCCAAACTATGCCCTATAACCTCATTCCATGGCCTGCTGATCCCACTGATACAAATGGCAGAAGTTACCATTATTCTGAAAGCATTGATCTAGTCTTCTACATGTAACGTAGGCCAGTAAGAGCTGTGCATGTGAACCTCACTCCTCTGGCCTAAAGAGGCGTGCTAGAGGATGTCCTTGTTAGCAGAATATTTCATCCAGCTCCTTCTGCTTGAAGATCGGGATACATCATGCCGGCATATGGAGGGAGGAGATGAAGCTGGTCATATGGTTTGTGCAGATTACTTGTCTGGTTCTTGTTGTCTTTGCTGAGGATCTGTGCCGATGGCTGTTGAGTCGACAAGGTCTTCACAGGCGGTGTGTCTCTAGGGCTCGTCTAGTTGTCATGATCTCTGCTGATATTCAGGGCTGTTGTGGTCGTGTGTGAGTGCAGGTCCACCATCTGATATGGATACAGTCCAGATCCGGCTGACTACAGTATACAGTAATAAACAGAGACTAATATTAGCATAGATGCCATTCTTCTTACAATGTAACAAGTACATTGGGTGTTATGGGAAGTGTTCCTGTCCCAGTTGACCTAATTTATGCTGCTGAACAATCCTTTAACGGATTTGAATTATAGGAATGTGATAATGTGTTATGTGTATGCCAGGTTAAAGAGATGTTTTTTTAGTCTAGATTTAAACTGATAGTGTGTCTGCTTCCCAAACAAGAGCATATGTGGTAATTTAGAGACATTTGTAAGATGGGGAAAAATGCAGTTTTACAAATGCCAGAAATTGTGGTTTTAAAAAGAAAGATTGCCATCAAAGATCACTTCTACACTTTGGTTGCAAATCTACACTTCTCAGTTTCTCCAGATGAAAAGACCAAAGTAAACTCACATGTGTTTCAACTAAGAGTTTTAAGAGTTATTTTGCTCAGATTCACCAAAATACCAAGGACTGCAATCAAAATCAAAACGTCTGCTTATGAACTCAAGCATTTCTCATCAAATTTTCCCAAGACTAAAACTTTCTGGTAATCAAATACAAAGTTCTGTCATGAAACTCTAGATGGTGCAGGCTAATAGGTCCTTTAACTACCTGCTCGTAATCACATCGTCATCTTTAGGGCACAGCTGATTGGTTCCTGCCGTATCAGTAGCCAATGAGCTTATGTGCTCAACCTTCAAATACTCGGGTAGCATTTTCCTTAGCAATGCAGCTTGCTTTCAGAAACCCAACATTTAAGATAAGTACACTGGTTTATGCCATATCACAATGCGTTTTGGTAGTCTGCTTTATCATTTCCTTATGAAGTAACCACACATGGTTTAATTCAGGTGTTCATGTCAACAGCTCTGTTTTAATGCTTAGAGTGAATTACTAAGCATATTAGCAGCTGTGATATGCATTTATGCAGCAGCAAGCAGGCAACATAGTTGCCGTAAGGACTGAGACAAGCTTTTGCTGAACTCTTTAAAGTGAAATAGCCTTTGCTTGAAAAAGCCTTTGCTTTGTATTCGCATATCTAACAGAGCTACAGCAATTCCTAGTATTTTGTACAGCAGCAGCAGTAGCATGTATAACAAATTCAGATTGCTATGTTAGCAAATATCAACAGCAATAGAACGCTAGCATCGTTAGCAGCGAATTTTTATATGGGCATACTATTTCATAACTACAGGACGACAGCGATTTATGCTAATGTCAGATCATCAATATCAGCAGACATTCACTGCTGTCACATAGAAAGATAATTATCATTTCGACTTACCTATAGCTCGCAAGGCTGTTCCATGTATTTCTCAAACGAAAGCAATCACCACAGTCGATGCTGTAACCATTTTAGCAAATGCTCCACTGGTATCTGCGTGTGCGCGCTCTGGAGAACGTCAGTTGTTTCCATTGCGGTGCATTTTGCTGTGGTGTGGCCGACCGCGGACGTGTGTTGACCCTGGGCGGTGGCCATCGAGGTGTTTTTTTATCAGTCAGAATCGCTCAGTGCTCAAATCAGCGTGGTATTTGCATTAACAACAGGAGTGTAAATAGGAGACGCATTGCAGTGTTGGATAGCTCATGATGTAGCAGCACTTCCTGAGATCGCTACAGGCTGAGATGAGTGAGCGGTTCCACTCTCTCGCGGCTATATGCAAGTGTCATGGGTTGTGAGGACAGTCAGTCGCACGCTGCAGAGTTTAGGAAGTGACATATATGGCATTCACTCCCAAATTTGCATTTGATTGAAAAACATTGCTTGGGACAGAGACATGATATGCCTAATAGTAACGCTTTAGCAATGTAACTCAGGCTATAGATATAATAGGATATTGGTTCAAAATATTTTGAGTTCTAATTCAATATTGTTAAATGAATGACTTGTAAAACTAAATGTATCATACATTGCTTTTCTTTTGGTGGATAAGTTGCTTACACAGCATCTGCATTAATGCGTCCTCACTAAATTCTGGGAAATTTCGGTTACGTGGTTGTCTGGCTATCACCAGACCAAGCTCAATCTTTTAAGACTGAACATTAGTCTGGGGAGTCTGCTCTGTATTTTCTACTGCACAAGAGGCGTGATCAATGGGCATAGTTCAAATGACTCTGTACGCAATTGGATAGTCCTTCAATCAATCAGACCAACGATCCATCGCTTCTCTATCCGTCATTGTGTTAAACCCACCAATAGCGCGCCAGGTGGATAAGCCGGTTTGTGATTGGTCCCTGCAAATTTGTAACAGAAGCAGGATAAAAATATGTACAGGTTTCCAGCCTGAGCTGCAGGGCGAAATCAAATCGCTGGCAGATCGGGCTGGGTTTACCCAGTCTAGTTACGTGGCATTTCAGTTCAAGCATAGTGGACATGAGAAAATGTAAAGCCACTTTACCAGGGCTCACATATTTGCTCAACTTCCAACAACATTTCCAAGGCCGATGTTTTTATTTACCGTGTGTTCAGGCTGATATTCAGTTGAACGTGTTAGAGTTATGCTTCATTATTGATCTGTTATCCAAATGACCTCCACATTCACAAATAGGAGTATAGAGGGTTTGACAATGACGATTATCAAATGATGCCAAATCATACTATTTGCTCAGGTGGTCGTGGGGAGTTTCTTTTCTCATCTCTATTAGCCTGCAACGTGTTATCATTTGTTAAAGCCACACATAGTGCACATTCTAAGTTGATATGTTCGAGCTTTTGGCTCAGGCTGAATCGTCTTGTAAGTACAGTAGACTTGACTTGCATTGTTCAAATATCATGTCACCTGCTCTGTTGGGGGGTAATTCATGTGCGCTCTATTGTACAGCAGCAGCATGTCTTACTTGCTTGTGTATGTATTGGCAGTAGCAAGTCCCGTACTTGCTCTGCAGCAGCAGCAATAACCTGCAGCAGCAGCGTAGCAGATCTGTTCCTCCAAGACCAAATATATTAACATACCAATTTACCAAAGTTTGGACTTTTGACTGGTACTGTACATAGAATGCAGTATATACATAATATACATACATTATACATAAATACAACAGAACAAACATACAAATGAAAAACAGTTATTTTCAGGTTTTTCATGTAGGTCTAAACTTGATTTTCAGGTACATAAATAGTAATCAAATGTAAAATATCACTTCATAATCTTCAGTGTATAAATATAGATTAACCCTTATTAAAGTTATTCAGTAAAGAGCTGTGTTTTTTTTTTCTTTTTTTCTGTCTTTTATGAGAAAACGCTTCCCTGCCATTGACGAGATTTTTCCGTGTTTTCACTGTTATACAGAAGGGGGCGCTATTACGCATCTCCTGAACGAGTACAGAATCAGATCAAAACACAGGCGAAGGAAAGGCAGGAACAAGCGATCTCTTAGGCCGCATTTACACCGCAGGTCTTGATGCACAATTCCGATTCGGTGACTATCACTATTTTTTTTTTATTTTTTGACGACCCGCTTACATCTTTTAAAAGCGACCCGTATCCGATATTTGCATTTACACTACACACTGGCGAAACAGCCCAAGACGTTCTGACCCGGAAAAGGAAGTAAAACGGTGCGATATATATAATGGACGCGTTGGATGCAGACGAAATGATTATTCAATGTTTTGCTTTCCGCACTATCTTTAAAGGTCAGCAAAACATTGCTCTCGTAAGGCGGAGAAAAAAGAGGAGAGCCCTTGATCGCAGTTCCTGTCCACCTGAGTTGACGTCATTCGCCTCCGTCCCTTTTTCAATGACGTACGACTCGCATTTACTGGGGAATATCCGATTTGACCGCTTACATGGCAGACGCAAATGCACGTATCCAAATCATATCGGATTTATTACCACATATGAGTGAGGCCTGAATCCGATATGAGGATCGGAATTCATGCGAATTTTTTTTTTTTTTTTGTTTGTTTTTTTTGTTGTTTTGTTTTGGGGTTTTTTCCTACTTACTTGTTCACGTCATATCCTATCTGTGCCACATGAGAGGGAAAAATCGGAATTGGTTCACTTGACCCATGCAGTTTAAATGGGGCCTTATAAGCAGATGCATATGTAAAATAATGCGATCATCAACATTAAACATAATATAAATCAAAACTGCCTAAAGTTATTGAATGAAATGTCGACCCAGGACGAGCTATAGGACTGTGAAGCTTTGGGGTGTTGATGGACTCCATCTGTGTTTTGATCATCGTTCTGAATCCCATCTGTATGTAAGTTAGTCGCGATTTTTTTTTTTTTTTTTTTTTTTTTTTTCCAGCTTTTTTCTCAAAATGTTGCTTTTTTTCATGAAACTTACATTCAAGTGTTGATAAAAAAAGAATGCATGAAGCTAGAATAAAATAAAAGGTCTGTTCTTTCTTTTGATATATTACATGTTCAGATATTCATAAAACAAGATATTCTGTGGGCCATGAAACTTGTGAAAAATGACCAAAAACGCTGCCGATGACTGGCAAATTTCATGTTTACGTTCACTTAAGACATAACCGACTATGTTTACGATGATACTCGACAAGGCCAGCATTTTGACATCATTTTGTGTGAATATTTACGCGCTGTAAGACACGTGGACGCGCGTTCATATCGGTGGCATATCAGCGGCATATATGCCGATGCCGATATATCTGCGACACGCTCATATCGGCCGATAAAATCGGCAGACCGATAAATCGGTCAGGCTCTAAAGTGAACTCATAAGTATACTAGTAGTTTACTATTTTAATACTTGTAGCACATTTTTTTTAGTTTATGAAAGTACACTTTGAAGTCTCAAACTACTAGTTTAGTAGTTTTACACTGCAAGTGTACTTGTAAGTTTTCTTTAAGGTAACAACATCATACTGTCCGAGTTATGTTTGTTTGGCCTGTGTTTTTTTTTTTTTTTTAATTTGTCTTCCGTGTTAGTTTTTCCTTTAACCCAGTTTTCCCTATGAGTTTTTCATTCATCTCATTCCCCTGTGTCTTGTTAATCACCTCATTAATTATCTCGTTTGCTCCTTGGTTTGCCTGTGTATATAAGCCCTTAGTTTCAGTCTAGTCTTGGTCCTGTATTGTTTGCATAACTGAGTGTATAGCTGTGTTTTCTCCTGGTTATTCTCTTGTTACTAGTGTTTGTAATTAAAAGTAAAGATTATTCAATTTGACTCCTTCGTTGTGCACTTTGTACAGCCACATTCCGTGACAGAATACAGGACCTAAAGACTGACCACGTTCCCTCGCCAAATATATTGATTATGTGCTGTGGCTGAGTGGTTCTTCCCTCACAGTTGATGTTGATGAAGACACCACCACCACTCAGCCACAGTCACCATTGTCCACTCCAGTCATCATGGCCGCCACGGCTGAGTCTCCAGCCAAGATGGCTGCCACACCTGAATCTCCAGCCAAGTGACATCTCCAGCCCCTTACCAGAGCCCAGTGACGTCTCCAGCCCCTGACCCGAGCCTAGCGACGTCTCCAGCCCCTGTCCCGAAATGGAATAATCCCCCCGAGCCCAGTGAGGGCTCCGTCTCCCGTCCCAAGCCCAGTAAGGGGTCCGTCTCCCTCTCTGGGCTCGGGACGAGAGACTGAGCCCTCTCTGGGCTTGTGCTGCCGGCTTCGCCCTGGTCCCCTGAACTGCTGGCATCGCCCTGGAGGCTTCCTAGTCTGCCAGCACCGCCCTACTCACCTGCCCGGGACCTCCAGGACTCCAGGGTGACCTGCATTGTTTGCATAACTAATACTACTATGTTCTTATTTAGGTATTAATTTTTTATACTTGAAATATACCTTTTAACTGTACCTCTTTCTATTTTAAAAACATTTTATTGTAGCTTCATGTATCCTTTTTTTTTTTTTTTTTTTTATCAACACTTGAATGTGGGTAAGTTTCACTACAAAAAAAATCAACTTCAAAAAGCTGAGAAAATTGCATTTTTATAGGTCCGGATGGGATTCAGAATGATCAAAACACGGATGGAGTAGATTGAGTCCATCAACACCCCCAAAGCTTCACAGTCATTTCCTCTTCATAAGTTCGACATTTCATTCGGTAACATTAGGCAGTTTTGATTTCATACATATAATGAAATCAACAGTGAAAACATGGATAGTCGGAAAATTCAGTCAGTAGCGGGAAAAGAGTCAAGTAGATTTGAAGTAAATTCCTATGTACACCTACCAGTGGACTAGCCTACAAAAAATGTAAAAAATTTATAAGACAAGTATTTTATAGGCTACTCAATCAAAATAGTGTAATTAAGTATATCTCGATCAAAAGATTGAGTACAAGTATAGTCCAAATATACATAGACCTTTCTGTCAGTATAAGTCAAGCATACTAAAGTGCAATTTTAAGTATATTTCTGAGAAGTACATAAAAAGTTGACTTTTTTTTTAGTTAACTAATAGCACACTTGAATACATTTTTGAATTTACATTTTTACGTAAGGGAAAACATCTTTAAACTGAAATAAAGTGAATCCATCAACAGTCAAATAAGAGTATCTAATCCATTATTTCACTCTTATGCTATTAGTTTTCATTCACGGACAGAATTCATTTGAAAAATGTAAGATCAGCAAAAGCTTGTTGATGCTCGTGATGTTAAAGGAGACGGATGTGTGAGCGGAGGTTGGGGGAGGAGAGGATTCACACTCAATCATATATATATCACAGTTCATTCGTGTTTCAGATCAAGAGTGTTTTCAGACATTAAGAGTCTCTATCGTGGGCTTTTCAGTGAACCGATGAAGAAAATGTTTCTCAGATTAGTTTTGCTCTGTTTGTGGCGTCTGGATGGTGAGTTTTAAATGTGTTTTTATGGCTTCAGTTGTTTCTGTTCTGGTATCATGTGATAAATTACTGGTTAAATGAGTTAGAGAAGATTAACATTCACTGTTAGTGTCAGCAACGGTGGCTGTAGTGAAGCGCACGACTCAGGAATAACTCAAAGAACAGTCTTTACTCTAATAATCCACACAATACACAGGAGAATCATGGGGAGAAACACAACCACGTAACGTAGACGATACCGGACGATGAACTGAACAGAACTCAGGGTTGAAATAACAGGGAGATCATGGGAAGAACAGAAACAGGTCTGGGATTAATGAACTAATGATAGACCGGGTTCGTACAGGTGCTGGAAATCGTTGAAAATGCTTGATTTTTAATGAGGTGTTTTCAAGGTTTTAAAGGTGCTTGGATTGTGGATAAAGTGTTTAACACTGCTTGAAATTTTAATAACTTGCTTTCATAATAATTCAATGTGTGACAATAGTTCGCTTTTTAGATAAAAATAAGTCGGAAAAGGCCTAATTGCTTTTGCCTTTCGCATAAAATATCGATTCTGCTCGAGCCTCGATTGCCACTCTGATTCTGCGCGAGTTGTGGCTACAGATTTGTCTGGCTATCACCAGACCAAGCTCAATTTAAGATTGAACATTGGTCTGGGGAGTCTGCTCTGTATTTTCTACTGCACAAGAGGCGTGATCAACGGGCATAGTTCAAATGACTCTGTACGCAATTGGATAGTCCTTCAACCAATCAGACCGCAAGAGGCGTGATCAACAAGCAACGACCCATCGCTTCTCTATCCGTCATCGTGTTAAACCCGCCAATAGCGCACCAGGTGGATATGTCAGTCTTTGATTGGTTCCAGCAAAAGTGTAACAGAAGCAGTAGAAATGAATGTACAGGTTTCCAGACTGAATTGCAGGGTGAAATCAAATCGCCGGCAGATCAGGCTGGGTTTACCCAGTCTAGCTACAGATGGGACAGACAACATGACGGGAGGTTGGCTTGAAATGATAAATACAAATTATGGTTGAAACAAGGACCAAAGTCTGCAAAAAGAGCAGTCAACTTTTCACAATAGAGAAGTCAGCGCTTTCAAGCCACGTAAAAGGTAAGCCGTGGGGAATTTTCATTACGCTTTAAGATTGTTCAAGCTAGCTTGCAAATGATGGTCAGTTTTTGGGAGGGATGTAAAATGTATTTATTTTGCCAGACAGTCAATGAAGAGAGTAAATGTCATTGAATGTTGATGAACCTAGTGCCAAGAAAAGAAGTTATTCAGCCGCTCATTAACAGATAAAGCTCCATGCATGAACACTAGGAATCACATGGAATTTGCAGTTGCTGTCTTCATGAGTTCCACCACACACGATAGCTTTATTGGATTTGCTCTGTGCTCATACACTAGACAGTTTGTCTGTTTCTTCCTGCCGCTGTCTGTTACTGTAGTCCATGATTTGCTTGTTTTTCATATCAAAATCTAAACCTTTAACTGTTTAGATTATAGTAATAGATGTAAAAACCTAAGCACAGTGAAGAATGATTTGATGATATTATTATATCCATTTAAAAGTGCATCTTAAGTAGTAAGAAAGACTCGTGAAGGACACCAGCTGGACAGACACAGAATTACACCTAAACTTTACAGTTAGGATCCTTGATGTAGCTTGGCTGTAATGAAAGAATAGTTTTAATATATTATTCAATTAGTAATTAATATTACATAAATCATACTTAAAAATAACAATAAATCATTTGAATAAATAAAACCACTCATATGTAGTTGGTACAGGCAAGGGTTAAAAAAGAAAGAGAAATACAGGGGGATCAAGAGGTAACATTGTCCTCTTCAAAAACCTCCTCTTATTCATCAGTCACAACAGTCTGAACCCCAGATGTTGTTCTTTATATAATTGACTGCATTGCATAATTAGGACTACACAACGCATACAGTGATCTTACTGATAATTGGTAATCAGGTTGATAAAAACACTTTGTTGATAACATGTTCCTCCTATTTTTGGTGTTATTATTTAGGAAGAAGCATCGAGATCTGATGAGAAGACTTGGAAATTCAGGTCCTGCATTGGGGGATTTTTTTTTTTTCAGCAGACAAGCAATGCATGAAGCAGCACAGCTACAAACCCGATTCCAAAAAAGTTGGGACACTGTACAAATTGTGAATAATAAAGGAATGCAATAATTTACAAATCTCATAAACTTATATTTTATTCACAATAGAATATAGATAACATATCAAATGTTGAAAGTGAGACATTTTGAAATGTCATGCCAAATATTGGCTCATTTTGGATTTCATGAGAGCTACACATTCCAAAAAAGTTGGGACAGGTAGCAATAAGAGGCCGGAAAAGTTAAATGTACATATAAGGAACAGCTGGAGGACCAATTTGCAACTTATTAGGTCAATTGGCAACATGATTGGGTATAAAAAGAGCCTCTCAGAGTGGCAGTGTCTCTCAGAAGTCAAGATGGGCAGAGGATCACCAATTCCCCCAATGCTGCGGCAAAAAATAGTGGAACAATATCAGAAAGGAGTTTCTCGGAGAAAAATTGCAAAGAGTTTGAAGTTATCATCATCTACAGTGCATAATATCATCCAAAGATTCAGAGAATCTGGAACAATCTCTGTGCGTAAGTGTCAAGGCCGGAAAACCATACTGGATGCCCGTGATCTTCGGGCCCTTAGACGGCACTGCATCACATACAGGAATGCTACTGTAATGGAAATCACAACATGGGCTCAGGAATACTTCCAGAAAACATTGTTGGTGAACACAATCCACCGTGCCATTCGCCGTTGCCGGCTAAAACTCTATAGGTCAAAAAAGAAGCCATATCTAAACATGATCCAGAAGCGCAGGCGTTTTCTCTGGGCCAAGGCTCATTTAAAATGGACTGTGGCAAAGTGGAAAACTGTTCTGTGGTCAGACGAATCAAAATTTGAGGTTCTTTTTGGAAAACTGGGACGCCATGTCATCCGGACTAAAGAGGACAAGGACAACCCAAGTTGTCATCAGCGCTCAGTTCAGAAGCCTGCATCTCTGATGGTATGGGGTTGCATGAGTGCGTGTGGCATGGGCAGCTTACACATCTGGAAAGGCACCATCAATGCTGAAAGGTATATCCAAGTTCTAGAACAACATATGCTCCCATCCAGACGTCGTCTCTTTCAGGGAAGACCTTGCATTTTCCAACATGACAATGCCAGACCACATACTGCATCAATTACAACATCATGGCTGCGTAGAAGAAGGATCCGGGTACTGAAATGGCCAGCCTGCAGTCCAGATCTTTCACCCATAGAAAACATTTGAGAGGAAGAGGAAGATGTGACAAAGAAGACCTAAGACAGTTGAGCAACTAGAAGCCTGTATTAGACAAGAATGGGACAACATTCCTATTCCTAAACTTGAGCAACTTGTCTCCTCAGTCCCCAGACGTTTGCAGACTGTTATAAAAAGAAGAGGGGATGCCACACAGTGGTAAACATGGCCTTGTCCCAACTTTTTTGAGATGTGTTGATGCCATGAAATTTAAAATCAACTTATTTTTCCCTTAAAATGATACATTTTCTCAGTTTAAACATTTGATATGTCATCTATGTTGTATTCTGAATAAAATATTGAAATTTGAAACTTCCACATCATTGCATTCTGTTTTTATTCACAATTTGTACAGTGTCCCAACTTTTTTGGAATCGGGTTTGTACATCCACATCCTCCTGCAGCAGCAAGTGAGAGCCAGTGCAGTGGAAGCAGCCAGTGGAGGAGCCACAGGAATCACTCTCTACCATCCCCAGGTTTATCTCATCCACACCAGTCAACCAGCAACACCATAGACACAATAAAATCATTTGTTCGCTCTAATCCAACACTTAAAGCAGAAATATACTGGGCAACAAAAGCTGTAACCAGCCACTATTCCTGCAAATCATGTTGTCAGAGGGCCTCATTTATCAATCTAACGTAGAAACGAGCGCAGAAATCATCTTACGACAGGGTTCACGTGTGATTCATGAAACATTTGTATGCCACCAATCCCATTGTACGAATGATCATACCTTGATAAATGTGGCGGCTGAAAACAGTTGTCATTTGAATATCACGCCCCCCAAATAACTCGGTTTAGAAGGTTCGCCCCTAGAGTTTACGACATGGAGAAACATAACCCGGCCAAAATGGTGAAGTAATCTCATGAAAGAGAAATTGATCTTACTCCAAAAACACCCGTTAACCTCGTAATTGCAATTACATTAATTTCTATGTATATTAAATACCGGTAAATTAAAAAAAAAAAAAACATTTACAAACATTTATAAACGCTATTTTCCCTTCACTCTATCCACAACAAATCCGGTATTCAGAACAGAATAATGAAAAATAAGTAGCTATAAACGATATCTTAAACTATAAAATAAAACACAAATTATGCTATAGTGGCATTCATTATAAACAACACACAAACATCAAGCCAAAATTAATTTATTTAAAGTGAAACTGTACGGCATTTTATCACCTAGTTCTCTACTTCGACAATAATCCAAAAATGTTTCTATATTTGCCACGTTAGGTTGCTAAACTATTATTCACAAGGCTTTGTACCTCACTCCCGTTCCAATATCCACGTAAAACCGTAACCTTCACAAAAATGTGCTGCCGTGCTGATTTTACAGCGGACCATTTAATTTGAGCAGTGTAACTTTTTTATGTTTGGTTGACTGCATTTTAGCTTGATGACGAATGGCTGAAATGTCAAGTTACCAACTGTTGCACCCTTCCCCCCAAAACCTATTACAAGAATAAGTTGATCTCACCTGCAGGAAAGAAAGGTCATACGTTGTTCCAGAAGTCCCCGGCGGTGTCCTAAAACCAGCTAAATCCCGAATTCGAATGCACTGGGCAGGAATGCTAATATTTTCTTATAGGTATATCTAAATCAAAATCAATAAAGATATTTCCAGGAAAAAAAATCACTCTGAGACTTGATTGAATAGCTTATAAGAATAACCACAAAATGGTTTCTTTTACTTAAAAAGAAGTTTCAGAATAATACAAAGTAAAATCATTAATAAGGCAAAAATAAAAGAACAGCGTGTATGTCTTCACCCAAGCGCGGCGCCGAAGAACAATGTCAACAGCCCTTTGGACACTTCCTGGGGTGGCGCCTAATTAGTCATGACCGTTATCATATAGCAATCCCTTATAGGGTAAACTTCAACAGCCTTGGTCTTAAGCGCAAGCTTTTATTTTTGTCCATGGCTGTAACAAGTTTTACATCTGGCACACATATATTATAGGCGTAAGGTTTTCTAGGGGTCAGAGGGCCTCTGCTAAAACCACACACTCTTACGATATAGTTGGCAGTTAAGTTGAACTTCCCTTTTTCCTTATCTTCTTAACACCTTCAAGACCAGACAGGCCCCCCTCTTCATATAACATGTTAGTAAAAGAAATAGACTTGTTAAGCAAGTCATGTTGAATAAAATAACACTCTCAGATAGAAGAAAAGAAAAAACGCACTTCTTTTAAGGTAAAACAAGAAGAAACGATACAAAACAGAAAATTATGCATAACTTTTTTGCAAGGCAAGTTCGGATGTTCTTATGTGTCAAGAGATGCGAACTTCTCTCGCAGCTTATACATTTCACAACTAGAGCATTCAAATTCACTCTCCAACATAAGATTTCTAATGGCATTCATCAATCGTTTATTTGATTTCTCCATTTGTCGCATGAGTTTAATCATCTGTTTTCCTGTCCAGGTCGATCCTCCAATGGGAGACTTTCCTTTCTTGCTGCCTTGAAGGCCCTTTTCTCTTTCTTCTCCCCTTTCCGGAGCTGTCTGTCATGATCTCTCCTATGTCGCTCCGCTAGAAGATCATCCATAAATAATTCAGTTGTGTTTTGCACTTTTAATACACCCATTTGAGTTACGAGAGAACGTGTTACCGGGGATTCAAAGGAATTCATAAATATTTGTTGTCCATTCATGGCCAATTTATCAAACTCTACTTTTACCTCCAATATAGTTTTAACCGTACATTGTACACCCTTAGTACTGTGATGATCATTTATAATAAATAATTACATGACATTAAAGGTGCAGTAAGCGATTTCTGAGAAACGCTGTTGATATTTGAAACACAGGAACCTCCCCCCTCATGAGTGGACACGCCCCTTACTGCTGATTGGTTTCAAGTGTGTTTTGATGCTAGGTCCTATCCTCTTTCAACAGCGTTTCTCAGAAACTCCTTACTGCACCTTTAAATAATTATATTGAAAAAGAGATTTTAAACTTTCTGTAAACACTGCATATTTATTGATTTAAAGAAAAGTCTACGAACAATAAAAAAAATTTACTAGTACTCGTCACGTTGGATGGAAAAAAAATATTTCTGATGCCACTTTGCAGGATTATCATAGTTAACTGAAACTAAAACCTAAAATGTTGTTATTAGAAAGACTGAAGCTCAAAGAATACTTTTATGTGTACGCTAGCGTATGCGTCCAGTCGAACATGTAGCGTTTCATGTAGAGTACGCGAACGCCAGCACATGTGCTCTAGAAAGTTTAATCTTTGTCCAGTGTCTGTTATTTTTCTCCAGAAGTTTTGACCGATAAAAATGTCTCTGTATTGTTTTAATCTAACATTGCGTCTATCTCAGCGTTATCTCAAGCGCTTGTCAATGCGGGCGTCTGTTGTTGCAGTCTCCGGTATTTTGTTTGTTGCTGTGAAACAACGGCCCAGGCCAGTGCTGCCACCTTGTGGAACAACTAATAATGCAAAACAGATTCAATGCACATGTGCGACAAAGTGCGTGCAGTTACAAAAATTGGGCGGTGCGCGTACAGTATGCATGGACTATTCTGGTGATTAAATTTGCATCTCTTCTCTGGTGGGTGTGGCTACTTAAAAATCACCAAAGTATACTTTGGGCTTTAAGATGGAGCTACCAATAGATGATTAATTCACAAAAAATAACTTTATAATATTGTTCTGTAAAACTGTACTACTAACTGTACAAAGGCAGTGGGTTTTTTTTTTCCAATTTGCAATTATCTTTGGAATCCAAATTATAAATCAAGAGTTCGCTAGTTTACTTGATCTGGATGCACTGAAAACAGTGATTAAAGGCTACTGTTGTTTGAAGTGTAGACAAATGTCATGTTAAAACGTTAAATATTTTTCTATTTAACTACTTAATTGTTTTGCAAATGCATTTTCTAATTGATAAGAGATTTTGTTTATTCAATATTCTCTAAACAGGCTGGAATGAAGAAGATCAGCAATTATGAAAGATTATGAAGGGAAATATACAATTTTTTTTTTTATTGTAGCTATTGTTACATTGTGGCAAACTTGCAATGTTTTCTGAAAGTGCCATTTATACACAACCTATACTTGTACTGTTATACCTTTTACCCTTTGTCTCTCTCTCTTTTTCATTGGCAAACAGGCCAATCAGGTCCTAAGTAAAATACCATCTGCTCATTTAAAGGAACACTCCACCTTCTTTTGAAAATTTTCATTTTTCATTTTCCAACTCCTCTAGAGTTAAACAGTTGAGTTTTACCGTTTTCGAATCCATTCAGCCGATCTCCGGGTCTGGCAGTAGAACTTTTAGCATAGCTTAGCATAGATCATTGAATCTGATTAGACCATTAGCATCTCGCTCTAAAATGACCAAAGACTTTCGATATTTCAGGCAGTGCCTGAAAATAGGCTAACTTCTGTCAACATAACCAACGTGAAAACCTGCTTGCACAGAGAGCGTGCTGAGGACTATTTTCAGGTGCTGCGTAATATCATTGCGCCACTGCACCCATGGTACGGCAGCAGTTCCTTGATTATTACGCAGGAATGAGAGTATAGTTCCTATCCATATCGGTCTAGAAAATCACAACTTTTCATTTTCCGTCAGTCTTAGTACACGATGTAACTACAGAAGAGTCAAGTTTTAAATAGGAAAAATATCTAAAGTCTTTGGTCATTTTTGAGCGAGATGCTAACGGTCTAATCAGATTCAATGATCTATGCTAAGCTAAGCTAAAAGTGCTACCGCCAGATCCAGAGATCGGCTGAATGGATTCGAAAACGTTAAACTCAACTGTTTAACTCTAGAGGAGTTGGAAAATGAGCCTTTTTTTTAAAAAAAGTGGAGTGTTCCTTTAAATATGTTTTGCTATATATTAAATTAAATGTCTATATCACTTAAGCCGGCTTGTCTGTTCTTCGGCTCATAGATGTTAGTAGAAATTTCACATCTGACAAATGTAGAACAAACTCAACATTTTTACTCAGTTTAACAGGATAGATTAAAGTAGACGACTGATGTAATAAACAAAGTGTTTTCGTGGTTTGTTGCAACTGGTTGCACCTTAAACCAATCAAACAGATTTCATATTTAAATATATGCTTTCTGACAGTAAAATATGGTTTACAAAGCGACCATATCAGTGCTGGTTTTTATGTCCGTCAGTCGTCTCAGTTTGTCTTGTCTTCAGTTTTCCCTTTGGGCACCCGGAAACGTGCCTTCTTGGAGTAAAGTAGATTCCTGCTGAACAGCAGTGGGATGTTTCCCAAATACAGGAAGAGCGCAAGACTCATGCCTGAAAAATACATGGTGTAAGTGTTTGAACAGTATAATTCTACACGTCTAAAGTATTGCTTGAATACTTGGTATTAATGAATATTTCTGACATTTACAAGGACTTACCGATAAGAGGCCCGAGCCAGTAGACGAGAGAATACGCTAGGAAAGTGTGTCCAGGACAGGTGAATGTTAGCGCATAAGCGAGGGACGGATTCACATATCCAGACGTGTAGTTGTTTCCTAGTGTGACAGAGAAATTTGTGAGAATGAAGGCGTTACAAATAATACCAAATCATTGCCAATGAAAAGTCAAGATGTTCTCCAGAGTAACAGTGTGTATTTTAAAGGATGTAATTTATTTTGTATGTTATTGAGGTCATGTACATGCTAGTGTACCCCTAAATAAGTGCATTCGAAATCTACAATCCTTATTTAATATATGCATTTTAATTGCAGTCATTATTTGAGAAGCATTTAAAATTGACAATTTGTAATATATGCATTTGAAATCTTCAGTTTAAATTTAAAATGCACAATCCTTATTTAATGTATGCATTTAAAATCTAAATGTTTGATTTAATATATGCATTTGAAATCTATGATCTTTATTCAATATATGCATTTTAAATACACAAATCAAAATTTATTCAGACACCTTCAACATTTCTCACATTATCAGTTTATTCACTATAGTTTAGTAAACGGTAATAAAATATGACAAGAACTCAGACTTAAACTGTGTCAGAACAAATTCATCTTGATAATGTCAGATAACTTTGATAGAAAGGTGTGTAATGGATTACAATCAACCAATCAGCTGTTAGATTTAAGTACACAATTAGATAATACCAATTTAGCTCAACCAATGACCAAGCAATGCTTCATTTTGTTCAGTCTGTGGTGTCAAAGGTCACTTCACTTCAGCAAAACATGCTCAGGTCAAAGTGTCTGAATCATTTTAATCCCAAATTTTTATTTGGTAGTCACTGTATGAAGACTTTGAGTATAATGTAACAGTTTACTTTATTTTGCTCACTTACATAAATGAACTATAGTGTCCTGCACACACTAGTGAAAAATGATATCTGGTATCTGAATCATTTTTGGTTCGACTGTAATCCTAATATGCATTTTAATTGCAGTTATTATTTAATGTGTTTTAAATCTATAATCCTTGTGTAAAATATGCATTTTAATTGCACAGTCATTCTTTTATACATGCATTTGAAATCTACAATTTTTTATTTAATAAATGCATTTGAAATATATAATCCTTATCCAACATATGCATTTTAAATATATAATCTATATTTAACATGTGCATTTTAAATATACAATCTTTAATAAATGCATTTTAAATATACAATAATTAACATACATTTTAAATAAATAATCCTTATTTAATATGTGTATTTTAAATCTAAAATTTAATTTAATATGTGCATTTCAAATTGACTAAATTGATTTTGATATACATTTTCAATCAACAATTTGTATTTAATATATGCATTTTAAATGTAATCTTCTTTCTGAAAACTGCAAACCCACCTGCATAGGCGATGAACGTCAGCAGCAGAGCGAATATGGGAATCCTCAGCAGCTGTGAGCGGCTCTTCAGGACGAGGTAAACCAGGTGAAAGGTCACGGCGCCGAGGGCTTCGGCCAACACTCCCTGTAGCGGCGGGACCCGCAACGACGTACTGCACTCGGCCATCATCAGATTCTTGATCATGTGCATGTCGGTCAGCTCCATTTCCCAGTACTTGCCGGCAACTATGAGCGCTAGGTACGCACCGAGTAACTGCGCCGCGACGCTGAGGACGCCTGCCACTGCACCGACATCTTTCTGGAGGAGTCCCATTAACGTCACCGATGGATTTCCACTTACGCCTTGCATGATGATACCATGAATGGTGATGGATAGGAAAAGCATAGTGATGGCCACGTCGGGCCCAAGCGCACCAGCCCACTGACCGACCTCCGCAATGGTGTCCACTTCAAGTCGACATGCGGCGAGCGCGAAGGCGGCGATGAACTCGGTCAGGAAAGTCCATCGCGGCCTCCATCGGGCGAACAGCGCCCTTCCTACCGCACTCACACCTACTATAGTTAAGAAGTAGCCCAGCGAGGCATTGAGCCCTGACATGATGTTCAAACGGAGTAGTGCACAGCTAGCTGTGCTGAACAGAAAGAAAGACACGAGCTCACCAACGCTGTATTTGCTCACAGCATGTGATAACGTGGCACACGGAGATGCCGTGTTCTTATCAAAGGGGTTTTTTGACACAAACCTTAGGTTGAAAAACACACTGACCTATTCAAGGCCACCTCTAAAAGTGGCTGTTTGCTTTGGCTCCCTCTAGTGGAAGAGCGTGGCTCTCATTGTTTAAACTGGTCTATTGTTGCTCAATCTTTTTGCACAAACTAGCTTTAGGGATTGTAGTAGATGTGCACACTCACATATCAAGTGCAACTGTAACTGAAATGCACACTCAGCCTTACCTGATTAGTTGGAAAACCAGCACCTTGTGTAACATGAGGAGCCATTGCACAGTGGGACATCAGGCCTCGTTGGCGCAGTAGGCAGCGCGTCAGTCTCATAATCTGAAGGTCGTGAGTTCGAGCCTCACACGGGGCAAAATTTTCCGTTTTGCAGGAGCAATGACATTCACTTGTTGTTTGATGTTCCAGTCTGTGGAAAATTACTAGAGTGAAATTCAGACATTTCTACTTATTGTTTTATCTCAAGTTTACTGATAAACATTGCCCCCTAGTGGGTCTCTTACCTAAAACCATAAAAAAAAAACATTTATTAAATAAAATATTAAAAAAAAACAATAATATGAAACTTATTTTATTTCACCTAGTTGCCAAGATTTCTCAAATTACAATTATTTCTCAAAACTTAATTACAAACCAAAATTAAAACAATTCAATTCAAAATATTAATAAAAACTAGAGTATATGAATTAATTGAATAAAAACTATACAGACATATAAACAAAATTACCTAACATGAACTAAAATTAAAACGAAAACAGAAAATCTAAAAATCAATATAAAACAAGATTAAAAAATTATGTAAAAATGTTAGTTTAGCTAACGCATTAACTAATGTTAACAAATAAAACCTCGTAAAGTGTTACGAAGTCATTTTTTCGGTGAGCTTTAACCTCTACCAGCAAAATCACAAATTACCTGTTCAATTCTACCTCTTATTATTATGAATGAGAATTTCAATGCTAAAATATGAACGAAACAGTCCAGGGCTCGACATTAACGCTTGTCCGGGACAAGTGGATTTTTTGAAGGAGCAAGTGAAAGAGAATTTAACAAGTATCCTGATTAAAACATCAATAACAAAAAATAACTAGGGAATCACCAAAATGCAAGAATAATTCTGCATTCATGTAGTGAAAGTGGTGATCGATAGTGGATAATAATAATAATGTACGGACACAAGGTTGAGCTGTTGACGCTCGCGCAACCTCTCGAGGAGAAATCGAAACAAATGAGCGCCGCTCACACAGAGAAACTCAGTAACATACTGCGGTAAACATTCGAAACGTGGAGTTTTTATATTTATAACATATGCTACAGTTGTACGATCAAGAGTGCTGTTTTCCTTAATACCATCACGATTGAAAACATGACACTGATTTCATATGACAGTTCCATAAACAATTCATTAACATCATGTCACGTACATTTTAGATGCAATATTGACTGTTTTTGTTCTCATTCGGCAGCGAAAATAGTTCCAAACAAAGATCACAGCAGAACCATAACGCGTCTCATAGCAACAGTGTGTTACTGAATGATTCAGTGTTTTGAATGAATCGGTTGAATCAAAGATTCAATGACCTATTCATTAAAGGCTGCCTCATTCTTGAATGAATCGGCCGTTTGAACGAATCGACTCAATGATTCACTCATTAAGACGGTCAGCGTTTGAACGAATCGACTCAATGACTCACTCATTAAGACGCTCCCCTGCGCCACCTACTGGCAGTTTAGTTTCATGTTTAAACATTCTTTCCAACATTTCTTATTGGTATATTCAAAAAATATTTAAAACAATCTCATAACATTATTTAATGCGGTTGTAATTTTTTGTGTAAATTATTTAATTTGATTGGTAAGCCCTTTAGTGTCTTATTCTAACTTAATTTATTGATCAAATTTAAGAATATAAAATGAAAGCTGAAGCATAGCCTATATTTAATAAGATTAGAGAAAAAAATGCCCTTTATAAAAGGTAAAAATATCACAAATATGCAGATTTAAATATGTCAAAGCTGATTGAACACTGGTGAGAATATTGCTTCAGAATAAATTATATTTAACAGGCCTCGAAATTAACTTTTTTACTTGGTAGCACTGGTGCTCCCAACTTCAAAAAGTTAGGAGCACCAGCAAAAATTTAGGAGCACCACAACTAAATGTTTATATATTATATTATATAATGTTTAAATGTGTGTGTGTGTCATGTGCAAGTAAATTCTCAGAATAAAGTTGAGTTGCTTGTCTGGAAAAAAACTGATTTTTGTGTTGTAAATATAGCCTAATTTATTCTGAAGCAATATTCTCAACAGTGTTCTATCATATTTAAATCTGCATATTTTTTTTACATTTATAAAGGGCATTTTCCCCTAATCTTATTAAATGTTTCAATTTAAATTCTTAAATTTGATCAATAAATTCAATTAGAATAATAAAACGCTTTAGGGCTGTTACCAATCAAATTAAATCATTTACACTGAGAAATTACAACGGCATTGAATAAAGTTATGATATTGTTTTAAATATATTTTGAATATGCAAATAAGTAATGTGGGAAAGAATGATATGTTTAAACGAAGAAACTAAACCGCCAGTAGGTGGCGGCAGGTGAGCGTCTTAATGAGTGAGTCATTGAGTCGTTCATTCAAACGATTCGTTCAAACAGCTGATTCATTCAAGAATGAGGCAGTTGTTTATGAATGGGTCATTGAATCGTTGACTCAACTGATTCGTTCAAAACGCTGAATCATTCAGTAATGAAATATGGTTGAGTGTTGTTGCTGCGCTGTTGTTCTGCTGTGATCTTTGTCTGGATCTATTTTCGCTGCTGAAACAGGACAAAAACAGTCACTATCGTGTCTAAAATGTAAGTGACTTGATTTTAACTGTTTATTGAACTGTTGTATGAAATCAATGTCACATTTTCAATCGTGATGCTATTCAGGAAAACAACACTCTTGATCGTGTGATGTTGCTTAACTGCATCACATGTTAAAAATATAAAAACTCCACATTTGTAATATTAACCGCAGTGTGTGAACTGAGTTTCTTTGTGTTTTGATTCCTCCTCGAGAGGCTGCGAGCCTCAACAGCATGTCAGTAACATAGTACGTACATTATTATCCACCATCAATCGCCACTTACACTAAATGAAATGAAATCAGAATCATTCTTGCGTTTTGGTGATTCCCTGGTTATTTTTTTGGTATTGACGTTTTAATCGCACTACTTGTCCTGTTAAACTCTTTCACTTGCCCCTTTCTCTCTTCAGCTCTTTATATTTTGCGCACTAGTCTGCTCCCTGTCATGTGACAAGCAGTGAAAGGGAGAGATTGACGGCTAATATTAACCAACCTAAAGCCTGCTTTAAAGTTGAGCATGAAGATGAAGTTTAATTGGTTATGTGATATGCCGTGGATCAGCTCACATCGGGCACATACTGTGCAGTAATTAACGAACGTTTTGTAGAGAAACGAAAACAAGTCGCGCCTCAACATTTATTTGCACTCGCACAAATGCTCACAAATATATTTTGAGGTTGCAGATTAAATTCCAAAATGGTCGCAATTTCGAGCCTTGTTTAACAACACAAAAAAACATCTAATTTTTTCAGGACAAGCTCATTTTTTTCTCTGACAAATGAACGACAGATTTACTAAGCACATAAACATGCTTAATGTCAAGCCCTGCAGTCGCAGAGACAAAAGAGTTGGCCAGTACGGGGATCGAACCCGCGACCTTGGCGTTATTAGCACCACGCTCTAACCAACTGAGCTAACCGGCCTGGGAGAGATAGCTCAAAAATCATTGCTTAAAAATAACACTTTTAGTTATTATTGTGTAAAATGTACTTACATTTTTTTTTTACATTTTGTCTTTAAAGTCAGTGGGACAACAAAGACATGCAAAATCCTAGAAAAACAATTAAAGTAAAAGAGAAGCAATGATTTTTTTTCTTTTCTTAAGTAAACTAATCTACTAGTGAGATTTTGTCTTTAATTAAAAAAAAATTATTTGTTATTTATCAGTGATCATAGGTTTATATTTACAAAGGGGAGTTTATAAATAGAGTTGTCCAGTGAACACACATGGAGAAAAAGTGTTTTCTCCCCGTCGGGGAATCGAACCCCGGTCTCCCGCGTGACAGGCGGGGATACTTACCACTATACTAACGAGGAGTGATGGTGAGAGTAGCACAATGCCCATTTGTTGCAGCTCCTGGGTTACTGCCTTTATTAAAAATTGATATTAAAAAAAGAGGCAAAACAGGTTTTGCAGTGTTGTAGTTACAACATAACACTGTTTTAACTCAAATCTTACCTTAAACGTTGTATTGCGGCACTTGTTATGTTGAGGTCTCCTGATCTGAATCTCTTGCGTTTAAGCACTCGTTATTTCTATGCAGGGTCTGAAATAGAAATTAGCACACTATATATCACAATTTGTTGTTGGACATCAAATGTATGCGAGAAATTGCTGTAAGAACAGTAAATGCAATGGGATCTTATTAGAAAGTGCCATACATTGATGTGTTGTGTGAATTAATACATGATCAAAACACAAATAAACTAACATGAACACAAATTTAAAAAAAAAGCATTTGTTTTTAAGTGTGTAAAAGACCTCCAAAACAAGCTGCTGCATTGGCCGGGAATCGAACCCGGGCCTCCCGCGTGGCAGGCGAGAATTCTACCACTGAACCACCAATGCTCGCATGATGGTGCGTTTTGCTCGGAACATTTTGTGCTGTCGCAGTATCAGTACTGCTCTACAAAACACATATTCCCTGTGCATTTATCCATCACTATAAATCTCAGTAGTCAACAGTTACGCAAGAGGACTAACCCTAAAAATACTCACCTCCAACAGAGTCTCAATGTCCCAACAGGATGCTTCCCCTTTGAGAAGAGAAAGAATACATGAATGCAATTTATAAAGAATAGCATAATGTCCCTACTGACCTTAAACACTGGAGTCTTAGACCTATAATGTTGTTAAAACTGTTTGGAAAAAGTCAAGCTAGCTTTACAAACAAACGTTTTTGGAGTTCAACCATTAGGTGGCGCTCCAACCCAACGCTTTATATGCTATGCTTATAAATGATAATTCTATTGGATTAAGGTTATTTTTTACTTTGATTTCACATAATTAAATGACAACAGTGATTAATTTTTCACTCAATATGAATGGTTATCACAAACCAAGAGTTTGACAGCTCAAGATCTAGAGTTCTGAGATCAACGTTTGCAATTGGATCTACTGAGCAAACTTAAGCTTAAAACATGTCTATCAAAGCTAGTAATAATAATAATAAAACAATACAATATTTAGTTAAAAAACTAAATAAAAAACACGTAATTTACGTCAAATTTAGGTTGAAAGATGTTTGTGTGGTGGAAACTGCACTTCGTCTTATTTGACAGGCTTGGAATTATGAAAAAAAACCTCATAAATTTACATAAAACAAAAACAAATATCGATTTTTGTTGTTATTTCACTAGTCGAAAGTGGGCCTAATGAGACTTACTTTAAAATGGAGCTCGCTAACTTCAATGTTAATTAAGAAACGTTTAAATCGATTTAAACAAGTCAAAAAACGTATCTTAATAAAAGAACATTATCATTTACATAAAGAGTTTATTAAAGAAGCCCTCCTAAACAAGATTAAGGACTAAGTTAAATCGTTACGACTATTAGAAAGGAGTCACGACAACAAGGCCATCTTTTTGCCTACGCACCATCGATCGAGTCAAAACTGACCGAGGTTCTTGGAAATTAAGATGAAAATCTTACGGATAAAAAAAAAACCTTTGTTTCACAGAAAACCCTTTAACTACGAAAACTGCGCCACTTCAGTTTTCGAACAAATGCAAACATTTTCAGGTACTCACCAAAAACAACCGCCCGTAATATTCTCCACTCAAATGCTGATTTTGTCGCCAAATTACTTAAATAACCTTGGTGTTTCGTTCAGGAGTGAATTCGAGATAAGAATGGACAACTTTAAACTGAAATAATCGATGACTTTCATCTTCGCTGGTCTTCGTGATGACGGCGCTCGTGGCACTGACTACTTGCGCGACCGTTGAGGTTTGAATTTTTTGTGGCGGCAATTGAATTTAGCGCCCCAAAATTTACACAAATGTACATTTTTGTATATGAAAACATGCTTGTCTGTTTTGTTTTTTTCGAAAGTGTAAAATAGATATTCAAAGTAACTAAACTGCTGTCACTTAATAAAGGAAACACTTGACTTAATTAAACACGTGACTTAACGAAGAAATGGATTAACAACTATTATAATTATTTCAACTTATTTCAAATTATGTAGTACCTTTTCATGACCCAATCATGTTTTAATAAATTGGGTAAAAATATATATTTAAATATTTATAAATGTGGAAATCCTGTTAATTAAAAATTCCACACTTTGAAGTGAACATAAAAATGAATTTACAATCATTTTTAAGATGTTTTTAACTAACAAAAGCTAGGTCCTTTATGATATCAACCTCCAGAAAGTAGAATCATTTTTGATGGGAAAACAACAGCACGAACATGAACAAGTATTGATTTTATGAATTTCCTTATGATTTGTGAAATTAGTTAAAAAAAAACAAAAAAAAAAAAACAGTCCATACCCTGTTGGATATTATTACAGATGCCAATATAAAAAATTCAAAGAAAAGTAAAATGGGTAAAAGATAAATAATAAAAATATTAAAGGTAAAAAAATAGCTTCAAGCTGACATCCCTATGCAAATTAACTCTGAATCACTCACTAAGCAAATAATTGTATAAATAAATCAAGCTATAATTAGATTAGATTAAGTTTAAGTGCTTAAGCTCAACCATAACATTCGTGAAAGGCTACTAAACCCTTTTAAAGAAAAAAATCCTTACATTTCAACACATTCATTTAGTTCATATTCACATAGGCTCAAATGGTGCTGCAAAACCAGAATGACCCCATTTACTCATGAGAAGGTTTAAACAGACTATAAAAGTGCCCTAGAGAGTTTATTCTAATCTCAGGTTTCAAGTCCTCTTTTAATGAAGAACAAGAGATGTACACAATGTTGCAATGACTGTATTGTTCACAGAATTTGCAGGAATCCGGCTTTTACTTGCAAAACAAGTGACTGAAAAGCATAAAAATAGTTATCACTTCTTACATCATGACTTATCGACAACTGCATTTACTTCGTAATAAACTGTTAGTTACTAAAAAGAACAAGAAAAGTGTTCATGTACACAAACATACACATCTAATCTACGTGTCCTGCTTTCGGTTAACTACATCAACTGAAATGCTACGCTTCTTCGAAGTACGTCATATACACATTTCATCACATGAAAGTTTCGTCTCAGGTTAGAGGAAGTTCAATGGCAAAAATCTGCCTCTTTAGACAAAGTATAAAGGTGTTTGCTGGAATAACCACAAAGGCACGAGTGACTACAAAAAAATCATTCAATGCTCGCAGTTGGTGTGTATCAGTAAGGTGCTCTTCCCTTCGGGTCAAGAACAGGAGTAGGCTACACAGTTTTCAGTCATGATTCTGGCTACAGAAAGACTAACAAAATGTCTCCAGCTGGATCAGAAATCACCATAATTGATTTTGGTCATCAACTATGGAGCATACGAGGTCTATAGAAGCCAAAGAGTGGAAGAGTTCATACATAAAACACAGACAAAGTCCCACAAGAATCTAATGAGAGCAGGAGGACACGGAGGACATCTAATAGCCCCCAATACCACAGCGGCCAATACAGGTTTAAAAACAGGCAAAGACCCAAATTAAATTCTTGGAGTTTGTTTTTGGCAACACTGATATGTTGTTGACACACTGGTAAAAACACCTGGCACAGATTTCGAGAGTGTTCAGCAATCCGCTGCGCTAGCGGGCACAGCTCGTTCGGAGCGAGAGGCTAGCGGTTGTTCTTCATGGCGTCCTTGGCAGCCAAAATGAGAGGAGTGAGACTCGAGAGAGGCTTGGCCAACTTCAGGAAGGGATGCTGAAGATGACAGGTTTGATCAATAAACAAGTTCATACAAGTCATGCTATTCATTAAATTGCTAGTACTAGTCGCTGGCTGGTTTACCTGCAAAAGCTCTTTGCTTCCACCCCTCTTCTCCACGTCCATTTCCAGACAGCGACTTAGGAAGTCTCGGAAGATGGGAGACAACTTTTCAGGACTCTGCAACTCTGGAGTCCCATTGGTGGCAATCAGGTAGAGTGCCTGAGGAAGAAAGAGTTTGAGGAAGAAAGAGTTCGAGATTTTAGTCAACAGACTCAAATTGGCAATTCAAATTGAGCCTCGAACAACTTGTTGGAGAATCAATGACGCCAACATACCCTCAGTGGATTCTCATTGAGGTACGGTGGTTCTCCCTCCACCATCTCGATGGCCATGATGCCCAGGGACCAGATGTCGACTTTGGGTCCGTAGGCTTTGCGCGTCACGACCTCCGGAGCCATCCAATATGGTGTGCCCACCATAGTGCTCCTCTTACTCTGTTCAGGAGTGATCTGGGCACAAAATCCAAAGTCCGCTGTGAAGGAGACAAAACAGATTAGAGACAGTTCATTTCACTGACAACTTAAGGTCTTAAATGACTTAATTTCATGAGCAAAATCCATTAAAGGATTAGTTCACTTCAGAATTAAAACCCCCATGTTATCCAAGATGTTCATGTCTTTCTTCAGTTGAAAAGAAATTTATATTTTTGAGGAAAACATTCCAGGATTTCTCTCTATATAGTGGACTTCAACGGCAACCAACAGGCGGAAGGTACGAATTGCAGTTTCAATGCGGTTTCAAAGAGTTCGACATGATCCCAACCGAGGAATAAGGGTCTTATCTAGCGAAATGATCTGTCATTTTTTTTTTTTTTTTAAAGCGTTGGAAAGGTCATGCGTGACACGACGTTCGTCTGTGTACTCCGGTTCAAAAAGGTAGGGTAGGGTGAAAAAATCCATTTCATTTTCTCCTCCAACTTCAAAATCGTCTGACATCGTTGTTTTACCTTTTTTTGTAAAGGGCGTTTGACTTAGTCTTTGCACGTTTGCTGTATAAACACTGGGGCGGTATTTCCGCCTACGTCACTTGTGACCTTTCCATCGTGACTACGTAATGCGTGAGCCGTGAAGTCGTGGACGCTAGTGCAAGACGAGTATTTGTGGTTAAAAAGTATATAAATGTTTTTTTTTTTTTTTTAGAAAATGACCGATGGTTTGGCTAGATAAGACCTTTATTCCTTGGCTGGGATCGTGTCGAGCTCTTCGAAACTGCAATTTGGACCTTCCACCCACTGGTTCCCATTGAAGTCCACTATATGGAGAAAAATCCTGGAAATCCAAAATTTCTTTTCGACCGAAGAAAGAAAGACATGAACATCTTGGGTGACATGGCGGTCAGGAAATTAATTCTTAAGCAAACTAATCCTTTAATTCTGATAGGAATCTTTGCAATCTGGAGTTTCACGCGAGGGCAAAAAAATTCCCCACACAGTCATCCAAATTTGCCACGCTAAAGAACAGAAAGCTGCTTGGTTTGACAGTGACTTCTGTGTGAGCAGTGCTTCATACATCCATCGACAATTGACCTTTTTTGCACGTAACTTTCACAAATGTGACTGCACCTTTAGATGGAACTTGTAGATCTTAGTCTCAGTAGGTGACATATTTGACGCCAATGACAACAAGGATGTGATGGATTGAAGAACAGCTTGTTTAGTAGGTAATTCGGTTGCGTACTTTGATGTTGTTGATCAAGGTGGCGTAACATTGAAAACACGTCATTAACAATTCGAATGGACTTGGGGGAAAAAAACTAGATGTGACCCAAGACTTTAAGAGATACAGTAATGAGCCCCATTAATGAAACATGAGGAAATTGTTACTTAATAAATAAATGGGGTTTCATAACCAACTTAGACAGAAGTTTGCTTGTTTCATGATTGAGGCACTTCACCACCGGGTTTTCTTTGGCATCTAACTAAATGCCATCTACTCTGACTAAAGTCAATTATCCATTTTATTTTTAGGGCTCTATGAAATCAGTTTTATTTTTTCCCCAAATTCCTTTTTATTTGTTTCCCAAATTGTACTCCCTTTTAATGGTTAAATTAAATTTTAGTAATCAAAAAGATTAATGATTAATTGAAATCATGAAACATACAATTTTACAAAAATTACATGTTTAGGGCCCTATGAAATACGATTTAGTTTTTTTTCCTCAAATTCCATTTTTTTTTTTACCTAATTCTGTGTTTTCCATTTTAAGTTTGGATTCTATTTTAATGGTTTAAATACATTTTAATACACAAAAAAGCATGTCTAACTAATTTAATTCATAAAAACATTAATTTATTATTTTTTAAATTTTTTTTCCATTTCTATGATTTTTTTCCCCCCTAGAAATTCTGTGTTGTGTATTTTCTGGCAATCAAATGAAGGCATAAACAGCACTGCACAACAGAACTTTACTGTTAAAAATTAAATCTTGGAAATATTTTTAATATTCCTTAAAAAAATGTTTTAATAATAAAAATAATAATAATAATAATAATAATAATATGTTAGTATTATTTTACTACACTGAGACATAGCTAAAGTCTACTGTACAACACTACAGTAATATTATTTGTCACAATTTCTTAAAATGAAGCCAAATTTTTATTTTGACGGGTTGCCGTGAATATTCACAGACTTTTTATTTATTCATGGAAAATTTGACAAATTCCGTGAAATTCTGCGTTATACAGTAAATTCCTTTTTATGACTGGATTCCATCTGTATCGAAGGAAATCATAGGCCCCTATATTTTAGGCTAGTTTGCCTCACACTGCATGTCTAGGGTGAAAAACGTTGAGAGGATGAACATGACGTTGGCTGTGACATGAACATCTGTCATTGGTCTGTTTGCACATCTATAGTGAACAGTCTGTTTGCAGTTTCTTTAGAGTCGCATAGTTTTAGCTCACAGTTCAGAGCTCTACTGTTCAGAACGAGCTACAAAACCAAACCAAACATGACGCTTTATGAGTCTAAGAGAACCAGGTTTGAAGGCACCTTTCAGCAAGTTTGCACCACAATCAACATCTTTGTTCTGTGGTCTAACTGAACGTCATGCTTAATGCAAAGTCGTAAAAACCAGAGTGCTAGTGTGCAGAAGCGAGAACATACTGAGCTTGACAGAACCATCCATTCCCAGAAGCACGTTGTCACTCTTGATGTCTCGATGAATGACCTGATTAGCATGCAGAAACTCCAGTGCTTGCAAACACTGTGAGATAACAGACAAGAGGAAGTTCATTAGTTAAGCGACTTGGTTACTTCCTGTTAACATATACCCATAATTTAGAACACAGTTCAGTTGTGCATTAATCGTCAGCATTTCCCCCCTAAACCAAAAGTACTTAATTTAGCGACGCACCTCTCGGCACACAGCGGCGATCTGAGCCTCGTCCATGCATGTCTCGGTTACGACATCTGTGAGCGAGCCACCAGCCAAGTACTCCATCACGACGAACAGCTCCTCACCTACCAGAAAACTGTAGCAGACACACAATTAACACTCTTAAAACTTCATGGCATCATTAGCTGTATCCATCCAAAGTTACGAACTTAATTTGTGCGAAATCGCATAAAACAATCATGAATAAAGCACTGTTCCAATCCCATGTGTTAAAGAAAACAAAATGGTCACTTCCTGGGAAACTGGTGCAAAGTATCACTAATAAAACGCACATATTAAAATTACATTTTTTTCCTACATTACGCAAAAACGCAATAAGAAACGCAGTTATCCAATCATATGATCTGTTGAGGTAAAAGACAAGTTTTGTTGCCCATGGAGGAATTTATTCGGTAAAAATAAGGGTGTGACGAGCTCTCATGTCACGATATCTCGCAATATTAAAACAATATTAAAAGCAGTCTCGCGATACCAGCATGATGGAGTTGAGTTTGTGGCAAACCTTTTACAGGGTTTGCATTATATTGTTCTGTCTTTTACTGCGTATGACAATTAAATAAATATATGCGCTGCGGGTTTCAGACTGAAGCGCGGCACTTAAATTTTTTACATGCACGTTACAGGTTTCTTCCAGCGTCTCAGAGCGGCTCCGTTCACAGTAAATGCTAAACTCCACATGTGCTGTTTATTTGGTTTTCCAATAACGTGCATTTGGGAACGCATATAAAGTCTGACGCGCTTTGTGTTTCATAGCAAAGTGTTGCACTGTTTTTCTTACATGCGTCGAGCGTCTCCATCTCTGCATGCTTATAACGTTCAACTGGGAGCGCAACATGCACCATTTTATCAGATTTGTAACGTAAATCATTTATAAACCTACGCCAACACAGGAGAATACATCGTTTCTAAATATGTAAATTCATCACGCTTTCAAAATAAAAGTTTAAACGTTCGCTCTGAGTTTCCCTGTTTTGATGTCCACATGTTCTTGTTCAAGAACTTACAGTGGCTGTAGCATTTCTATCGTAAAGAAGTGGCCAAATAATAAAGATTAAGTGAACATTTGAATTAAATGTTTTACCAATAATAAACAAGGTCTGCTGTAAAGTGTAACAACAACAATCATTAGGCCATTGGTGCCCTCTGTAGGAATGTGTTATAATACATAATGTACATAAGTTGATTATGTTTATATTATGCATTTTAACAGTGTTGTTCAATAAAACCATGATTACTTGGTTTTGATACTTTATTTGAACCAATTACTATTGCCTCAATGTTATTATATTATGTATACGTGTCATTTTAGAGGCTATTGTTCACTTAGGCCTATTTTTATGGTCACAAAAAATATTATCCAATTAATCGGCAAAAATAATCGACACTATAATTGTCCGATTAATCGATTACCAAAATATTCGTTAGTCACGGCCCTAGATTCCAAAATGCACCTGCATTGTTTTGCATTGCGTGACTTTCAGTCGAAATCAAATACTACTTTTCCAGTCACATATTTCGTCATTGAAGTGTTAAAAGTGTTAAAATATTGTGTTATCTTGCGTTCAGACATGTCAGAATGACTCAAACAATATTTGAAATACTGTGCAATGAGATGGTCCGCTGGTTAGTCCAGTTATCCTTTCATTTGATCTGATGAGGTAAAAGTTTTTGCTGCGCATGGAGGAAAACACCTTTCCTAGTTAATGCATATTAGGGCTGCAACTAACGATTATTTTGATAATCGATTAGTTGGTTGATCATTTTTTCAGATTAATCGGATAAAAAGTCATTTTTTATAATTGACAAAACACACTATTCCACATCCTGCCCAAAGCGTGTGCGTTATTGTTTCTTCTGAACTACATTGCAATAGTTGATCCACTACTTTTCTTCTTCGATCCTGCCGAGCGAATGTCCAGCTCACTCTGTTTCCACTCCACTATTTCTATTTGTCCATAGAAACAACAAATTCAGTGCTGTAATTTGGCGCGACTGGTAGAAGTTTTCCGTGCACAGAGGGCAGACCCGACTAATCGATAATAAGAATTCGCTGTCGATGATTTTCATCATCGATTAGTTGTTGCAGCCCTAATGCACATCTTTTATCAAATAAAAAAATATCCGCTTTAAAAGGTTTTTTTATGCAAATTTTAAGTGCTTTTTTATGCAACATCGCAACTTTCCAAGTATGTCTCTACATTTCAAATATTATCAACTTAACCCTTAAAGACCTAGAACATTTTTGGGGACGCCTGACTCACCCATTCTAGCAGTTAGCATCAAGTGCCATATATATCATATATCTGAAGTTTCCATCTAGCTCATTTCAAGTCTCAATTTTACATTTATTTAGTCTGAGAATGGATTAAATTAACAGAATTTTAAGAAAAACGGCAGCAAAAATGTGGTGTTTTTACTGTGAACTCAAACAGAACTTCATGAAGTTTGGATTTTTTCCTTTAGAAAGTTAGACTTGGTTGTTTTAGACTTCCAGATTAAATTTTGTCTGCATGTAACAATCCCACAGCAAGTTATAGCCATTTATTATAATATTATTCTAGGCGTTTTTGAGTGGAAACAGGTGTATTTTATTTACTGACAATGTAGATGTGTCCAAAAAAGTTCAGGGAGTAAAGTAAATAGAAAGATTGTTATACAATAACAGAACACCAAAGCAAACATTTTTCTTCAGAGAAATATATTATCATTTGAACATGAACAACAAATGCAAACAATGTAACAAGTTGTGTCGTGCAATAAAATATACTGAGTGTAAATGAACAAACGGTGCAAATAATCTTCTCAAATACAAATTGAGGAAAATGGTGAAAATGGTGTAAACCACAAACTACATACAAATAGAGAAATATACTGACTTTTGTGTGCTGTGCTCTGTGAGAGAGTGCTCTGCATGCATTTATTTCGGTTTATTTTCCTGCACGCAAATACACACCCACTTTCACGTTAATTTTTCAGAGAAACGTGTGATTGGTGGTTCAAAAGACCAAACACTGTTTATTGGTTGAGTTGATGACAGTTTCAGCGAATCTGGGCACGGGGGGGTGGGACTAATGATCAACAATCGTTTCTGTTTGGCTCAGGGGAACAACCCACATGCGTTTCCTTGACGAATCAATGCTGCAGATTTTGATGACGCATCCACGCTCACTATAGAGCCTCTGAATGATCAATTGCGAGAAATGTGATACTTCTGAAAAACTGAGATTGCATTTTACAGCATACAGATTGGATTAGCGGTTTAAAAGTTATTAAACATTTTAGAACGATAGTTATTTGGGAGCTGAGCTGCCGCCCGCGGCTGTCTCGGTCTTTAAGGGTTAAAGGTGGGGTAAGTGATATTTCAAAACTGCTTTAGAAATGTGACTCGGGCCGAGTACCAAAACAAACTGATAGCCAATCAGCAGTAAGGGGCGTGTCTACTAATGACGGGGAGAAGAGAGCACTCAGTGCACGCCATTATTCAAAAGACACGACACACAGGACGGACATTAGCCGAGCAACGACAGAAAGAGAGAGATGGCAGATAAAAAACACGTGGAAAACGTCTATGGAACAAAAGAAGATGATCACTTCAGCGATGATAAAGACTCATTTCATTTCCACACGCTTTAAGCCTGGAGCGTCTAAACCTCCTCGCTGTCTGTATCAAGCGTCAGCTCCCAAAGTGTGTCCGACAAGTAAGATAATATACTCCTAATATATGTTTGTTTCCTCTTTTCATGATCGATATAACCCTCGAATCTTGTCATAATTATAATATGTTCGTTAGTTGGACTGTCGTGCTTGTGTTATCGAGTAGTTCATGAGAACTGTTTGTGTTTTTCGGGATGGAAGTGATGACTTTTTCATTGAACATTCGACCTGGATTACCATAGTAACACACAGATTCCGCCATAGTCGTTGCCTGGGTTACGTATGTGTGGGGCGGAGCTATCAAAATAGGGGCGTGTTTGTTTTGGTGATTTGAAATATCAACATCGGTTACCAGAAAGCACTTACCCCACCTTTATTAAGGTAAAGTTGACTTGACGGATGTTTACCTGTCTAAGAAGTTGACAATGTTTGGATTTTTCAGCTCCTTCATCACGAGAATTTCATTGATGATTAGCTCTTTCTTGGGCTGCTTCTGCAGGTTGATCTGTTTGATGGCCACCTGAGAGACAGAAACACATTGAGATGACGAGAGCGTGGAAAAACAAAAGAAAAACAAATCCATTTCTCTCTCTTTTGCATTACCTCCTGTCCAGTGGCAACGTCGATGGCGGTGAACACTGTTCCCGAAGCTCTGTGGAAACACAGTTATTGGTCTCCATCCATGAACATGAACATGTTGTGCAAAATTATCGGACCTACCCTTGTCCGATCTTCTCATATCGTGTATATTTCTTTTTTGGATCTCCAATACTGACGATGGTTCCTGTCGGAGAACAAACAGAGGACACGTGATTTGAGTCTCGCAAAAAAAAATGAAACTGCGCAAGGAACTACGTGTAAAGTGCCGTACTGAGCTTGTCCATGATCTCCTCGTCGGTCATCTTGCCCTTTTTGGGTCTCTGTCGGTCGCTGGCCTTTGACGCGACCTCGCTGTCCGGAGACGTCACGGGGGGAGGGAGGGGGTCGATGACCGATGGTCGAGTGTATACCTGAAACCATTCTAAATATTAATAAAAACTATAATAGTATCTCGATGATAACACTGGTTTATATAGACTACTCTTGTATTTTTAGGTGAACTATTCCTAATGGCTTCTTACGCTCTTGGTGTGCTCTGGTCGGGGTGCGACGACAGGTGGTGGCGCCTCCTCATCATCATCGTCTTCATCATCATCCACCGTTTTGATTGGGGACGAAGGCTCTGGTGTTTTTTTGACAGGCTTAGGTTTTAGGGAGGGAAAGCAGTGTAATTATATTCGGAAATGAACCTGACCTGGTTTAGTCAGCGTTTTTGTTATTCATACCAGGGTTGTTATAATTAACTAACACTAAAAGCATAAAAAAGCCTTTGTGTTACTTGAAATAAAACAAACATTAACTTCAAATAGAATAATTATATCAGGGTTATTATAGTTAACTGAAACTAAAACTAAACCGTACAAAACATTGTTGAATAAACATTAACAGAAATAAAATGATATAAAAACAACTTACTTTATTTAAGCCAGTTGCCAAAATATTTCATTATAATTTAGTTTAACTTAATGTACTAAAATAAATGTATAAAAACTAGACATTAAAAAAAGAAGCAAAAACATAAAAATGAAAAATAAAAACTATACGTTACTTGAAAAACTTGAGTATTACAAACTAAAACCATAAAAAACATTTTTGTTGCTTTAAATAAAATAAACATTAACAGAAATAAAAATATTAAAAAAAAAAAAAAAAAAAAAACTTACTTGATTTCAGCCAGTTTAACTTAATGTACTAAAACAATTAAAACTGAAATGAAAAATTAATAAAAACTATATATATACAAAAAAAATTTTTTTTTTTTTTTTTTTTTTTTTTTTATAAATAAAACTACTACTTTAATAAAACTACTAACTTACTTGAAATAAGTTTATATCAGGGTTATAGATAACTAAAACTAAACCATGAAAAAACATTTGTTGCTTTAAATAAAATAAATGTTAACAGAAATAAAATATAAAAAAACTTGACTTACTTTATATCAGCTAGTTGCCAACATTTTATTTTCATTTAGTTTAACTTAATGTACTAAAATAACTAAAACTGAAATGTATAAAAACTATAGACATTTAAAAAAAAAAAAGCAAAAAATTATAAAAATGGCGAAAAAATTACTATACATTACTTGAAATAAAATAAATATTAATTTCAAATTAAGTTAAATGAATTAACAAACTAAAACCATTAAAAACATTTGTTGCTTCAAATAAAATAATCATTAACAGAAATAAAATATAAAAACTTAAACTTCAGCTAGTTGCCAACATTTCATTATCGTTTAGATTAACTTAATGTACTAAAATAACTAAACGTATAAAAACTATAGACATTTATATAAATAAATAAAAAATTATAAAATGGGGAAATTACTATACAGTGTTACTTGAAATAAAATAAACAATAATTTAAAATTAATAAATTAAATTTATGAACTTAAACAAAAAAAAAAACAACTTTCAAACGTAATAAAATAAAATCTTAAACTTCAATTTACTTTATATCAGCTAGTTGCCAACATTTTTCATTATTTAGTTAAACGATGTACTAAAATAACTAAAACTGAAATAAAAATGAATGAAAACTGTACATATATTAAAAAAAAGAAGCTAAAATTAAAATGAAAAAAAAAACATTGAAAATATGAATAAAAAAAAAAAAACATATGACACTAAATAACACTTGTTTATATTTCAGCCGAAGAAACATTTCACATTAGAACTAAAACTGAAATAAAAATGAATAATAAAACTAAAAACTAATAAAAATGTCAAAAAGACAACAAAGTTACTAAAACTTTACCTAAAATTAAAATGAAAACGGAGAATACAAAAATAAAAAACAAATTGTGAATTGAGCTATAATAGCATCTGTAAAATAACGTACCGATTGTTCACCAGAGGGAAATCCGTCCTTCTCTACACACAAACAGTTGGAGAAAAGCACAGCGGTCAGTACGACGTGACGTGCTAATATCAGCATCAAACACACACACACACACGCGTGCTCAACAGACCTGAGGAGAAGCTGAGGTACTTCTGCCGGCCGTTGCCCGTGGAGTCGTAGAACTTCAGGACGTCCAGAACGGCTTGCGGGTTCTTCTTCTGCTCGGACTTGGTGATGTTGGAGGTCTGCAGTAATCGGGCCCACTGCTCCGGCATTCCCTGCGGGACACGGAGAAAGTCTACACTTACACCTCCAGAAAAATATTATCAGACTTTAGTTTTTCAGCCATTTCGAATGGTGCACCTGGTTTAGGTCATGCAGCATTAAAATCTTTTGATTACGACATTTGGCCAAAAAGTGCGTTTGTGTCCGTTTCAAAATCTACTAACAGCTTTGTTAAGCGATAATAAACATTGTTGTACATTTTCTGGTGAATGAATGTGAGTAAATGCTGTGATGCATCATTTATTGTTCTCTTGCACACTTCTTCTTCTAAGATGATCATACAACGTTCGTTGAAAACTAGGCGAAAAAAATCCCATAGACTTAACACTGGCACGGACTTTGTTAGATCATATATCTGGATGAGAATGTCACAGAGACGTGTGGGTGCGCTCATTTGAAGAATTAGGGATGTAACAATCTCATATCCACACCCTAGCGACCAGTTACAGCACCCTAGCAACCACCCCATAGACTTCCATTGAAAAAAGATCTAAATCAGAATATCGTAGAGACAAGTGGGTGGCCTCTTTTGCCTCAAACTGGTCTTTAAATATCCAAATACACACCCGGTCTATTAGTTTTAGCCTGGTAACTGTCTAGACACACCCTAGCAACCATTTACAGCACCCTGGCAACTGTACGGCAGCATGAATAAGCCATATCTCAGCAGCAGAACATTATAAAGACACAGCAATTGGCTATTTTGATTCAGACACACATTCAATCTAGTAGTTTCACCCTGGTAACTACCTAGCTACACCCAGAGCACCCTAGCAAATGCCTAGCAACACCCAGAACACTTTAGCAACAACCCAGAGCACCCTAGCAAAAAACAGAACACCCTAGCAACCACCCAGAACACCCTAGCAAATGCCTAGCAACACTGTAGAAAACTCCCAGAACACCCTAGCAAACGCCTAGCAACACGCTATCAACCACCCAGAACACCATAGCAATAGCCTAGCAATGCCCTAGCAAACTCCCAGAACACCCTAGCAAATGCCTAGCAACACTGTAGAAAACTCCCAGAACACCCTAGCAAACGCCTAGCAACACCCAGAACACGCTAGCAACCACCCAGAACACCATAGCAATAGCCTAGCAAACTCCCAGAACACCTTAGCAAATGCCTAGCAACACCCAGAACACCCTATCAACCACCCAGGATACCCTGGCAACCGCCTAGCAACACCCGAGCAACCGAATGCCAAGTTTTGACACAGCAAGCACCACTCACGTCTATATTTTAAGGGTATTTAAAGGGTTAAAAAATAATAATAAAATATACAATTTGGCCGTGTGTCCACCAAAGCCTATTTAGCCAGCTAAAAACACCAGGCGCTCTAGTATCTGAATTTGCAGGTTTTATTTATTTATTTATTTATGATTTAACGCTATATCAGCAGCAATGGCTATATTCATGGCAATCAACCTGAATTTGCAGGTAGTTTGTCTCTGAATAGGCCTATAAAGATGTCGATACAATGTAAAGCATTTGCTCTGGCTCTTGTTTTAAATTATTTTGTTCTGTTGTCGTCGTCTGTTGCCGTGGGTGGTGTTTGCCCCGCCCCTCCTCCACTGTGATTGGGCGACTGGGTACAGTGATCAATGATCATTGAAAACAATTTGGGAAAAAAAAAAAAAAAAAAATACAGCCTTAAACTCTGTACAACATTACAATAACAACTACATAGAATCCTTATGTTTGTATTTCATAGAAATAATTTAAAAAACACTTTTCTAGTAACATTAAAAGCGATAATGCTAGAAAAAAAAAAAAATGCTTTCATATTTTCAATATTTGGAATATTTATTGGTAAACTGCTCATTCTGGTTAATTTGAGTAAATATTATAAATGTTTATTTTAAATTTGTATGTATTTATTTTTAATAGTGTATCAGCTTCATTGATAATATTAAGGGCAAAAATAAAAAAATATAACATTACAACAACAACTATATAAAGTCCTTCCGTTTAATATTAAATAGGAATTTAAAAAAGGTTTTTATATTGGGTGCATTATTTGAAATTTTTATTACACTAAAATAAAGAAAATAATAGAAAACATACAATTAAGCATCTTACAACATTACAATTACAATGTTCCATCCTTTAAATTAATGTTTGAAAGCAATTCTAAGAATTTCCACATTTAAAAACATTGATTATTACGTTATTTAGTAATAATTAAAGCAGGAATAAATGTATAATAATATATCAATCAAAAATAAATTTTTATATTTAGGCTATAACTGCTTAATATTCACTAGTAAAGCACTGATAACAGTATAGACGTATACTAACCGTGAACTCGCCAGTGACCGCGTCGAATCCCACGTGGATGGTGTGCTCGAAATCTGAGGGCGGCGAGATCTCCGGCCGCTCTTTATCTCGGTCTTTCCTTCGGCCACCTGTCAGGCGACACACACAGCGTCTCATGAGCATCAGAACTCAGCATGAGTGAGTTTCACTTTGACCCAGAGAAGATGACACGTCTTTGAGACGCCAAGCCAAGTGTGAACCGAGGTGACGCATCTCCAGAGACCACGACACGTACAGTCACATACGCAAGTCATAGCCAAAGCCAAAGCGTGTTTTACTGCTCACGGTCGGTCTGTGGGTTCGATGAGCCGAGATTATGAAGACTGGGGTAAAAGGCACTTCGAAATGTCCTACTGCAAATGTGAAAAACGGTTAATTTAAGAGGAGACACTAAAAAGAGAAGCACACTGAACCCTAAATAATTGGCAAATAATAGTCTATGAAGTTATTTTCAACATCCACATTTTAGGTTAAAATATAGATGAATTTAATTGTAATGTCACGTCTATCATCTTTATTTGTGACGATTGCATTTTTAAAAGTACAAATGAACTAGACAGCCAACTAGAGGCCAAGTCAACACCTCAAACTCGTTGTGCTCCTCAAACCATTCCTGAACCATTTTTGCTTTGTGGCAGGGCGCATTATCCTGCTGAAAGAGCCACAGCCACCAGGGAAAACCGTTTCCATGAAAGGGTGTACATGGTCTGCAACAATGCTTAGGTAGGTGGTACGAAGTAGCAAAGTAACATCCACATGGATGGCAGGACCCAAGGTTTCCCAGCAGAACATTGCCCAAAGCATCACACTGCCTCCGCCGGCTTGCCTTCTTCCCATAGTGCATCCTGGTGCCATGTGTTCCCCAGGTAAGCGACGCACACACACCCGGCCATCCACGTGATGTAAAAGAAAACGTGATTCATCAGACCAGGCCACCTTCTTCCATTGCTCCGTGGTCCAGTTCTGATGCTCACGTGCCCACTGTTGGCGCTTTCGGCAGTGGACAGGGGTCAGCATGGGCACCCTGACTGGTCTGCACTGTGTATTCTGACACCTTTCTATCAGAACCAGCATTAACTTCTTGAGCAATTTGAGCTACAGTAGCTCGTCTGTTTGATCGGACCACACGGGCCAGCCTTCACTCCCCACGTGCATCAATGAGCCTTGGCCGCCCATGATCCTGTCGCCGGTTCACCACTGTTCCTTCCTTGGACCACTTTTGATAGATACTGACCACTGCAGACCGGGAACACCCCACAAGAGCTGCAGTTTTGGAGATGCTCTGACCCAGTCGTCTAGCCATCACAATTTGGCCCTTGTCAAACTCGCTCAAATCCTTACGCTTGCCCATTTTCCCTGCTTCTAACACATCAACTTTGAGGACAAACTATTCACTTGCTGCCTAATATATCCCACCCACTAACAGGTGCAGTGATGAAGAGATAATCAGTGTTATTCACTTCACCTATGTCATAATGTTATGCCTGATCACTGTACATATATTATTGTTTCTGACATTCAAGCGTGCTTTAAACGTATGGTGTACATCATATCATATGAGCTGCACGTGTTTGTGTTGACGCATGGATACGCACCCTTCTCAGCTCCAGAGAAGATGGAGATGATCTTGTTGCGCTTGCGCTCCTCGGGCACCGAGGGGAGGGGCTTGGAGCTGTGATTGGCGGCGAGCGGATGGTCCTTCCCGCCGCCGCTGAAGATCGTGCTGCTCATCCTCACGGGCGGCGCGGGCGGCTTGTCCTCCAGATCCCCATTATCACACATGGTCCAGGACGAGAGGAAGATAAGAGGAAAGAAAGGAGGAGTGGGAACGTTTGCAGGTGGAGATAAAGAAAAGGAGGAGTTAGAGCTGGAAGAGCAGAGGGAAGCACAACGGAGAGATGAGCAACGCACGCGCAACAGACACACAACAGCACACAAACACAACAAAACATTCTGCACAGCTGCTGTTTTATGTAATTATCACAAAAATAATATATAAATATTCAAGGAATAAGAATTTTAAATATATATATTTTGCATAAAGAATATAGAATATTCAGATGAATTTTAGGACCATTAGAACCATCAAAATTAATCAAGAAAATAGTGTCAGAATAAATTAATAATAATTGTCATAAAATTAACAATAATTAATTACTATATAATAATACTAAAAAAATTATATCAATAGAAAAATGGAAAAGAAATTATGTTTTGCATAAAGAATTTTCAGATGATTTTTAGGACCATCATAACCATTTTATGCTCATTTATCATGAAAATAATGTCAGAATAAATTAATAATTGTCCTAAAATTCATCAATAATTATTACTATTAAATAATACATTAATATAAAAGGGGAAAAAAATAAAACATTATTGTCCTTTAACAATAATTAACTAGTACTATTAAATAATAATAATGATAAAATGTTTATAATAATAATAATAATAATAATAATAATGTTTATATAATAATAAAAACCAATTGTTTAAAAATTTATAATTTCTTGTTTCTTTCACCAGTTTGCTTAATTATGAAAATAATGTCAGAATTACACTATAAAATTAATAATTATTTTATTAAATAATAATAATAATAATAATAATAATAATAATAATAATAATAATACAAGCAATCATTTTCCGAATTGTTTTTAATGTATTACTTTTTATTTTTTTTAAATAAATCCTTTAGTAAAATGTAATGACATGAAGCCTGCCCAGAATTAATCAAACCTTCTATATATTTCAGTCTTCAAATCATTACATGCTTTATTCATTAGCACCGTTTAATGATCATATTTAAAGACATTTTTTGCCATGAACAGACAGGATTTGCCCCAGCAAGCTGAAGCACAACACACAGGCAGAGAGAAACCTGATACAGAAGCAGCAAGCTGCCTATAAACACACAGACATATGCAGAATATAATAACAGAGTCTGTCTCAATCCCTAGTGAGCTCCCTACATAGACAGCACTCGAAGAACATCATCACAGGGGTGTACACGGTCATATCGAGGCTCACACATGCTGTCTAGGTAGGCAGCACTCTAGGGTTTGAGACGCGGCCAGAGAATCTCGGGTTTTGTCGCCACTCACCTGTGAAACTGAAGTCAAACTTCACTTTAAACCGCTCGAACGGGTTCAACAGGAGCCGCTCTGTCCGGTAAGAGGCCCGAGGTCACGCGGAAGCCCTGTCTGGTGCTTTCTAGGCTGTTATCTGCTGAAGACGGGTTTATTTTTTGTAGTTTTTTGTGTTGGTTTGGGGAAGGGGAGGCGCCCAGCAGCGTCTCTTTCTGCCCTCGCCTGCAGCAAACAGCCAGCGACCGTTTCCGGTGCGATGGGATTGTGGGGAAACGGCCGACAAATTAAAAGTCTGGCGATTTAAAAAATTTTTTTTAAATATATATTATAAAATTAATATATTGCTATTAAGTAGTATTACTTATTATCAGAATTATGTATATTATAATAATTTATTGATTTTTTTATTGATTTTCATTTTAAGGTTTATTTTTTTTATATTTCAAATTAAATATATTTAAATTATATATATATATATACACATACACCAATCAGGCATAACATTATGACCACTGACAGGTGAAGTGAATAACATGGATTATCTCTTCATCACGGCACCTGTTAGTGGGTGGGATATATTAGGCAGCAAGTGAATATTTTGTCCTCAAATTTGATGTGTTAGAAGCAGGAAAAATGGGCAAGCGTAAGGATTTGAGCGAGTTTGACAAGGGCCAAATTGTGATGGCTAAATGACTGGGTCAGAACACCTCCAAAACTGCAGCTCTTGTGGGGTGTTCCCGGTCTGCAGTGGTCAGTATCTATCAAAAGTGGTCCAAGGAAGGAACAGTGGTGAACCGGTGACAGGGTCATGGGCGGCCAAGGCTCATTGATGCACGTGGGGAGCGAAGGCTGGCCCGTGTGGTCCAATCAAACAGACGAGCTACTGTAGCTCAAATTGCTCAAGAAGTTAATGCTGGTTCTGATAGAAAGGTGTCAGAATACACAGTGCATCGCAGTTTGTTGCGTATGGGGCGGCATAGCCGCAGACCAGTCAGGGTGCCCATGCTGACCCCTGTCCACCGCCGAAAGCGCCAACAGTGGCACGTGAGCATCAGAACTGGACCACGGAGCAATGGAAGAAGGTGGCCTGGTCTGATGAATCACGTTTTCTTTTACATCACGTGGATGGCCGGGTGCGTGTGTGTCGCTTACCTGGGGAACACATGGCACCAGGGTGCACTCTGGGAAGAAGGCAAGCCGGCGGAGGCAGTGTTATGCTTTGGGCAATGTTCTGCTGGGAAAACTGATATATGCATATGCACTAATAATTATAGATTTATTCTCAAAATATTGATGTAATAACAGACAGACACAAAAGTCTTTTTTAAACAAAGTAATATTCAGTTTTATTCACAATTGCAATAACACATTTTGCTGTAACAAAACATTATTAATCCACTATGACAACATATTTTTTGTGTACATTTCCCTAAGATATCAGACAGTAGGTCAATGGTAAATACTGAGGACAGAAAGGCTTTCATCTCAGTATACAGACATTAGCAGAGGGTCACATGACGGTGTGAGTCTGCGGTGGTTAAAAGGTGCCGTGCCTCCAGATGGACCTGAGCAGGTAAACACAGCTGAGAGCGGCGGTCAGGACGGTCCCGACACACACACTGAGGATCATGGTGGAATCGCCGACTGGGATCTCTAGACTCACTGCTCCAGTGTCCTGACAGAGAGAAATCAGCCGGTTAACCTCACTATAATATTTGTTATATAAATATCACATTACAGTAAAATATTATTATTTTATATATTATTATAAATATTACATTATATTTATTATATTATATACGATTAAAAAAATTACATTAAATAACATTATTTACTATTATTATAATTACATTGTTTTATAATATCATAAATATTACATTATATTAAAATATGATTTATTATTATTATTATTATTATTATTATTATTATTATTGTTATTACATTGTTAATTATTATATATATATAGTAAATATCACATTATATTTAATATTTACTATTATAATACATTATATTATTAATATTACATTATATCAAAATTGTATTTACTATTATAATACATAGTCATAAAATACATTATATTAAATATTGATGATTTAATATTATTGTTATTACATTATATTATATTTACTATTATTATATTTATCTAATATTATAATTATGCCATTATATTAATTTTACTTATTTACTGGTTTTACTTATTTACTCTAATTATAATTATTCAATAATTGTTATTATGTTATTATTATTACTACATTATATATTATATTTATATAATATATACTATTGAATTCATTTGACTTATTTACTATTATTAGTATAATTACATCATATATATATATATATTTTATAATATAATACATATTACATTATGACTTGTTTACTATTATTATTATTATTATTATATTATAAATGTTACATTATATGCAAATATGATTTAATAATATTGTTATTATTACATTATATATTATATTACAAATAATATTTACTATAATTACATATTAATATTACATGAATAATATTAAGATATACGTATAAAGATTACATTATATGCATTACAATCATATTAAAATTGTACTAATTATTTACTATTAATATTTATATTACATGATTATATTAGTATAAATAGTACATTATATATATATATATATATATATAGTACTGTAAATATCACAATAGAATATTAAATATTATTACTATTATAGTTATAATTACATTATTTATATTATTTACTATTATTATTATTATTATATAAAATTATAAATATTACAATATAGTAAAATATTACTTATTAACATGATATTATAATGCTTTATATATGACACATTTTGATATTGTAATATGAAAACAAGCAGCAGTTTGACTGTTGTACCTCCAGATGCAGGATCTCCAGCCATGAGCAGATGCTCTGGTTCCTGACGGTACAGGGAGCGTCAGACACCACATGATGATGATGTGAAGCACCACTCAGCGTCTCGCCTTCAAATGAAAGAACACATGAGGTCCAGTTCATTTCACTGTGTTTATCTGCACGTGTCCAGCTAACTTACACTGATCTGATCTGAGTAACAGCCTGGGCGACTCAATGTCCACTTTCACCCATTTCTGGCTGGAGTTGGAGGGTCTGTGATATCGGCCGTGAACGGGAACCGTGGCCTTGTGTGTTCCAGAGAGAAAAACCAGTGCGGTGAAACCAGAAGACAAATATTCTGGAGCTTCCAGATCAACCTTTGAATCCAGAAGAACCTACAAAACATGTTTAAGTTCACCTTAGGTGAAGTCCATAGGTTCACATGCAAAATTTTAACATATTTAGCGCAATACCTCCAAACCTGTGTCGTGTTTGAGAGTTTCCAGCTGATATTCATCCATGTAAACTCCACTTGGCAGCTTTTGGACCAGTAAAGCTTTCACATCATGATCTACTTTGCCCCATTGAACACTGTATTGGAGATCCCTATAAAACCAACAACATATATAACTATTTAAACATAATGATCACGAGCGAATTCATAAATCTAAGCGAGTAAGAGGAGACCTGTGAAATCCTGCTTTGGTAATCTTCATAGACATCGACAATGACTCCAAGAACTCAGATGGAAAACAATTACCTGCTGAATGGGAAAATTTAGTTTAGGTTTATGTCAGATATTGGTATTTGTTCCTTATTGACAAGCATGTTTTGCATTATTACCTTCTTGCGAGTTTCCATGATGGATAAAATACAACACAGTAGCTAATAAATAAAAGTTACGCATGTTCGATCAGATCTCATGCTGTAATCCCGATTTGTTGTGCCATTTACTTCCGTGTTTAATGACATCCGTCCGACAGATGGCGCTAATGAGCGTCTCGTGCGCGAAACTCCCTCATCACCAGAAGAAAAGGATACAGCAGCGAAGAGGAAGCATGGAAACCTCAATCAAATAACCACAACAAGAGTATGATTTTGCCTTATACTTTACCGCTGGTTTATTTACAAGCTCATGCGTGCGTATTAAATGTGAGCCTGTGCCTTTAAGAAAACCGTCTCGACAGAATCAGCGTGAATCAAGTCTTTGTGCAACATCTCAGTTACTATGGTTACTAATGCTAATATCAGATAGATAGAACTGTAATCATATATTACTAACACACTTATAATATTGAGCAAATTATTTATTTAGTACAGCAATACTTTAATATTGCTGCATTTAATAGTAAATAAAACAATCATATTTAAACATTATTAAAATAAATATTAATATAATATTTACTGTCTATTCTACTATCTATAAGATGGATTTTTCAACTACGTACAGTAATATTTTAATAAACAACTATTTATGGAGATATAGAGCTTTACAGTATTTCTCATTTGATTCTGCAGCTGGCCATGCAAGCGTGAGTGAAAATGTCCATAGTAGCAAAGCAATGTGGAGTGAAATTTATTCCACCTTCAATCATCCTCGTATATGAGAACAAGAACACCAGCAAGATGCGGAAAAGAATCATACCTGTGAGGAACTTCTCTCAGTATTCAGGTAAGTCTGTTTGAGATATGACTTAAACTTGTTCTCGATTGGTTTTAAGAGATTCACCCAAATACATTTCTCTCAGAACAACAAAAGTGGCCCTCAACTTTAACCCTGAGGGACACCCCAAAGAAATTAAGTTCGAAATATGACCTAGACATTTTATCGAGGGGTCTTGTGAGATTCGCCCTCATACACATTTCTCTAAAAACAAGAACAAAAGTGGCCCTCAACTATAACCCTGAGGGATGCCTCAAAGAAATAGAGTGTGGCAGTGCTCAAGTAACAAATTACAAAAACCTACCAGTAGACCATGTGTAGGCAAATCTGTCTGTATCAGAGAGACTATCAAAGCAGGTTTTGAGATTGTAACATTATGTAATGCGTGAACAAACCATTATACGTGCATGCATATGAAATACTGACTTAATATACAGTGGGGAGAACAAGTATTTGATACACTGCCGATTTTGCAGGTTTGCCCACTTACAAAGCATGTAGAAGTCTGTAATTTTTATCATAGGTACTCTTCAACTGTGAGTGACGAAATCTAAAACAAAAATCCAGAAAATCACATTGTATGATTTTTAAATAATTAATTTGCATTTTATTGCATGACATAAGTATTTGTTCACCTACCAACCAGTAAGAATTCCGGCTCTCACAGACCTGTTAGTTTTTCTTTAAGACGCCCTCCTGTTCTCCACTCATTACCTGTATTAACTGCATCTGTTTGAACTCGTTACCTGTATAAAAGACACCTGTCCACACACTCAATCAAACAGACTCCAACCTCTCCACAATGGCCAAGACCAGAGAGCTGTGTAAGGACATCAGGGATAAAATTGTAGACCTGCACAAGGCTGGGATGGGCTACAGGACAATAGGCAAGCAGCTTGGTGAGAAGGCAACAACTGTTGGCGCAATTATTAGAAAATGGAAGAAGTTCAAGATGACGGTCAATCTCCCTCGGTCTGGGGACCATGCAAGATCTCACCTCGTGGGGCATCAATGATCATGAGGAAGGTGAGGGATCAGCCCAGAACTACACGGCAGGACCTGGTCAATGACCTGAAGAGAGCTGGGACCACAGTCTCAAAGAAAACCATTAGTAACACACTACGCCGTCATGGATTAAAATCCTGCAGCGCACGCAAGGTCCCCCTGCTCAAGCCAGCGCATGTCCAGGCCCATCTGAAGTTTGCCGATGACCATCTGGATGATCCAGAGGAGGAATGGGAGAAGGTCATGTGGTCTGATGAGACAAAAATAGAGCTTTTTGGTCTAAACTCCACTCGCCGTGTTTGGAGGAAGAAGAAGGATGAGTACAACCCCAAGAACACCATCCCAACCGTGAAGCATGGAGGTGGAAACATCATTCTTTGGGGATGCTTTTCTGCAAAGGGGACAGGACGACTGCACCGTATTGAGGGGAGGATGGATGGGGCCATGTATCGCGAGATCTTGGCCAACAACCTCCTTCCCTCAGTAAGAGCATTGAAGATGGGTCGTGGCTGGGTCTTCCAGCATGACAACGACCCGAAACACACAGCCAGGGCAACTAAGGAGTGGCTCCGTAAGAAGCATCTCAAGGTCCTGGAGTGGCCTAGCCAGTCTCCAGACCTGAACCCAATAGAAAATCTTTGGAGGGAGCTGAAAGTCCGTATTGCCCAGCGACAGCCCCGAAACCTGAAGGATCTGGAGAAGGTCTGTATGGAGGAGTGGGCCAAAATCCCTGCTGCAGTGTGTGCAAACCTGGTCAAGAACTACAGGAAACGTATGATCTCTGTAATTGCAAACAAAGGTTTCTGTACCAAATACTAAGTTCTGCTTTTCTGATGTATCAAATACTTATGTCATGCAATAAAATGCAAATTAATTATTTAAAAATCATACAATGTGATTTTCTGGATTTTTGTTTTAGATTCCGTCTCTCACAGTTGAAGAGTACCTATGATAAAAATTACAGACGTCTACATGCTTTGTAAGTGGGCAAACCTGCAAAATCAGCAGTGTATCAAATACTTGTTCTCCCCACTGTATTATCATAAAGTGTTGCTACCTTCTCTCCAGACTGCAGTCGAGCAGCAGAGAGGATGAAGAATCATGTCCGTCACAGCGTCTATCTGGAGTCTGTGTCTTTGGCTCAGCTAGAGAGACTTCATCTCATCCTCCGCGATCATCTGCGGGGCCTCAGCCTGGACCAGAGTCTCGCCGCCCTCAACGACGAGGACCTGAATAAACTGAGCGATGAAGAGCTCAACCGCAGGAAGGCCCAGATGGACGAGCTGTTCGAGCGCAACCGCAGACACAAAGAGGATCCAGACTTTGTGTACGATCTGGAAGTGGAGTTTCCAGAGAACAGCGTCCGAGAGACGTGCAGCTGGGACGAAGAGCAGTCCGATGATGAGTTTTAGAGGACCACGGACACTGGGGCGGATTTAAAGCTGATTCACACATGGAGAACTGGTGCATTATGGGGGTTATGTGCAAGTCTGGTGCTGTTTGGTCCATGCATTTCCCATGGTACATATTTTTTTAAGGCCACTGTAATAGTTTTACCCAGTTCTTTGACATCACAAAATTGTAAATATTTAATTCAATAAACATAAAAAAATGGAGGACATGAAAACATGAGAAACTACATTTCTTTTGTTAAATATGATCTATTATCAGCCTACAAAAACATGGATTTCCTCTACTAAATAAATCGTAATGATACAAAAACATCATTGATTTATACTAACAATATCATCACAATACTTGACATTTCAAATGACAGACGAGTTTTAATGGTAAATATTTATTTGTTTTTACGAAAAGCTGTACGGAACATATATCCAGGGATCGTTAAACATGAAAAAATAAAACGCTACTTGATTGTCACACTTCCAACCCTGTGGATTCTACCCACTACTGATGACACGATATAAAGACGTACAGGTACGTGTGTTCAATAAGGTAGTCTCACGTCAATATGATAGAAGTAATATTTCATGTTTTATATTTGGATCACATATAGAATCGTAAAACAACACAAGAGCAGCATTAACGCCGCTTAATCTCACTTTGGTAGATCCTCTTGACATTTTGTTTGCGCATTAAAAACGGTTTTGAATCCGAAAGCGTTCTGGCCACAAGTGCCGAGTCCCGTCGATTAAAAAGTGCATCAAAGCTGCTGGAGAAAAGACGGCAGATACTGCCAAAATCACGCGTTTAAAACATTCAACAACGAGACGTCGCACGTGTACTGTCGCTTTGAAACGCAGTAGTTAATTGCTTTGAGTTCTGCAAAAGATTCTCGGAAACAAAGCGAAGAATGAAGTAGAATCTGATGCCCAACTCGAGCGGAAAAGCCTCAAATGACGGCAGTTATACCGCATGAGATTTTGGGTTATTATCTGCATTTAAACGATTAGGAACGATTGAATATGGAAGCTTGTTCCCGCCACAATAAAACATAAAAAAGCGACTAATTGCGACTTTTATCTCGCAATTCTGACTTTTTTCTCTCACAATTGCATATTTATATCTCACAGTTTCTGACTTTTTTCTCTCAATTGTTTATATCTCGCAATTCTTTTTTTGTCTCAAAATTGTGTTTATATCTCGCAATTCTGCCTTTTTTCTCGAAACTGTTTATATCTCGCAATTCTGCCTTTTTTCTCGAAATTGTGTTTATATCTCGCAATTCTGAATTTTTTCTCAATTGCAAATTTATATCTCGCAATTCTGACTTTTTTCTCGAAATTGTGTTTGTATCTCGCAATTCTAACTTTATCTCACAATTCTGACTTTTTTCTCGAAAATTGCAAATTTATATCTCGCAATTCTTTTTTTGTCTCAAAATTGTGTTTATATCTCGCAATTCTGCCTTTTTTTTCTTTCAATTGCAAATTCATATCTCGCAATTCTGACTCTTCTCGAAATTATGTTTATATCTCGCAATTCTGACTTTTTTCTTTCAATTGCAAATTTATATCTCGCAATTCTGAATTTTTTCTCGAAATTGTGTTTATATCTCGCAATTCTAACTTTATATCTCACAATTCTGACTTTTTTCTCGAAATTGCAAATTTATATCTCGCAATTCTTTTTTTTGTCTCAAAATTGTGTTTATATCTCGCAATTCTGCCTTTTCTCAATTTTTTTTTATATCTCGCAATTCTGATTTTTTTCTCGAAATTGCAAATTTATATCTCGCAATTCTGAATTTTTTCTCAATCGCAAATTTATATATCACAAATCTGATTTTTTTCTCGAAATTGTGTTTATATCTCGCAATTCTGACTTTTTTCGAAATTATGTTTATATCTCGCAATTCTGACTTTTTTCTTTCAATTGCAAATTTATATCTCACAATTCTGATTTTTTTCTCGAAATTGTGTTTATATCTCGCAATTCTGACTTTTTTCTCGAAATTGCAAATTTATATTTCACAGTTCTGACTTTTTTCTCTCAATTGTGAGTTTATATCTCACAATTCTGACTTTTTTCTCAAAATTGCAAGTTTATAGCTTGTCATTAAAGTCGCAATTATCTTTTAAATTGTTTTATTCCGTGGCAGAAACAAGCTTCCATAATTAAACACCTTACTTGCAGTTTCGCTTCTCTCTAACAACAGGGAGAGTTTCAAAGCAAATCGCTAGTTGCAGGAAAAGTAGTCGCACTGCACTTTAAGTGCAAAAGTGGGAAATACAATCGTACGTTGGCTGCCGAAATTCAGCGTCTTAAATGCGGAATCGCGCCTAACGACTTGTTGCCGCGCTAAAAACATTTCATGAGCAAAGCACAAGAGTGACAGTTTGGATGCTTGAAGCTTCATAAAAATAATCAGTAAGTAAAGAGAGGAAAATATATAGCCTATATCATATATAATATATCCGAGATTGCCTAAAAAAGACAATTTGACAACACAGAATGAAACCTAAACAAATGGAAACATTTCAAGTACTTTGAAAAATAAAAACTTTGTTTCCTCGTGACCCTCATATATTTCATCCTGGCCATATAAAGGAGTATATATTATCCTATTTTACCACTTAGACAAAATACATATATATGCATACGTATATTAATATAGAAATGTAATCTCAACATCTCATTTTTTCTTTCGATCCTGGGTGCATCGTGGACAGAACCTGGAAGAAAGAAAAGAAAAGTTTTGTTGATCTTCCAGACAAGGATACTGACGGTTCCTGATTGAGCAACTCAACAGACCGACGTACCATTTCCCTTTGGGTTTTGTTGTCAGATCAACACAGGCGAAGTGAAACCACTCAATGGGACACTGTTAAGAAAAGCATTTTGTTAAATAAATACATTGAGGAAAAAAACTGTATCAAGTGAATGGACATGAGATCCGCTCGTACATCCGGGTTGTCGCATCCGATCATTTCTCCATATGACACTTGGTGACACAGGCAGTATGTGGGTTCGTTGGGATCCACGGGCATGTCTAAGACGTCTGACGGGTGAACTGGTAAGATGGATTCAGAGAACTCAGGGCTGCGGAAAACAAAGTGGAAATGGTTATGTGTCCATTCAAAGCTATGTGGAAAATTGGAATATCGCAGAAAACATCTGTGAACAAAGCAGCGTTTCCAATCCGATGTGTTCAGGAGAACAAAATTGTCACTTCCTGAGAAATTTGTGCAAAATATCTGCTTCTCTTTTTCCAAAAAAGACGTAACACAATAAACGCTGTCATGTGATCTTGAGTTGGGATGCTGGTGTTTGGGAACGCAATCTGGAGGGAATTAAACCAAATCATTCTGATCAGACTTTGACTCGGGCGTTTCAGAGCCACCAGACCAACATTTGAGATGCTGCGATGTGATTGGTCCACTGGTTAGTCCCGTTATCCAATCACAACCTCTGCTGAGGCAAAGTCACATGAGGTTTTGAGGGATTTATTCGGTAAATGTGTTTCCATCGGATAAAAACAATCCACCTCAATACGTTTTTATGTGTGTTTTTAGAATTTATGCGCATCTTGGCGTTTCCATCCAGCGTTGAATTTGGGATATCCCAATATTCACATAAAAATAGGTGGATGAAAACAAATCTAACGCTGCATCTTACTTGTTTGATTTTTGGGCGAACTATTTCTTAAAATTCACGCAATGTGACTCTAACCTGTTTTTCATTTTCTTTTTCCGTGGCGAGTCGTCGTCTGAAGATTTCCGTCCTCTTCCTTTAGGGCGTCGTTTTTCCTTCAGGCTTCCTCTACCACTTACCTCTACGGAGGACAGCAGTTCATATTTATTTTATCATGTACAGTATGAACGAGCCACAAAACAAGTCACGTTAGGTCTTACTCTTGGGCGTTCTGCTGTCTGGACTTTCGTAGCCGCTGACGTCCAACTTCTCCTTCAACTCGTTCTCGAAGCGAGCGAGGTCAGCATCGAGCCTTCGGATGTGTTTGTCCACCTAGTGAGAAGAAGCTCAGGGTTATTTATAAAGGGGTCATCAAATGCAAAATTCACTTTTATATGGTGTTTGCATATAAATGTGTTTTTGCAGTGTGTGGACACAACCACAACCATCATAAAATGAAAAAAAAATCATTCACTCCTTTTTTTAAATCCTCAAAAAGTCTAAACTCTCAATAATCAAGCCGTTTTAATTTGCTGTGAAATATGACCTCATGCTCCGCCCACGACCCCTGACGGACTGTCCCATATTAGCATATTTCCAAGGCAGCACTTCATGTGTCTACACGCCCCACAGAAGAGATGGGTGGGGTGAGCAGTAGCTCATTATCATTTAAAGAGACATGCACCGAAACGGGTCGCTGTGAACAGAGCTGTTTTTGAGGAGGTAAAAGGGTGTTGTTTTACACAAACACTGAGGAATTTTAACCAAAGTATGTTACAGACTTTAAATGAAGACCCTAAAGAATCATACCGACTTGTGGAAAATGGGCACCCTTTAATAATAATACAAAAAAAACAAAACAGTATTTAAAAATCATTTATCAAACTATTATCAAACTATTCAAAACAGCACAGCAGTGACTGACTGGACAGGGTTATTATCGTTAACTAAAACTACTAATAACATTACTGTTCATTTAAATAAAGCTGAAATAAAGTAAAATATAATTATTAGTTGAAAAACGTATAGTAAGTGATTATTAGAAATGTTGTCTTGGCAATAAACTGAAATAAGTTGAACTGCTAAAAAACTGAAATAAAAATAAGCAATATAACAAATACAAGCTAAAATTAATAACAAAAATTACTAAAAATTAAACAAAAATTACCATATACAAATACAATTCAAAATATTAAAAGTATAATAAAACAAACAAACAAAAATACATGCAGATATTTTAACCCTCTGGTGTTCTTTGGTCATTTTTGAGTGAAAAATTTTATGTTTTGGAGGGGGGGGTATTTATTTTTTACTTTATCTGAATGGTACGAAACTTGGTGAAGGTTTTGGCACTTGCTATGTAAACACACACACACACACACACACACACACACACACACACACACAAAACAATCATGGACATGATTCGAAAAGGTAAAAAAACAGCCATACTTGTATTGTTCGCTGGTCAAAAATGAGCGCATTAGAAATGAATGGGAGGCAAATTTCACCTAGTGGAAGCGTTTGGTACTGCGCCCAAACAAAATCTGACTGAAAGCTCATTTTTTGAGTTATCAACCGCAAATATGAAACACAACTTATTTAGATTTATGGCTTTGATTTTATCGCAGTTTTACAGTAAAAACATGTTTTGAAAAATATATATCTCATATAAAAATTTAAAATTTTTGTGCATTTTTCATAACAATAAATGTAAAGACTTTTCACCTTTTTTTTCACTTCAGCAATAATCTGCCGAGTGTCATCTTTAAAAAGAGACCAGAGATTTACCACTGTTTAAATTGGAAATTTCATTTTCAGGTCTATGCTCAAAAAAGTGAATAAATGGATTATAACTACTGTACCATAAAATACAATATGTGACCCTGGACCACAAAACCAGTCATAAGTCGCACGGGTATATTTGTGGCAATAGCCAACAAAATGGCTATTTTCAAATATTTTTTTTTATGGGTCAAAATTATCCATTTTTCTTTTATGGCAAAACTCATAAGGATATTAAGTAAAAATCATGTTCCATGAAGATATTTTGTAAATTTCCTACCGTAAATATATAATTGCTAAGGATTTCAATTGGACAACTTTAAAGGTGATTTTCTCAATATTTAGGTTTTTTTGCACCCTCAGATTCCAGATTTTCAAATATTGTCCTATCCCAACAAACCATACATCAATGGAAAGCTTATTTATTCAGCTTTCAGGTGATGTATAAATCTCAATTTTAAAAAGAATTGACCCTTATGACTGGTTTTGTGGTCCAGGGTCACATATATTAAATAAACTAAAATATAGTACATTCATTTCATTGAAATTAGAAAAAATAAAAATGTTGGTAATTTTTGACCGACACACGAAGAGCACCAGACGGTAAATATAACGCAAAAATATAAATACAGACAAATTAAAATAAACATGTTTGAGGTTCCCACACATTTTAAATCATATTGCATTTGCAAATTGCAAAATCTACTCAATTAAATTAAAATACAGAATATTATATTTATTATAAAAACACATTTCTATGATTTTTCACAATTTCCATGTAAATCCCAAATGTCAGATTCCCCGAGTCTGGGATCGACGGCACTGACCATTTCGTACGTCTGCATGGCGAGCTGCACTTTGTCGTCGCTGTATTCTTTGCACTTGCTGAATCCGTTCTGGATCTTTTGCAGGTGCTCCACTCTCTGGTCAGGGGCCAGATTTCGGACGTTAGTGATGTATTCTTCTGCGAGCTTATCAATTTCGCATTTCTTTTCTGCAAAGGGGGAAAACCACAAAAACACATCCATCAATTTCATCCCCTATAATGTTCCAATGATGCTCCCTATGTAGACAGCACAGTATGATTGAAGATGTCCTCTCACCCTCCGCTCTGTTGTCGAGTTCCCTCATGAGTGTGAAGTTTCTCTGGAGCTCACAGGGCAGGTTTTCGATGCCTGGGGTCATAAAAAGATCTCAATTTACAAAAAAGTACTGTTTACATACAAGAGGGAAGTTCTAGATTGAGTCTGCAACCATCTTATATGTAAACACAGACTGATATCTGACTGCAAATACACATACACACATAAAATCTCACACAACATGACTTTGTTGACTTAGCATGTTGTTAGCATGCTGGCTAACTACTTTATGTAATGCATTTACAACTTGCTTTGGTTTCGCGATAGATGTATATAAAATGAGTTAAACAAACAAAAAAAAAGAATCAAATAGATTTACTCAGCGTTATACAGTAGAGATGAAGCTAATCAACCTGTTGGCTAACTAGCTGAAGCTAGCTAATGCTAATCTGACATTAGCCACCAAAACATCCTCAAACTGGACCTCTTAAAACACCTTCATCCCGCCTAAAAAACGTTCAATCCGCCGTATTTGTTCGGAAATGAATTATACTCACTATCGAGATAATGTTCGAGATAAATCGCTGTCGCCATGGTGACGATCTTCACTCGTTTCCAGTATGTTTTTCTCCTCCGCCAGCCCGCGTGAGGTGGAACAACATTGGCATGTCATGAATAATTAAAGAGGCAGCTCTCTGTGAGTGGTTGAGAGGAGAAGTTTTTGAATGCCGTGATTTGATTGGATGGCGATGGGGCTTGGCTCATTAGTGCTCTTTCTACGTCCCTCCATCTAGATAGACAGATGTAGATATAGATCTAGAGAAAAATAAAAAATAAAGATATAGATATAGAGATAACAGACAGACAGATAGATATAACAATAAAATCATGAATATAATTCATTGTAACATTTTACATTTAAATATGTAATTGAAATAAACATTATACTATTTTATTCTATAAAATTATCAAAAATATAAAGTATTTATTTATTTACTTTTCAATTATTTAATATAGAAGTGTATAATATAATACTATCCAATATATTAATTGAATGGTAATAAAACATTTATATTAGTAATATAAGAGCATTTAAAATAATTATTATTAATATAATACTTATTCCATATAATATGGACATTTTATTCTATCATATTAATAATCAAATACTAATATATATCAAACGTATATATATATATATATATATATATATATATATATAATATTTTATTATATAATATTAATTTCTTTTTTAGAATACGTCAATAATTTAATATAGCAGTAAAATATTATATTTAAAATATTAATTTAATGTACATTAATAGTAATAATTAAAACTTTCCAAATAAAAAAGTAATTAAAATAAAAAACATTAATATTAATAATTTGAATTCATTATTAATAATCAAATACAAATATATATCTAACACACATATACATATACATATATACATATATATATATATATATATATATATATATATATATATATAACATTAATGATCAAATAAATTATTTATTTTTAGAATAAATCAATAATTTAATGTAGCAGTAAATTTGTATATATGAATTGAATGTACATTAACATTAATAATTAACATATTGAAAACAAAATCATTAATATTAATAACTTGAACACATTATTAACGTAATATTTATTCAATATAATATGGAACTTGTATTCTGTATTTTTCATATCCAAATACGTAAATATATATGTACAATAATACAATATGCAAAAATGACAAAAGTACAATAATTTCAGGCGCCCACGTGACCGCCATGCTCTAACCCGGAAGCACTGTGCGTGCGTTGTTTTGAAACTTTCCTACTTCAAGATCACGTGCGTTTTATCTGTCACTTTAATATATATAAAATGCACTTATCACTGTCTCAATCGATCGTTACATTATATTAATATACATATTAATAAGGCATATTAATGAGTCAGACCTTAACGGTGAAATTTGTGTGCAACAGGAACTTTTCTGCAGCAGTCATGTGTTGAATTCGATGGACTCATCAGAGGAGAATGATGCTGACCTGCAGTCTCAGGTATGACACGTGTTTATCTGTCTTATGATGATGTGATGAGCTGAGCTGAGCTGATGTTTATGGCGCAGATAGAGGAGATTGAAGCTCTTTCCTCCATCTATGGCGATGAATGGTGTGTGATTGATGAAGCTTCAAGAGTTTTCTGCATCAGAATATCAGATGACACCCATCAGCCCAAATGGACGGTCTGTTTACAGGTATACGATCCATAGATCAAACTTATGAATATGCTAAACGCGCTCATGAATATTAAATGTATGTTAATGTGTGTTTGAAGATCATACTTCCTCCAGATTACCCGAGCTCAGCGCCTCCAATATATCAAATCAAGTATGTTTGATTCCTTTCAGTGTAGAGTCATATACAGAAATAAGAAGTAAGTGAATCTTCTGTGATTGGTGTTGATTTTCTCCCGACAGCGCGGCCTGGCTCCGGGGACCGGACAGAATGACTCTGGCCAATAGTTTAGAGGAGCTGTATGTGTGAGTATGTGTCATTTCACCATCAGCGCAGCGTAATCTATGTGGAGTCATGCGTTATGAAATGTGATTTTCTTGTTTAGGGAGAATACTGGGGAGAGTATTCTGTACCTCTGGGTGGAGAAAATAAGGGAATTCCTCCTAGAAAAATCACAAAGTGCAGGTAAGACTGTAGAATACACCGATCAGGCATAACATTATGACTTATCTCTTCATCACTGCACATGTTAGTGGGTGGAATATATTAGGCAGCAAGTGAATATTTTGTCCTCAAAGTTGATGTGTTAGAAGCAGGAAAAATGGGCAAGCGTAAGGATTTGAGCGAGTTTGACAAGGGCCAAATTGTGATGGCTAGACGACTGGGTCAGAGCATCTCCAAAACTGCAGCTCTTGTGGGGTGTTCCCGGTCTGCAGTGGTCAGTATCTATCAAAAGTGCTCCAAGGAAGGAACAGTGGTGAACCGGCAACAGGGTCATGGGTGGCCATGGCTCATTGATGCACGTGGGGAGCGAAGGCTGGCCCGTGTGGCCCGATCAAACAGACGAGCTACTGTAGCTCAAATTGCTCAAGAAGTTAATGCTGGTTCTGATAGAAAGGTGTCAGAATACACAGTGCATCGCAGTTTGTTGCGTATGGGGCTGCATAGCCGCAGACCAGTCAGGGTGCCCATGCTGACCCCTGTCCACCGCCGAAAGCAGCAACAGTGGGCACAGGAGCATCAGAACTGGACCACGGAGCAATGGAAGAAGGTGGCCTGGTCTGATGAATCACGTTTTCTTTTACATCACGTGGATGGCCGGGTGTGTGTGCGTCGCTTACCTGGGGAACACATGGCACCAGGGTGCACTATGGGAAGAAGGCAAGCCGGCGGAGGCAGTGTGATGCTTTGGACAATGTTCTGCTGGGAAACCTTGGGTCCTGCCATCCATGTGGATGTTACTTTGACACGTACCACCAACCTAAACATTGTTGCAGACCATGTACACCCTTTCATGGAAACGGTATTCCCTGGTGGCTGTGGCTCTTTCAGCAGGATAATGCACCCTGCCACAAAGCAAAAATGGTTCAGGAATGGTTTGAGGAGCACAACAACGAGTTTGAGGTGTTGACTTGGCCTCCAAATTCCCCAGATCTCAATCCAGTCAAGCATCTGTGGGATGTGCTGAACGAACAAGTCCGATCCATGGAACTTACAGGACTTAAAGGATCTGCTGCTAACATCTTGGTGCCAGATACCACAGCACACCTTCAGGGGTCTAGTGGAGTCCATGCCTCGACGGGTCAGGGCTGTTTTGGCAGCAAAAAAGGGACCAACAACTCCATATAATATGGATGTTTTATTCTATCATATTAATAATCAAATACAAATATATATCAAACGTGTATATATATATATTTTATTATATAATATTAATTTCTTTTTTAGAATACGTCAATAATTTAATATAGCAGTAAAATATTATATTTAAAATATTAATTTAATGTACATTAATAGTAATAATTAAAACTTTTGCCTGATCTAGTGGAGTCCATGCCTCGACGGGTCAGGGCTCTTTTGGCAGCAAAAGGGGAACCAACACAATATTAGGAAGGTGGTCATAATGTTATGCCTGATCGGTGTATATATATTAGAGAAATATATACACTACCATTCAAAAGTTTGGGTTGGTAAGATTTTTTTCTTGTTTGCTTACCATTTATTTGATCAAAAATACAGTAAAAATTGTGAAATATTATTACAATTCAAAACAGCTGTTTTCTATGTGAATATATTATAAAATGTAATTTATTCCTGTGATCAAAGCATCATTACTCCAGTCTTCAGTGTCACATGATCCTTCAGAAATGATTTGCTGCTCAAGAAACATTTCTGATTATTATCAACGTTGAAAACAGTCATATTTTTGTGGAAACCGTGACACATTTTATTTTTCATGATTCTTTGAGGAATAGAAAGCTCAAAAGGACAGCATTTATTATAAATATAATCTTTTGTAGCACTAAAAATGTGACTTTTGATTAATTTAATGCATCCCTGATTAATAAAAGTATTAATGACTTACACCCTAAACTTTTGAATGGAAAATTTAATATTTTATTTAATGTGTTTCTCATATAATATTGGTCACACTTTAGTTTAGGGTCCAATTAACTACGACTTTTGTCTTAATAAACTCCTAATTCCTGCTTAGTAATAGTTAGTAAGGTAGTTGTTAAGATTAGGATTAAGGATGTAGAATATGGTCATGCAGAAAAAGGCATTAATATGTGCTTTATAACAGCCAATATCCTAATAATATGCATGCTAATAAGCAACTAGTTAATAGTGAGAATTGGACTAAATGGCAACTAAAGTGTTGCCATTATATTTTAATATAAACTTTTTGGTTGTAGAAACTACTTTTCCAGAGTATAGTGATGGTAATACCTCAATGCTTTGATGTAATTTGTGCTGAATAATTAGCCTGGACAAATAACTTTAATTATACTAATTCACTCAGTATTCAAAGTGGCTTTTCTGAAGCGTGGGATTGAGTAGCGTCCAAGGCCTTGACACATAAACCATCTGCTTTATTTAAACTCACCCGTGCCGTACCATGTGTATAAAGTCTGTTTCCGTGCACATAATTGTTTTACACTAGGGGGCAATAAAGTGCCACACCATTTGTCTCATCTGAAACGTTTTATGAGGATGTTCAAAATCAGTCTTTATTATGCAAGATTGATGCATATCTAAAGTCTGTACAAATAGGTCTATGTCTTGGGTTAGAAATTAGACCGTAAAGTCAGGAATATTATTAAACAAGTACGCAAGTCGTTATTCGTTAATTTAATGTTTAATGTGGTATGTGAATGCATTTGGCAGGGAACGCCATTGGTTCTTGCATGTCTCGTAAACCAAGTGTTGATTTAGATGAATATGTTGTAAGTAGTGAAAATGGTACACTTTGGTGCATTTTGCTAGAATGTCTTTTTCCTGACATTACAAGCCGTCTGTCCATTAAAGGCACAGACTGGAGAGTGTTTCAGCTTTTGGATTTTGTCTCGGCACCAGACGCTCCTTCTGTGGATTAATTCCCCTTTGTGTGAAAGCCCCACTTGGGTTTTGTTGTGTTTCCTGAGCTTTTTGTTTTGAGCGGCCTCGCTGGAAACACGGTCGTTTGTGTATAAAGTGAACTCTGGAATGGGGGGAATTACAGTCAGGAAGGGTATCACGCTGTCCTTTATTCCCTCCTGCTTTTAAGGAACACAGCGTTCCACCAGCAGATGGAAATTACACATGACCATTTTTGTATTCAGAAAAAAAAGCCTCAAAGACGTAGGTGTTCGTCGTAGAGAAATCAAGCAAATGTTCAGGTCTGTGGTTTCATCAACCCTTTGAAAAGAAAAGGAGGCATACAGCGTTCTCTGCGTAAATATACAGGAAGGAGGTACAATTGAAACAGGTGCACGGGGCCTGCCGGCAATCAGGTACTCGGCCTGTCATTAACCTAGAAGTAATAGACCCTTCAGCTTGCGGAAAGCAGCCTCTTTTGATTGTTCAAAACTGGTAGGTGGAGAGAAGCATCTCAATGACCAGGAAGTTATAAAAACTATGGTATAATGGTGGCGGAGTCAAGAGATTGTGGTATGCTGTGAATTTTTTTTTTTCGAAAATAATCACACATTTACAATTATTCATTTAGCTGCCACTTTTATCGAAAGCAGCTTCCAACTTATCATATATCACAAAGGAAGATATTTTGAAAAATGTTTATTTCGTCCATACAGTGAAAGTCAATGGGGTCCAAAGTCGTTCAGTTCCCAACGTTCTACAAAATATCCTCTTTTGTGTTCAGCAGAAGAACGTCATACAAGTTTAGAAAGACTTGACAAGCTAATTATGAATGTTAAACCAAAGTGGTTGTGGGTAACACCTGTGCCGATGTGAGGTATGTGACGATAAAAATAACCCTGGAGATACTGAGTAGGCGGTTTGACAGGACCTCCAATCCACACCTGACAGGATACCTAATAATAAATATAGCAGAAAGCAGCCATTAAGGGGCCAAGCACTATGGCTGGGAGCATCAGACCAACTGCAACAATGAACAATTAAAGACATATTAAGATGATTTTAGGCAAAATGGCTGAAAAATCATAAAAACTGTCACTAGTAATGATTTAATGGTCTATCACTTTTGACCAATAGGTGGCGATGTTACAAAATTGATGTGGTGTGGTCAGAGTAAGTCAATAATGACATATACAAAGTTTGGTGTCAATGTGCCAAAGCATTGCATTGTCATTTTGGCATCATGCCATCAACTTTGTTGCTGCGCTATACGAAAACAGTTTTGTCTATCAACGCAAAATCCATAACTTCTTATCAGCACAGTCTGAAGATAATCTCACTCGAATTTGGTAAAAAACGGACAAACGGTCTAGGAGTAGTTCGAAAAAGTAGTTTTTGAAAGGAAATAAAAATGGCAGACAGAAAGTTTGTTCAACTATGGCAAACTTGGTATCTATGTTCTTGGCATGACCCAAGGAATCTATGAAGACCAGTTTCATTACAATGGGCTAATATAATCAAAAGTTAGTAGCATTTTTGGAAATTTCATTATAAATTTTAATCACAAGGTGGCGCTGCCCCAAACTTTTTGAGTACCTTCAGGGCATGATTCCGAAGACACATACCCAGTTTCGTAACGATACGCCAATGTGTTCGTAAAATATAGAGTTTTACGTCAAAATTCAAAATGGCCGACATGGGAAAATTGGGTATCGTTCGACTCGGCATGCTGCACTGAATCTAAAGAGACCAGTTCTGAGATTTTGACCAAACCATACAGAAGTTATAACCAAAAATAGCCATTTTTCATATCTCCGGACCACTAGGTGGCACTGCGCCGAAACTGTGCAGGTTGCCTCAGGCCATTCTTGTCATAACACAAACCAAGATGGAACAGAATACCCTAAAGTGTTGTGGAGATATAGCCTCATGTCCATTTTGGCGTGCTCTTCGTCGAATTTGTTTGTGCGTTATTTGAGAACGGTTTGACATCTAATCAATTGACACAACTTTTTGTCGGCATGGTCTGAAGATGATGTGGTTAAATTTTCGTGAAAATCTGAGCAACGGCCTAGGAGTTGTTCGAAAAAGTAGTTTTTTTCAGAAAATTCAAGATGGAAATGAAAATGACGGATCTAATGGAATCGTGAATTTTGTTTCTGGTCCTTACGGTTAAAAAAGTTATTAACATAAATGTGAATGCAAGCCCTAGAGGGGTTGAGTTAGAGACTCCAAGTTTGCTATGTTGACAGTTCAGACTGTCCTCTATCTGTGTACCAAATTTCATAACTTTCCCGCAAGCGGTTTTATGGGCTGCCATATACTCGAGCAGAAGAAGAAGAAACGGAAGAATAATAATAAGAACACCAACGATTACAATAGGTGCCTACACACCTTCAGTGCTTGGCCCCTAATAATATCCTACAAGTCTGATCTGTATCCTCTCTGGATGACTAGTTTCTTTTTCCGACATATTGAAATTCTTGCAAATCATCGCACGCTGGCAAAATGTTGGGATGCTTTTCACATGAGTAGCCCAGTCGCTCATTCCCTGAGTAATTTCTCCTGATTATCCGCCTCAAATCTCTCTTGCCTTTGAACATAATGTTTGCCAAAATTATTGCACGCCGGATATTGGATCCATGCCTTTGATCTAGCCATCTCGATAAAGTCGAATTGTTTGGGTAAAATGAACAGAGCAGCCTGCCGCGGCAAAGGTAGATGGTTTTTTTAAGAGCGCTCCTTCTTCCTCGCTGTCACAGATCTCGGCGTTGGGGAGATCTAATCGTAATCGATGAAAAGACTTGCGCTGCCTTGACAGAACCTGTTAATCTTTCCCACCGGGGCTCTAAAAGGTGAGGTCAGTGCCAAGTCCAGAATGGACCCTGATGGGTTTTGACACTCAGCCCGTTCTCGCGGCTCTTTTCAGAAGGTGGAGAAAATCTTATTTTGAAACCTTCTTAAAGGAGGGAATTTGCTTGGTCTTGCTTCGTTGGCTTGCATCAATAACACACATTTTTTTGCACTCCTGAGGTTGTTTATCTGTTGCATAATGCCATTTTTGGCACTTAAAATGTCCCTATTACTTGATATCACACGGTGTCCTGAGAAATCACACTCGTCTCAATCAAAAATTGTGTCTGCCTGTCAATCATTTTTGCATGTTGAGGATTGGCTGTCGTGTTTTGGAAGGAGGGGTTAGACCAAAAAATCAGCAAGTGGAGAATATTTTTTTGGTCTTTTTCTGTAGTTTTTTTAGTGCATGCCTGGCATATATAACATATACTTCCCATAATCCCATAATAAGCCCATAATTGCAACGTTTAAGTCTTTGATTTGTAGTTCTGTCTCCTAGTAACATGCTACAATAGAAGCTAATTACCCATCGGTGATATGTAGATGCAAAACAATTCTTGCAATCTACAAATAATGTCAATCTGTTATCAATTTTAAGTAGTACTTGTTCCATACTAGTACGAGCAGTGTGTAATTTACTCTAGGCTTATCATGAGTTATCGCAAACAGTCAGACCACAGTCCACTTCCAAACACTGCCGTACAAATCCTTAAAAGCTATTGTTTTTCAAGGACAGCTCTCCCACGCCTTTCGCTGAATGTGATAATTGCGATTGAAATTATGTATGTTAGCGGTTTCAGTATGCAAATGCGTTTCCATGAATGCCGTGCTCGAGAGGGAAATGGACCTCCAAACTGAATGCAGGGGAAAAAATGGAAATGGGCGCATGACTAGCCGTCTTGTTCATTAGCCAAGTCCCATTAATTATTTTAAGTCACGAGTCCTTCGTAAGCTGCCACACTCCATAAACTCAGATGTGGTTAAAGAAGGACACTCAATTACAGGCGCGTGGGTTGGCGAATGTGTCAGAACTCGCTTTATTAGAAGCTTTTAATAGAAACAAAATTGCATGTTTGTAGAAAGAACGATGAAGTTCGATTGATGAGTCTTCGGAGCAGAAAATTAAAAGACGTGCAGTCTGAGCTGTACTCGATGGTTCAAGGTGGCAAAATTAAAGGATGGTAATCAGGACGCAATCACAGCGATAGTAGGCCTACATACACCTTCTGATTTGACCTTCACCCATCAGTAACCGCTCTGCACGTTGAGCCTTGACACCCTATCAGAACACCTACACCAACAAGACACTTCCCTGCTGGCAAAATCAATCTGAAGGTGCAGGCGGTAATCCACTGCATGAGTGCCGATGAGAAACCATCAGGACAGAAACCTCAGGCAGAAAATATGAAAGCAGTTTATGATGGTTTGCAGGTCTTAGCTGGTCTAAAGACATTTTTCCTGTGCAATTTGATTGTTGTAGTTTAAAGAATAAGTTTGCCGATTTGTTGCAATAGCTATGTTTCCATCCAAAGCTGCGTAAAAATTAGAATATTGCGTAAAACATTTGCGCATAAAGAACCGTTTCCATCCCATGTGTTCAAGAGAACAAAATGGTCACTTCCTGGGAAACTGGCGCAAAATATCAATAATAAAAATGGAAGTTGCTTCAACCGGGGAAGCCTGTGGCTTTTTTTCCAACATAGTAAATGACTTTCGCCTCAGACGTAACACAACATCAAATGAAGTCTTGTTATCTTGTGTTCAAAGGCAGATACCTGGTGTTTGGGAACGCAATTATGTGAGACTGGGAGGTAATTTTCTCTGAATAACTTTTCAGGCATTTCAGAATTATTAAAGCCACATTTGAGATGGTGTGCAATTAGTCCAGTTATCCAATCACGTCCTGTGTTGAGGCGCGCATCTTTCTCCATGTTACCTGCAACCCATGTCATTTTGTGCCATCCTTTTTCAACAAAAAGGCTTTTGTTAAAACTACAGATTGATCTTTCACATTTTTGTATTCCCGCCCAGTGGGATCAACAGAGGGGCAAAAATCAAAAGTGCATTATGGGTGTTGACATTTTATGGCAAAAGGGAACGCCACAGCCTTTTTTCTCCATTTTCTCTTGTCATGTAGCACCAATATTTTGCATAGATTTCGGAAATTGCCAAGTTTTATTAAGAGCCCATTGTGAACGGCGGCATCGGCATTATTTAAATTTTAGGAGAAACACTAAATAATGAGATTCTGTTTCTCACACCTATCATTATTTGCAATGCTCCTTTTGGCTCTTTATTAGGCCGTTTAGGAGTCGTCACGACACATTTCACGACACAAAATTTTGTTGTTAGATTCATTGCAAAAGTCACACTAATATTGGCTTCAAAGTTCATCTCGGGCAGCAAAATCGTAGTATAAATCAAGCTTAAAGGGATAGTTCACCCAAAAATGAAAATTACCCCATGATTTACTCACCCTCAAGTCATCCTAGGTGTATATGACTTTCTTCATTCAGAAGAATACAATCGGAGTTATATAAAAAAATGTCCTGGCTAATCCAAGCTTTATAATGGCAGTGAATGACTGTTTCTGTTTTGAAGTCCAATAAAGTGCATCTATCCATCATAAAAGTGCATCTATATCCGTCATAAAAGTGCTCCACACGGCTCCGGGGTTTGATAAAGGCCTTCTGAAGCGAAGCGATGCATTTGTGTAAGAAAAATATCCATATTTAAAACTTTATAGACTAAAATAACTAGCTGCCAACAGACAGTCGTATGCATTGATTTACGGCAAAAGAGTAACCCCTGACCTGACGCAAGATGTATTGACGAACGCAGAAACGCAGAGGATAGAGAAAAACAAAACACCGGTCATGAATTAGAAGTCTGAAAGAGAATTTTTAAAGAGAAATGCCGGAGGATTTCGATATAAGAGAAGAGGGGCTTGAGTTTGTTGCCCAGCACTATTTGTTTGAACCGCGAGAGGCGTCAAAGCTTGCGATGCTCCTACATCCTGCGTCATATATCGCGTCAGGGGTTATTCTTTTGCCTAAGGTCGACTTGCGTTGGCCGTCTGCCGGAAGCTAGTTATTTTAGTTTTTAAAGTTTTAAATAAATGGCTTCGCTTCAGAAGGCCTTTATTAACACCCCAGAGCCGTGTGGAGCACTTTTATGATGGATAGATGCACTTTTATGGACTTCAAAACAGAAACAGCCATTATAAAGCTTGGAAGAGCCAGGACTTTTTAAATATAACTCCGATTGTATTCGTCTGAAAGAAGAAAGTCATATTCACCTAGGATGACTTGAGGGAAAGTAAATCATTGGCTAATTTTCATTTTTGGGTGAACTATCCCTTTAAGTTAGGTTAGCTGGTTTTCCAGAGTAACCTGCTGACAAGTGCCCGAAACCCCTTTAAAACCATAGAAGAATACCTAAGGCTGGTTTAAACTGTTCTTTGGAAGGGATTTTATGCAGGATATCAAGTTCTGATGTGATCAGTGTGTGCGGATATAAAAAGTTTTGGCAAAGAACCTGCATTAGGTATGTCAAACTAATTGGAAGCAATTGACGACAGCCACCTTGTGTTGTTTACTACATCGTTTGTTTATCTCTCAATCTCAGGATCACGACTTCGACAGGTTGCTCGTGCCCTACAGAGAGTCTGTCTTTTGAATGATTCATTAGTGTTTTGAAGACACGAACGCCAGAGTTAAATCAAGCCCTTGATTACCTGTTTTGAGCATCTGTTTTGTTCGAACTTGACTTCCTTTGTTTCCAAATGAACGTTTTGGATTTGACGACTCTGTGTGCGATTCCGAAACCCCATTGTTTGGCTGTGATGTGCTCAGTATGCGTGCAGTTGTTTCTTTTTCGTAGTGTGAATATTACATTAGCGATGCTAATTTGTTCCCCCACACGTTTTGGTAAACAAACAGGCCTAAATACACTCGGCTCTCGTGCTTGTTGGTGACGTCACTTCGGAAGAAGTAACTTAATCTAATATCAAACTTCAGAGGGAAGGTAATTAGCGTCTTCCCTCATCAACGAAATGATTACAGGCCTAATACTTGACGGTGTCATGAAAAGTGCCGCCTCCCTTCACACTCGGCAAACATCAGCTCTGTTTTTACAGTAATTATGTAGATGAGATGCTAGTTACAGCAGGTTGTGTGGTAAAGGCCCCTCAGAGAGATCAAAAGGTTGTTTTTTTATATTTCCGCGGGGCATGAATATTCACGTCTGACACTGAGAGGTGGGGGCGGTTGGGGAGAAATGGAAAGCAGTCAAAGGTCGTTGAAGCTTTGGAACCAGTTTAATTTTATGACAAGCTATAATTAAATTCCCAAATTGATTTGTTTCAGTTTTCCTGAACTAAATGGGGAAGAAAAGCTGAGAGCACCTCAGCAGTTTCAGAGGTATTTTCTGATGAGTTCCCTTACATGTTGTTTAAAGATGCGTAATCAAGCACCAAGGATTGCGTAATCACGTCGGAAAGGTCACGCTAGACGTAGGCGGAAGTACCGCTGAAAGCGAACGTGCGAGGACTAATACAAACACCCTTTACCAAAAAACACTCCATCTTCAACTTCAAACTCGTCCGACATCGTTGGTTTACTGTTTTTTGCTAAAGGATGTTTGTATTAGTCTTCACACGTGCACTTTGTAAACACGGGGGCGGTACTTCCACCTACGTCTAGCGTGAGATGAGCAATTTAGGTTAAAAAGTATATAAATGTAAACATTTTTTTAAAATGGCCGATGGTTTCACTAGATAAGACCCTATTCCTCGTCTGGGATCGTGCAGAGCCTCTGAAGCCCTTCTTTTGAAACTGCATTGATTTAGACCTTCAACCGTTGGTTGCCATTGAAGTCCATTATGTGGAGAAAAATCCTGGAATGTTTTCCTCAAAAAACTTAATTTCTTTTCGACTGAAGAAAGAAAGACATGAACATCTTGGATGAGATGGGGGTGAGTAAATTATCAGGAAGTTTTCATTATGAAGTGAACTAATCCTTTAAGTGCTTAATTTGGCTCGATTTCATGCCCAGTTCTTCCTAAAATGTCCTGTTTTTCGAGGTTTCCACAGTCATGGAAAACCTGGAAATATCAGGGAATTTTACATTTGTGATTTCCAGACGTGTAAAAGTGATTGAAATCCTCAAAATCATGTAAATTTCAAGGTGCTCAGAAGCTCAGAAAACTGTTTCCCCCTTTTAGAATTTGTTCACATCTCTGGATATTTTTGACATTTGTACGTTGGCATTTAATCACAACCACTTGAACTTTAAGAAACTGGCCCTCCTCCCACTTATTGCAGGTTGGCTTGGCTTGATGTAAAACGCCAATGATCAAGCAGAAACCTCGGCCAACCGTCACATAATGCGATTAATATTCATTATCCCAGGCACATCTGGCACAGAGTTTGTGCGCTGAACAAACTTCCCGAGGACAGAAGATGTGAACAACAGATGTGAAAAGTCTTCTTTTTTATATTCATAAAGCTTTAGCCCTAATGATTGAACTTATTTAGTGTTTAATCTTTTAAATAGTGTCTCATGTGAATGTCAACTAGGCATTTAAAACAATGTCATGCTTCTGAAGAGAGGCTGATGAGATTTATAATGTCTTTCTTCCCCGTTTCGCATTGTTCCAACGCCCCTGATGCCAAGACCTGACACCTGACAAGGCATACAAATGAAAATCTGCTCCAGCGGTCTCTACCAAGGGATTTTGAAACATCTTTATCCAGTATAAGCCTGAATAAAGGAAATTCCTTGGTCGAAATGTGTGGGAAAGCTGTTTTTGTCACTGAATCTTAATGCTGTACTTCAGAACAGCTGGAACGGCTGATTGCGACTTCATTTAGTTCTCATTTAGTTTCAAGTTTCCAAATGACACATGGAAAATGACTGCCAGTGATTTAAGTTGAAATGTTTCGTTCTGTGGTTTTACTAGTGTAAAACTGTTCTTTGTACACTTTAAAGGGTTAGTTCACCCAAAAATGTAAATTCTGTCATTAATTCCTCACCCTCATGTCGTTCCAAACCCGTAAGACCTTCGTTCAAAAGTAGGAAAGTGTCTCGGAAGAGAAGAGATTGTTGAATAAAGTCGTTATTTTTGTTTGTTTTTTGCGCACGAAAAGTATTCTCGTCGCTTTATTAAGGCTGAACCACTGGAGTCGCATGGACAATTTTAACGATGTCTTTCCTACCTTTCTGGGCCTTGAAAGTGGTCGTTGTGTCAGAGAACTCTCGAATTTCATCAGATTTCATCAGAAATATCTTCATTTGTGTTCTGAAGATGAACGAAGGTCTTACGGGTTTGGAACGACATGAGGGAGAGGAATTAATGACAGAATGTTCATTTTTGGGTGAACTATCCCTTTAAGAATAAAAGTTTCCAAAACTGATGTCATTGAAGAATGTGTGTGCGTTTTGCAGAAGACTAACTTTTCTTCACATCTGTTCACATTTTCAGTCCTCCGTGATATGATTGGGCCTAGTGTACTTCAGATTGTAAATAAACACTGGCACATTTCCAGACATCCTGAAAAAACAAACTTAGACCCGACAGTCCTGGCTAGTTTCAGACCAGTTTCTCATTTTTCATTTATGTCAAATGTTTTAGAAAAATGTTGTTTTCTAGTTTTGGGCTTTATTTTTAACCCTTGTGGACATTTTTGTCTTTTTCAGTTTTGTTTTTTGATCATTTTTGCCTGTGTTAATGCCAACTGCATACATTTTGGCACAGGTGTGTATTTTTATTGGAATTTTAATATTTCACCCCCATTTCCTTTAAAAAATCTATTTTGCTCTAGGTACACAAAATACTTCCTCTCAGGACCTTTTGGACAAAAATGTCCCCATTAAAACTGCAATTTTTAATCCCAGGGCCATTTAACTATAAAATGATGCAATCTTTGTTAATAGGCTTTCATTCTCTTGGCAAGTTAAAAATTTTACAATTTTTTTTTTTACCAGATGGTGCCATTTTCTCAGGTTTGGCCTATAAAGCAAATACTTACTTTATTCCTGTTTTCTGCTTATGCATATTATAAAGACAATTGGATAAATTATGCAGCTATAATTGTATGGGTGTGTTGGTATGAATGTCAGTGTGGTTTGTATGCGTGTAATAAAAAAAATGTGTGTGTGTGCTTGTAATATTTGAGAAAAACCCAACTGCAAATCTCAAATCCAACCTACCAGTGGAGTTTTGCTGGAATCTAATGAGGAAAATTTGGTACTGCGCCCAAACAAAATCTCACTGAAAGCTCATTTTTTGAGATATCAACCTCAAATTTGGAACACAGCTTGTTTAGATGTATGGCTTTGATTTTCTAGCAGTTCAACATGTTTCATAAAATATATATTTTATATGAAATAATGTTCATAAATCATTTTCATAAACTTAAACCTCTATAACTTTTTTTGGTTTCCCTTTTTTTTTTTACTTTAACAATAATCTGCCAGTGGTCGTCTTTAAAATGAGACCAAATTTAAGTTTGTGCTCCCAAGATTCAAATTTTTATATGTTTTTTGGCATTTTTCACGTGACGTCACACCATTATAGGAACGCCCACCTGGAGGGCAAAACAAGGCTTTCCTCCATTGCCCACCAGTCATTTTTTACCAGGTTTGTAGTAAGTTTTAATGTAGTAAGACAGTGATATTAAAGACCAAATTCAGTATACACCTTATTGATGTTGCATACTTTGTACAGGCAAGCAAATGAACATAGAATATTAATGCAACACAAGGTTTCTTGTTAAGTGTTTTTTCCATTGAAAACCATTATAAAGAAAACGCGTTGCGTTCATATTCTTGGCTCATCTGCTCGCCTGTATATAGTATGCATCATCAAAAAGGTGTAAACTGAATTTAATCTTTTAATATCACTGTTATAGTACATTAAGGCACTTTAAGGGTGGGTTGCACTAATAAGGATAAGGTTCACGCTCCGCCTGTGCTGCTCGATCAGCCCTTCGTAGTTAATCTGTGGTTAAAATTAAGTGGTGCAACACAACTCGATTTAAAATAAAACCCAGATCAGCAAATCCTTGATTAGCGTTAAACTTTGCTCAATTTAATCCTTATTGGTGCAACTCACCCTATAGTGTTTTTCACGTTAAGCGTTTTAAAAACGTTCAGTTTTTAGTGATTGAAATACTGCAGCAGGTGCTCTATATGGGTCACACGTGCCCAAAACTTGCATCTTGTTCACATATTTTGGTTTTTATGAATGGACCTATGTGTAACTTTTTTTAATGACGCACAAGTGTTAAGGAGGACAACATTGTGTTTCACTGTGTTTTGCATACAAATGGCTTAGAACCTCTCTTGGCCTGTCTCTTAGATTTAAAAACTTGGATGGCTCCAAATTTCTTACGCCTAAATGAAAGTAAGAGAGATTATTGTTTTTGGCCGTGGTGAAGCCTGGGGTATATCAGATACAGATTTTGGCCCCTTGTCACCGTATGTCAAAACGTGTCAAAAATGTGGGTGTGCATATTGAAAGGTCCCTCAAGTTGGATAAACAGATTAATGCCATTTTAAAATTACCCAAGTTACACTTTTTTTCTAATTACGTAATTTAGCCAAGATATATAAATTCATGTTTGATGCTTAAAAGTCTTGAAATTGCAATCCGTGCTTTGATCTCCGCAAGACTTTATTATTGCAATGCGCTGTAGAACGGAATTAGTTAATCATCCATTTCTCGGTTGCTAAAAGTTCAAAATGCAGGAGCTACACCCTTTCATGCATGGTGTCCACATTTGTGGGCAGTTAATTTAACTCCATTTAGGGTTCATTTATCATGGTAATTTTCTCCAAACCACTTGAGGGCAGTGTCAGTAGATTGACAGCAATATTGTAACAGTGGCTACTGTCTTGCATTCCAAATATTCATTGCTTGATGACATCATTAATCCAAGATGGCTGACAGCGATAGCCATGTGCCAAATGCCCCAGGCATATCTGTGAAAAACTTTTATACAAGGTATACAATTGAGGTTAAAAAAATATTAGTATGTACAGTAAAGTATGATGAATATGTTAGTATTTTATAAACTAAAATTTAGAGTAAAATGTAGTTTTTATACACCCAAAACTGTCCAAATATGTGGACGTCATGCAACAGTGGATTTCTGTAACCTGCTAGTATATGTTCTATTTTTGCAAAGATGTTATGAATTGTCTTATATTGTAATAAAACAGACATTTAACAAATATATCAACATAAATAACCATTAAAAATGACATATTACGGCATTAAATGGCAACTTTACACCATAGACAAATTTGCATTTTGCCTTCCAAACAGGGACCGCATAGGTCAAGCACTCAGTACAGAATAATAGGGAATATCCCAGAGGACAGTGGAAGTGACAGCAGAGATGAGGAGTATGTGCCAGCAAAGCCCAGCCCGTATTGCTACTAGGTTTCCGCATATATGTAACTACCGTTATAGTTCCTACAATATGTGTTTTATTGTTGTTATATTGTAATAGTAATGTTTTTAATAACTGAGCTGATCTACATAGCATAACATGCCATAATAAAAACACAATGTTCCATATTGTCATCTGTGGCTTTATGTCCCTTTTTAATTTTTAAATAAAGCTGAATTTTGTAAAAATGAAAATGGATTTCAATTTTAGCATCATATTAAAGTAATAAAAAGAATCTTAAAAAAATCTAGATAATGTTTTCCATAATGAATGCATGAAAGGGTTAAAAAACGGGAACACGTCACGCCCACCTTGGTTTCTGGTACGTTACAGAACTGATTTGAAACTCGTTTTATTAGTATACAAAACCTTGAATGGTCTCACGCCGTCCTATCTTTTGGATCTGAATATCAGTCTGGAAGAACGCTGAGATCAGCGACCCTAAACCTACTAAAAATTCCAAGGTCGAAACTAAATCAAAAACTCTGGAATAGCTTGCCTAATTAAATCATTATATCACTACTATATATGATTTTCAATCACAGCTTAAAACTTGTTTTTATGGCTTTTAACCATTGACTGACTGTTTTATGTATCTTTTGTGTCTTTTTAATTGTGCTATTCAAGGGACATTGACATTAAAAAGAACCATTTTTCTTAATATGAAGAACATTTTAATAATCTAAAGAAGTTTTTTCCACTATAGAGAACCTTTTGTGCAGTGGAAAGGTTCCTTGGATGTTCCTAATGAAACCACATGTGCCAATAAAGAGCCGTTGTTTTTTAGAGTCTAGATTGTTTCAACATTTTAAACATCTAATGCTATTTCATGCACTCTGCCTTATTTACACTGTTAAAGAGTTGATTCTCATGATAAACATGGACAAAATGTCAAAAAAACGAGTTGGATGTGTGACGGAGTATTTCTGTGCCAAATACACTCCGTCAGGATTCGAACAAGTTTCGGAAAGTTTTTTCGATTATGGCCCTGTATGACGTCATAAAGGGCGTAATTCCTAGTATGGACACTTCTCCCGGATGAGCGCGCACACACACAAACACACACACAAACACACAGAGCGAGAGCGCGCACATCAACGAGCTTCGTTCTGGTTACGGGAGCCGTCGGCGGCGCTGTCATTTTGTTTTTTCGACCACGAAATCAACAATGTCACTAAAGAAGTGTGTTTCTGGTGTGAGGGAAAAATCACCTTGTTCAGCTTCCCAAATAAGGAAACAGAGGATGCAGTTTGTTTTTCCGAAGTTCTGCAAGTGTGTTTGTTTGTAGAGGTCTACACGGGTCCAAAAATTCGTACCCGAAGAGACCCGAAATGTGCTACACGGAACCGACCCGTGCAGATCCGAGAAATGCCAAAAATGTAGTACCCGGAACCGACCTGGACCCGTCTATTATTTGAAAGCTGGACCCGAACCCGGCGGGAAGACACAGACCCGACTGGACCCGATTGTCACATATTCCACAATAAATTGCTATTAACAATCCAATAAACAAGTTGCGAAAAATAAAACTTTTTGTTTTACCTAATTTTATAGCCGTCGTCTCCCTTCCTTGTACCTGACTGTGATGCATTACAATCCTCCTCAAACTTCACCGGTGCGTCACACGTATTATTATTACACTTAACTCCACTTACATGTTTGTCCACAATATGCATGAAGAGAGACAGAAGAGATGCCCGTAGGTTTAACCTCGTTATACTCGTTGTTTTTTAGCTTTTTCCGCACATCGCTCATGACGGTATCCATTATTACCGTGCGCTTGCATTAACTCTGCCCGCTTTGCTTCTAACGGCTGAGAGAGAGAGAGAGATCGCTCGTGTTTTTTGTTTTTTTTAAACCTTATTTCCCGGCTCACACTTTTCTTATCCGAATTTTACAAGTTGCAAGTTACAAAAAACACACAAGCAGTGCTGACTGGCTCTGATCACGGCGAGGTGTTCTCCGAGTCCGATCGACTCGGGTATTACACACAGCGTTAAACAGACCCGGGACCTGAAGTAATAGATTGGGACCTGACCCGGACCCGGCTGACCATTTAAAATATAGCCCCGAAACCGTGCGAGTCTCGGGTGCTCCGTGTAGACCTCTGTTTGTTCCCGGTCATGAGTGGAAACCGCAGGCGGTGAGTGAAGCTGCATCAAATGTGTGTGTTTTGTTGGCAATCGGTGCGCAAGTGCATATAATGTCAACAAAACGAACGTATAGTGAATCTAAAGTTATCCAGGGATAATGCCATGATGTATTGTGTGTGTGTGTGTGACTCTTTAGCTCCGCCCACTGCACGCCTCCACGGACTCGGCTGTTTTCTGAAAGAATCGGTACAGTGTATCTGTCTTTTATAAATATGATAAACTAAAGACTCTTGGGAGATATGAAGGATCAACACTACTCTATAGATACTCAAGATTAACATGAAACTGGCAGAAACTGTGTGTGTGTTATGTACCCTTTAATATATTTATGTTCAACGTACACAGAAATTCTGCTCATGTTTCATGAATGTTTTATGTTTCCATGCAATATTTATGTTATTAGCTCTTTTGCTCTTGATTGAAGCGTTTGAACGTGCCCTGTAACCCTTCAGATTCTTCTAAGGGGTGATAATGTGCAAGTGCGTCCTGTATTAAAAGAGATTGTTTTCATTCGAGTATGTTTGCTGATTAATTTAAGGAAACTTGTGGAGGGATGTCACTGACCTTTCTTGATTTACATCTTGAACACTTATCTCAAAACATCTTTATTTTAATCATTAAACATCATTTTCTTAGACTAAAATGTCTTGCATGCTGCAGTCCTTGTGGAATTAAATAAAATGTGCAATGGTTTGTTAAATCATTATTGTTACGCCGCTCTTCATCCGTCTGCGCTTGTCTCTGTTTTTAGAAGGACCGGAAACGGGCAAGACGATGACGACGGAGGAAGAAGGTCATGAGTATGACGAGGACGATCTTCCAGACTACAGCGTGCTAAAACTCGCCAACCGGTCAGCTCAGCTCCTCTCCGACGCTTCAGACGGTGCGTCCCAGTGTTCATGCTCATCCACCATTCCTAACGAGATTTGCCATTAAACATTGGTTCTCAGTCACTAATAATTGTCCGCCTAATTTACAACACGTGCGTATGCACATGAATTTGTTCTTAACCTTGTTCTGATTTTATTGAATTTGAGTATTCGTAATGAGCGCCTGGATGACCAAGGTTAGTCTTTTGCATTGAACGTGCTATAAGGACTTTCCAAACAGCCTTTCCTTTACAGACTTTCGTCTCGGCAAATATGACTCTCTCTAAAGACAACCAACAAAATCCTTGACCAATGCCAAGTGTGCCATCCTCAAAACCTGTTCAAACACAGTTACAGAGCTCTCATACATACGCACACTTGTGTTGTTATACAGAGAAACCTTGCAGATCGAGCTATTAAGCAGCTTGTCTTAACGGTGAAATATATTTAAGATTAAATATCTCTTAATGTTCGCACGTTTGTAAGGCCACTCACAGTGATTCTTGCCTACGTGTGGTAGAGCTGCACAATTCTGGATAAATTCAGAATCACGATTTTTTTCGCTTCAGAGATCACGATTCACCCACGATTCTGAACAGACATGCAACTTACTAGAAGTTCTGACAAAATGTTAATTGCTGCAGTCTATTTAACATGTTTAAAGAATCTGAATTATTTAAAAAAAAAAACTCTGTTTGAATGAATGATTCAATGACTCACTCATAAATACTTCACTTGTTTCATTACTGGATGAATCAGTGTTTTTGAACGAATCTCCTGAATGAATGATTCAATGACTCACTCATAAATACTTCACTCGTTTCATTACTGGATGAATCAGTGTTTTTGAACAAATCTCCTGAATGAATGATTCAATGACTCACTCATAAATACGTCACTTGTTTCATTACTGGATGAATCAGCGTTTCTGAACGAATCTCTTGAATGAATGATTCAATGACTCACTCATAAATACTTAACTCGTTTCATTACTGGATGAATCAGTGTTTTTGAACGAATCTCCTGAATGAATGATTCAATGACTCACTCATAAATACTTCACTTGTTTCATTACTGAATGAATCAGCGTTTTTGAACGAATCTCTTGAATGAATTATTCAAAGACTCACTCATAAATAATTCACTTGTTTCATTACTGAATGAATCAGTGTTTTTGAATGAATCTCCTGAATGAATGATTCAATGACTCACTCATAAATACTTCACTCGTTTCATTACTGAATGAATCAGTGTTTTTGAACGAATCTCTTGAATGAATAATTCAATGACTCACTCATAAATACTTCACTCGTTTCATTACTGGATGAATCAGTGTTTTTGAACGAATCTCCTGAATGAATGATTCAATGACTCACTCATAAATACTTCACTTGTTTCATTACTGAATGAATCAGTGTTTTTGAACAAATCTCCTGAATGAATGATTCAATGACTCACTCATAAATACTTCACTCGTTTCATTACTGGATGAATCAGTGTTTTTGAACGAATCTCTTGAATGAATGATTCAATGACTCACTCATAAATACTTCACTTGTTTCATTACTGAATGAATCAGTGTTTTTGAACGAATCTCTTGAATGAATGATTCAATGACTCACTCATAAATACTTCACTTGTTTCATTACTGAATGAATCAGCGTTTTTGAACAAATCTCTTGAATGAATGATTCAATGACTCACTCATAAATACTTCACTCGTTTCATTACTGGATGAATCAGCGTTTTTGAACGAATCTCTTGAATGAATGATTCAATGACTCACTCATAAATACTTCACTCGTTTCATTACTGGATGAATCAGTGTTTTTGAACAAATCTCTTGAATTAATGATTCAATGGAAAATAATTTTTTTAACAGTCGCTTGTCGCCAATACAAACGTTATTTGAAGCGCCACGGTGATTTGCTCTATTTTGATGTCTACCGTAGACATCAGTGTTAGTCCAAACTATAACCATAAACTTTTATCCCAGTACTTCTGTGGTCATTTGAATATTTGTAAGACAGAAATAATGATACAGTGTCGTTGAAAAGATGTTTGTTTAGCCGTTTCATGCATGACAACGGAGATCTGAATTTTCCGGTGTGATTTTGTCAAAGGTTTAAAAGACACAGCCGAATGACTTTCAAAGTCCCTTCAAAGCACCGCTGACATGAAGCGATCCCAGTTAATTAGTAATTAGCGTCTGACCAGTCATTCAAAGGACTGATTTTATTTGTTTTTGCTGTTTGTTTTTGTTGTAGATGAAGAGCTGCCGCTGATTAAACACGGAGAGACAATCACAGATAGACGGAGCACATTCCAGCCTCACTTAGCCCCAGTGGTGACTCCTAAACAGGTGCGACTCATTACCCATTATCAGACTATACGCTCCAAATAAACTTTTCTCTTGCCAGAGATATCAGGCCTGTAGAATCTGTGTTTGATAACAGGTGTCTCGTGTGGAAGCGGATATCAGCGTTTGACACTGTGTTTGAAATGCCTATCAGCCCGTCTCTAGTGTCCTCAGCTCTTTTAAACTTCTGGAATTCAATGTTGAATCCCTCCCTACTCACTCCCCCGTGTCAGTGCAAACAGACGCTTGACGGCGTCAGAAGCGGCAGCGTTCACCGTGCCCAGCTGGATGGATGGATGGCGCATGACTCACACACACCTGCCCCTGACGCTACAGCTCTTGCCGCATTATTACAGGCTGCATATAAACCCCCTGCAAACATTATTGTCTTTTACGTCCACGCTCGTGTGAGATCTTGACACAGTCGTTTTTTCAGAAATTGACTGCACAGGTGTTGGCATTGTGTCAGCCCGGGGGACATTACAGTGCACTTGATATTGAGTAGAAGAGCAGCTGTTGTGAATGACACCCTGCCCTTAAGCAAGGCGTTGACATTTCCTCCACTTGTTCATACATAAACCAATTTCCTTCACGTGATTGACAGCTTGAAGCCAAACGCTGACTATTTACGTTTTCAACCTGGGGTCCTTCATTCGTTCCGCCAGCTTAATATGAAAACAAGAGTCGAAATGCATTCATGAGGAACACAATTGGTGATTTTACGATGCTGTTGCGTCTCCGTGAGCTGCAGTATTTGAGGTTTGTTCTTAGCACAAATGATGCATTGATAACTTTCTATCTGATGTTAACTTAAAGGGGACCTATTATGCCTGTTTTTACAAGCTATAATATAAGTCTCAGTTGTCTTCAGAATGTGTCTGTGAATTTTTAGCTCAAAATACTTCACAGATCATTTATTATACCATGTTGTAAATGTCCATTTTTGAGTGCATGTATCTTTAAATGCAAATGAGCTGCTGCTCCGCCCCCTTCTCCAGAAGAGGGCGGAGCCTGTACAGCTCGTGCCTCCAATACTCTGCCAAAAACTAAAACGTCTGGTTTTGATGATCATCTCTATCGTGTTCACGTGTCGTTCAGTTCTTCATCATCATGAAAGTTTATGATCTGCATGTGTTTTAAAGCCATATCAGTCTAAACTTCTGATATATGGTTTTCTGAGCGCACACGCACAGAAAGCTGTGTGTCAGACGGAGCGTCCTTGTGAGTATTAAACTAAGTTCTCTTTCACGTCTTATTGCACTTAAACTGTCAAATACATACACAGTTCACATAAACACAGTCGGTTATGAAATCGCATGTGTATATTAGATCTGTGTATTAAAGTGATAATATACAGTACCTACTGCTATATCTGCTGTTAATATGAATCAAACAACAAAAGAAAAACAGAAAATCACTCACTGCTCTTGACTGAATAACTTTAGTAGCTTTAATAAGAATACATGTCTTACTTGAATGCTGCTGTTAAATGCGATAAACATGGCGGACTGTGTACAGCTCACTCAGGGGTGGAGCTATGCAAATAGGGCGGAGTCTGTCCGCAGTCGTAGGCGGGGCCTAAGCGATGTGACGTCACTGCTAGAATCTGCAAACGGCTTGTTCTGAGACACTTCTTATGATTTATGGGATTAAAAAAAAAGTACTGGGTAGATTTTACCATTATAGAGTGGTTGTGCACACACACTGCCGACACATGTATGTTCAAACAGCATGTAAAAGTGAATTTAGCAATAGTAATAGTGATCTCTAATTATAATGTAGTCATATAACATGTGAATGTGGAGAAGGTGGCACATTTTATTCAACAATTAGTTTTTTGCATTGAAATATGCTCTTTTTTTTACATCAAAAACTGTTTTCGAACAGGTTTCCCTGCCAATCCCTCAATTTAGCTAGTCAAGATTTTTCTTTTTACCAATATTCGCACTTTTCAACTCACTCCGTCTTGCATTTAGATCTCAAAACAGCTTTGCTTAGATTTTTATCAGTAATAAAATATTCGTAATTAATATTTTTGGTCTAATGTTTTAGGTGATTAATAAAAGTTTTTTACACTTTTCAAAGAAGCTTTCAACCAGCTTATCGCATAAAGTATTTTAACATAAAAAACACATACCCTCCCTTTAAGATGGAGATGAAATATACCTAACAGTTCCTGAAAGTATATTTTTGCTGAATGGAGTGGCATGAGGCATAATTATGTCTCAATATCAAGTAAATCTGTCACACCGTGTTTTGTTCACATTGTAAGTGTGGCGAGCGTCGAATCTTGTTTTCTTCTTTAATGCTGCGTTTTTATGTGCAGATGTGTTTAAAGCATTTGCAGTTCGAACCTGAGATGATTTTCAGTATAATACTGCTAAATGCAAATGAGAAGCTTTATAGAAACTCGTTTGAAATCCCCCAGACAAGTGAGGAATTAAATTACAGTTCTTTTTGTGAAATTAGATGGTGGATGATGTTTCAGACAGACTGAGTGCTTGATTAACGTCATCTGCTGTAGATGTGTTTACTCTTTATAATCCGTTCGGAAAGAAGACTATTAGTATTCCCCGTTATCTTTCCTTTTCTTCATTTTTTTTTTATTTCCTCATTGTCTTTTTCTGATTAGCCCCCCCCCCCATCATTCTGGTAGCTTTAACGGTGATTTTATCCATGCCGTAACTTCACGAAGTGATCAGCTTTACAATTTTCACCTGCTGGAACTGGTGAGCAGAAGATCACACAGACGGCTCTCTTTTCACAGAGAGAGAACATGTAAAAGTATAGTTTATCATCTTTTTTCTGTACGAATCCTATGGATTCTTGGTTGACAATCAACAGTGTTATGGTGCATTGCACCTACAGCGCTATTCAGACGCCATGAAGCGGACCGAACAACCTTATCAGTCCGAAATTAGCTAGACAAGGTTGATATAAAATCAATGGATATGTTTAGTTCAGCCGAACAGCTGAGAGAGTCTGTCTGAGTGCATTAGACGCACTTGTTCCATACAAACAAGGCCACGGAAAAAGTGGGGAAAGCATTCGCAGACACATCTCTTATTCACTTTGTAGTTCTATTGGGATTTGAGAGGCCATTTTGATGCTTTTTGATCTTTGCTTGCTTGATATTGTGTTATCAGCAGGAACTTCAAAGTTTGGCTGTGCTCTAATTTTCATAAAAGGTTATTGTTGAAAGAAGTTTGTAAATGAGTTTTGTCTGTGAAACGAAGACGGCAGGGCTCTGCCGGGAACACGCACCTGTTTGTTCAAGCGTCTTCACGTGCTATAGATCTCAAAACATTTAATTAGATTTCCATTCCACAGAAAGACGTTTCCACAATGGGCGAACAAAAAACCCCAAGCAACCTCAGAGGAGCTATCAGTGGGTTTTTTACTTTTTAAAAGGATGTCGCTTTGTGTTTTCTACTATTTGGTTTAGATCAGCGCAGATAAAAAGGCAACATTTGCACACGGCATTCAAAGGATATCTCATCATTAGCCTCAGCCTGACACAGGTGTTCACGGAGAGAGTATTAGCCTGAGAGAAAACAGGCGCTTTCAGCGGCGCTCAGATGAATCCTGCTGATAGGGGATTCAATTCCTGAAGAGTTTTTCTTTGGGGAAGTGCGGCGTCTTAAATATTCATTAGCACTGGGCTTGGTGTTTTCTTGATTTGTGAATGAAACCACTGTCATGACGGTCGTTGTTGTTCTGTGGCTTCAGTACGGAAAAGCACTCTGGATCATTTTTGACTCTCTTTCTTGGTAAATAATGGAGGGACTCTCAGCACAAATAGGCTGAAACCCATTTTGATGGACAGAAGCAACCGCCGGAGTCCTTCTCAAGGGTCTTACAGCAATATTTGAAGTCCTTGATGCTGTGTACAAAACAAATTTACACTCAATATCTGGTCGCTCTCGCCCAGCTCGTTCTTTTAGCAAAGCCAGATATTAGGGCTGCAACAACTAGTCGATAAAATCGATAATAATCGATAATGAAAATCATCGACAACGATTCTCATTATCGATTAGTCGGGTCTGCTCTCTGTACGCAAAGCTGCCACCAGTCGCGCCAAATTACAGCACTGAATAACGCATTTCTATGGACAAAATGCATCTAAAAATAGTGGAGTGTAAACAGAGCAAGCTGCCGCTGGAAAGGTACTTGATCCAAGCGCCCAAAACATAATTCTGTATTTTAAGCTTCAAGCGAATGCATTAGCGTTTAACATACCCTGTCATGCGCTTTAACATATACGTGTGCGTCCTCAGCGCCAAACGTTCATTTTACAGGTTATATTCTTATCTGTAAATGTTACCGGTGCGGCGGGCTCGCGCATGCGCGTCAAACAGAACGCAGTCAAGAGGGAGACAATTAATATTCACCGCAAAAACATTAATTTAGCTCAGTGGTGGGGAACGTTGATCCTGGAGGGCCACTCTCTTGCAGAGTTTAGCTCCAACCCTGAAAAAACACTCACCTGCCTGTAACTTTAGTAATCCTGAAGACCTTGATTAGCTTCAGGTGTGTTTGATTAGGGTTGGAGCTAAACTCTGCAGGAGAGTGATCAACGGTCCCCACCTCTGATTTAGCTGAAATATCTACTTTAGGACGCTAAATTTAGGTTTAAAAGTCAACATGTAATTCAAGTATTTTATGAGAGTAATAACTGTAAAGGATAACAGCGTGTAACTGAATATAAATGTAAGACGTTTCTTATAGCCTATTTAAAGGATTAAGAAATGGCAGTAACAGGTTATGTGTGTGTGTGTGTGTGTGTGTGTTCCTGCAGAACATTCCTCTTATCTGCTAACACTGAGTTTGTGATTTTTTGTTTTTCTTTAACATCATTTTAATGTAGGGATTTAAACTGTCCTTTTGCTTTGTAACTTTTGCACATCATGTATAGCACAAACATACCCTGTTAATTAACCATGGTTTTACTATAGTAAAGCCATGTTTTTATTATAGTAAAGCCATGTTTTTATTATAGTAAAGCCATGTTTTTATTATAGTAAAACCATGTTTTGTTTTTATTATAGTAAAGCCATGTTTTTATTATAGTAAATCCATGTTTTTATTATAGTAAAGCCATGTTTTTATTATAGTAAAGCCATGTTTTTATTATAGTAAAACCATGTTTTTATTATAGTAAAGCCATGTTTTTATTATAGTAAAGCCATGTTTTTATTATAGTAAAACCATGTTTTTATTATAGTAAAGCCATGTTTTTATTATAGTAAAGCCATGTTTTTATTATAGTAAAACCATGTTTTTATTATAGTAAAGCCATGTTTTTATTATAGTAAAACCATGTTTTTATTATAGTAAAGCCATGTTTTTATTATAGTAAAGCCATGTTTTTATTATAGTAAAACCATGTTTTTATTATAGTAAAGCCATGTTTTTATTATAGTAAAACCATGTTTTTATTATAGTAAAGCCATGTTTTTATTATAGTAAAACCATGTTTTTATTATAGTAAAGCCATGTTTTTATAGTAAAGCCATGTTTTTATTATAGTAAATCCATGTTTTTATTATAGTAAAGCCATGTTTTTATTATAGTAAAGCCATGTTTTTATTATAGTAAATCCGTGTTTTTATTATAGTAAAGCCGTGTTTTTATTATAGTAAAGCCGTGTTTTTATTATAGTAAAGCCGTGTTTTTATTATAGTAAAGCCATGTTTTTATTATAGTAAAACCATGTTTTTATTATAGTAAAGCCATGTTTTTATTATAGTAAAACCATGTTTTTATTATAGTAAAGCCATGTTTTTATTATAGTAAAGCCATGTTTTTATTATAGTAAAACCATGTTTTTATTATAGTAAAGCCATGTTTTTATTATAGTAAAACCATGTTTTTATTATAGTAAAGCCATGTTTTTATTATAGTAAAACCATGTTTTTATTATAGTAAAGCCATGTTTTTATAGTAAAGCCATGTTTTTATTATAGTAAATCCATGTTTTTATTATAGTAAAGCCATGTTTTTATTATAGTAAAGCCGTGTTTTTATTATAGTAAATCCGTGTTTTTATTATAGTAAAGCCGTGTTTTTATTATAGTAAAGCCGTGTTTTTATTATAGTAAAGCCGTGTTTTTATTATAGTAAAGCCATGTTTTTATTATAGTAAAACCATGTTTTTATTATAGTAAAGCCATGTTTTTATTATAGTAAAGCCATGTTTTTATTATAGTAAAGCCATGTTTTTATTATAGTAAAGCTATGTTTTTATAGTAAAGCCATGTTTTTATTATAGTAAATCCATGTTTTTATTATAGTAAAGCCATGTTTTTATTATAGTAAATCCGTGTTTTTTTGTCAATAAAATAAAAAATGGGCTTTTTATCCGATTAATCGATTAATCAGAAAAATAATCGTTAGTTGCAGCCCTACCAGATATTGCCTGTAAATCCATGAAAGCGTGTGCTTTTTCGTCGCGTATTGCATCAGGGATGTGTTGCTTCGTTCGTAAGATTTAAAAGTTGTTGTACACGCACCTGACATACGGTACAATGAATTTAATTCTCTTTACTTGTTCGACTCATCGCTTGGTATGGTGTTAGATTTAAGGAGCGTCCTTTTTATGGCCTTTTATGGAAAATGTGCTATTTGATGTTTTTCATTTTCTGCAGTCAATCTCTCCTCATCCATGTTTGATTTTAAATATACATGAGCAGCTTGATTTCTGACCAATCAGGTTTCACTGTGGGCGGGGCCACTCGGCACAATGCTACAATAAAAAGAAATCAAGTTTTAGTGCAGTTAGGGTTAGTAGTTGAGTACGCCTACTAATTTGTTGCACGTAGGACACATATTAGCAAATATTCTATGGCATTTCAAATAGTAACCTCTCATGTGAAGTATATTTGTCTATTGATTTGCAATAATTAGTGGTTATAACATCCAATATCAGTATAATATGAGCTGGATTCAGTGTTTGGGGAACGATACTTTTAAAAGTAATGTGTTACAATATTGCGTTACTACCTCAAAAAGTAACTAATTGTGTTACTCAGTTACTTTTTATAGAATGTAATGTGTAAAGTTACTTTATCTCACCTGGGCTGTGCTTGTTTGTTTGTTTCTTTGTAAACTTTGTATTTTTGGCAAATTTAAATGCCCTTTTCACACCAAAATTGAAATGAATATGCCTCAGGCTGAATGGGAAAACAAAGTAACTTGCATTACTTAAAAAGTACTTCACTAGTTACTTGAAAAGTAATCTGATTACATTGGCGTTTCCCCCAACACTGCCAAACATTCACATAAACAGTTTTTCATTTTGCTCTCAATTATACCCTGTGACTGTGAATAAATGTCTTGGTTATCTTGCTTATTGAAACACCCTTGTATTTAATATAACCCTAGGTTGTGAGTTTGTTTTACGCTGCTATATGTAATTGAATATTTCGTAGTCATGCCATATGCTCAGATTCGGCCAGACGCCAGACCTGTCGCGGCAGGAATTGGTGGGCGACGCAGTAATAAGTTGTGCTTCAAGTCCGCTCGTGTCTTTTGAAATAGTGTTTTATTAGCGTCAATATGCACACACCCATCTAACACATACATTCTTGTCATAAATTCACCTCCTGTTTATGACACAACCCTGCAGTCCTTTAAAGATGAGCCGGGACTGGGAAATAAGCCTGTGCAGGTGAATGTGTATGTATGTGTGTGTGTGTGTTCACGCTGGAGCTTTGTATCGGCGGTTAGTGTTGCATCACTGTGAAATGTTTCCTCTTTCCAGCAGTCAACGTGTGAATATTTTTATATTCTGACTCCAGTTATGTTGGAACAGTGTCTGGTTTGGTATGTACATATGTTTTTTGACATGTTTTTATATTTATTTATTTTCCTACAGGTTCAGAGGATTCTGAATAATTTATATGAAAACAAGAAGATTGCAAGTGCGACTCACAATATCTATGCATACAGGTATTTCTGTTTTTAGTTCATTCAAAATCATGTGCAGTTGCTAAGCAAACATTTATTTTTAACTTTACATACTCCATTCAGTCATTTGTACATTATGTACATAATTTCTGCCTTAGATGTGCATTGCTCTTTTCATATTTTTCTTTTTGTATAGCTACTTTTTAAGATCTTGCATTTATAAAATGCTCATTGTAATATTTGCATATTAATAGAAGTGTCAAAGCATAGATTTTTGTATGTTGTAAATTGTGAGGTTTACACTTAAAAGAACTCCAATGCGATAAGAAAAATAAGAGCAATTCAAGATAAATTATTGGAATATTTTAATATCTTGCAATGCGATTTGGCTAATCAAGTAAATGTGTCTTGTTTTAAGGATTTTGAAATGAGATTTACAGCAGATGTTCTGCATTCATCTAACTTTTTTTTTAGTGTGTTATTAGATTGCAGCCAGTATTTCAATTATTTATGCATTTAGAGTTATGCATTAACGAGATAAGAAACGTACTGTTCGTGCGTGATGTGTGTGTTTTTACGCGAGCGTAGCCCCGGGCGGTCCTTCAGGACATGATTAGTGACATACAGTAGGGGAGGAGTGGGTGTCATTTGGACGAGATTAAACCACAGGTGATATTGACATTCAGCATGTCCCCATAGCCCCCGGGCGGCGTATGAGGAGCCAGTGGTTTTCCGTTCACAACCCTGTTTGATAAGGTGAAGCCTGCAGCCGCTTAAAACCTCAAAGTAAAGCTGATGTTTTAATTAGAAGTTACAAGATGGTTTTCGATTAAATATTGACTGCTGTATGTCATTAACTTTAGAAAGACTGGATTGTTCTTTATTAATGGCTTGAGACCTCATAAAGTCAGATATTCTTTAGCTAAATTTGCTATAACAGGTGACTCTCACAAAAATGGTCAAATAAATGCTTTCGGCGGTGGACAGGGGTCAGCATGGGCACCCTGACTGGTCTGCGGCTATGCAGCCCCATACGCAACAAACTGCGATGCACTGTGTATTCTGACACCTTTCTATCAGAACCAGCATTAACTTCTAGAGCAATTTGAGCTACAGTAGCTCGTCTGTTTGATCGGACCACACGGGCCAGCCTTCACTCCCCACGTGCATCAATGAGCCTTGGCCGCCCATGACCCTGTCGCCGGTTCACCACTGTTGCTTCCTTGGAGCACTTTTGATAGATACTGACCACTGCAGACCGGGAACACCCCACAAGAGCTGCAGTTTTGGAGATGCTCTGACCCAGTCGTCTAGCCATCACAATTTGCCCCTCGTCAAACTCGCTCAAATCCTTACGCTTGTCAGATTATCACAGAAGTACTGGAATAAATGTTCATAGTTTGGATATAAACACTGATGTCAACAAAAGCGATAAAAAATAGAGCAAACCACCTTTTGAAAGTAACTTGGTGCTTCAAATAAAGATTGTATCAATTACATCGTCACACCAGTAGGTGGCGACAAGTGACTGTTACAAAATTTATTTGTCATTGTATCATTCATTAAAGAGATTCCTTCAAAAACGCTGATTCATCCAGTAATGAAACAAGTGAAGTATTTATGATTGAGTCATTGAATAATTCATTCAAGAGATTCGTTCAAAAACACTGATTCATCCAGTAATGAAACAAGTGAAGTATTTATGATTGAGTCATTGAATCATTCATTCAAGAGATTAGTTCAAAAACGCTGATTCATCCAGTAATGAAACAAGTGAAGTATTTATGAGTGAGTCATTGAATCATTCATTCAAGAGATTCGTTCAAAAACTCTGATTCATCCAGTAATGAAACAAGTGAAATATTTATGAGTGAGTCATTGAATAATTAATTCAAGAGATTCGTTCAGAAACACTGATTCATACAGTAATGAAACATGTGAAGTATTTATGAGTGAGTCATTGAATCATTCATTCAAGAGATTCGTTCAGAAACGCTGATTCATACAGTAATGAAACAAGTGAAGTATTTATGAGTGAGTCATTGAATCATTCATTCAAGAGATTTGTTCAAAAACACTGATTCATCCAGTAATGAAACAAGTGAAGTATATATGAGTGAGTCATTGAATCATTCATTCAAGAGATTCGTTCAAAAACGCTGATTCATCCAGTAATGAAACAAGTGAAGTATATATGAGTGAGTCATTGAATCATTCATTCAAGAGATTCGTTCAAAAACGCTGATTCATCCAGTAATAAAAACAAGTGAAGTATTTATGAGTGAGTCATTGAATCATTCATTCAAGAGATTCGTTCAGAAACGCTGATTCATACAGTAATGAAACAAGTGAAGTATTTATGAGTGAGTCATTGAATCATTCATTCAAGAGATTTGTTCAAAAACACTGATTCATCCAGTAATGAAACAAGTGAAGTATTTATGAGTGAGTCATTGAATCATTCATTCAAGAGATTTGTTCAGAAACGCTGATTCATCCAGTAATGAAACAAGTGAAGTATTTATGAGTGAGTCATTGAATCATTCATTCAAGAGATTCGTTCAGAAACGCTGATTCATACAGTAATGAAACAAGTGAAGTATATATGAGTGAGTCATTGAATCATTCATTCAAGAGATTCGTTCAAAAACGCTGATTCGTGATGAATCATGGGAGAATCGTGATCTCTATTAAAAAAATTTTTTTGTGATTTTCAATTTATCCAGAATCGTGCACACCAAAACTATAACTATAACGACACAATACGATATTGTTGGAATCACAATTTTTTCCAACTGATGAACGATAATAATATTGACAGCCAATCAGAATCCATCCTGCTTTAAAGAGCTTGAGCATTTAAAGCGACAGATGACAAAACTGCAGTGCGCTCTTAACAGAACGATATCGTCCGCTGGTGTGGACACCAATATAGTTATTGTTATAGTTATCGTTTTTGGTGTGAACGGGCCTTAATACGTCAACAAAATGAAACAAGACTTTTGAACCTGATTTTATCCAATGTTCAGATTTCTGTTCGGGAAATGATGCAAATTAGTCCATATTTAATTAAATAATGCCCCATTTGCATATTTAAACATAACATTTCAGAAAACTTGTCATACAAATTTTTTTTTGCATTTCTCAATGTAATCCATCAACTGGGAAAGTATGATGATGTCCCTAATTTACCCTATTCACCTGTGGTGTCTTGCCTTAAATTGTCGCTCAATCGCCCCCTTGAAAGTGAACGTTTAGTACCTGCAATGAGACTGCATTGTTTGTGCTATGGACTTGAATGATAACACCAATACGTAAAAGAGCAAACATCTATGATGAGCCATATGTGGTGAAACGTCTCTTTGGGCAGCGATGTGTCTCTTGGCTGTTAGCGAACTGACTATCAACACTGTGCTCATCTGCTGCCGGCATCTGTTGGGTGTCTTTCATTCCGAACAACTATTCCCCAAATGATGGACCTTGTGGTCTCAACACCCTCGCGACTATGTCAAGCCGAAAAAACCACAGCGGGGCGTCCTAATTTCCCACACTCCTCCCTGTGCCTGATATTATGCCTCATCCAAATCCTCTTCCAATTTCGCTCTGAAATACCCACAACTACAAAATCCCAGACGCCTCGCAAACACGGCATAATGCGAGCGCAAGTCGCCGCCGCCTCCACTGCCGGCTGTTTTGTGGAAAGTGGCCACTGAGGATTCGCAGAGGAAAGAGCTATGATTCCTGCCAAGTTTTTTTTGACATTTATTTAGCAATCCCTTCATATTTTCATTAGGATCTACTTGGAGGATAAAAACTCTTTCCTGCAGGACTGCGAGGATGATGGAGAAACTGCTGCGGGTGGCCGATTGCTGCATCTTTTGCAGGTAAAAATGTGTTTGTGTCAGGGCTAGTGGATGTTATTCACGATATATGATTTCGATATATTTGGATTATGGGATCTGTTGGGTTTCTGTATTCTCTTTGTTCATTTCTTTAACGGTTTCACCCAAAAATGTACACGTCTTTCAAAAGGAGAATTTTTAAACAATGTTCAAGCGGCCTTTCGATACAACCAAAGAACGTGAAGTTCAGACATACATTTTATAATATATAAAATGCTCATCAATGCTCCATTTATTTGATGAAAAGTAATATTGTGAAATATTTTTACAATTTAAAAGAGTGGTTTTCTATTTTAATATATTGGAAAATGTAATTTATTAATGTGATTAAAAGCTGAATTTTCAGCTTTGCATCACAGAATTGAATTACATTTTACAATAAATTCACATAGAAAAGTCTCAAAATGTAATATTTCACCATTTTTACTGTATTTTTAATCAAATAAATGCAGCCTTGGTGAGCAGAAGAGTCTTCTCTAAAAAGTAAAGTAAACTTTTGACCAGTAGTGTGTATCACCAATGTATTTATTTGATCAAATATGTGCCTGCAGGACTCAGTAAAGGCATCATTGCCTTGAAACAGTGCTCTGAAGCACCTGAACTCGAAGCTTTCTGCAAGCTGTGCACGTATTAAACGTCAGTGGATCATTTTAGCAGGCTTGTTGATATGCTTCTGGGATTATCCATCCACTCCTCCTGTCTTGATCCCAATTCCATTCTTGCTATGTCAGATATTTGCACGCAGATGTGTCATTCATCCATAATCTTTCCTCTTATCTCCCATTCTCTGATTAAAGCCCCGCGAGCGGCGCGTCAACAACACCCTGCAGTGTGAAATACGACATGACACTGTAATCTCTACCCACTTTAAAAAGAAAAACGATACATTTCCGTCAATAAAACAAGCTCGCAGTCTGCCGTGACGTTCGTTAAATTTATCAGGAAACGGAGCACCTGTGGTGGTGTTTTTCAAATGATCTTCAATGAAGTGTGATTTAGTTTTGATGGGAGCATCAGGTATTAATGAAACGTCGCAGTTGCGGTGTGGGTTTCGACAGCTACTTCAGCGACTTTATTTTTCCCATCCAAGTGAAATGATTTTCGTTTTATGAAACGATTGATGTTTTATGCGTTATATGCAGGGCTTGACATTAGCACCCGCCAAATGCAGGTGGATTTCAGCAGTGGCGTGTAACGCAGTCCTTTTTTCATTGTAGTCTTTTAAAAAGGCATCTAAGTGCAATGTAGTGTTGTCAAAAATATAGATTTTTCGCCTCCCCTCACTCACTTGCTTCATTTGCTCCGGATGAATATTGTTGCTGTTATAGGGCTTGAATTTCGGCGTGGGATTGCGCGCATTGCGCATAGTTTTACTCATTCCCGCAGATTTTGTACTCACACCCTAAGTGTGCGCACATAAAGCCGTCTCTCAGTACTAAATTGAGCTCTTTTTCGCTGCTTATTGCGCTTAAACAGTCAAACACACACAGAATAAAGTCAAAATGCCGGTCTTGGCGAGTATTCATGTAAACACAGTCAGTTCTGATTTAAGTGAACGTAAACAGTTGAGAAAGAAAACGCATGTGTAACAGTGTAATGGATCCGTGCGTCAGCTCTTAAAGTGACAGCAGCCTAAAAAAACCTGCTGCCAAATTATGAGATATTACAAATATCTATATGGCAGTTTTTCCCCATGGTATCAATGTCAAAATTGTGGCCAGTGAAAATGCTGAGTGGCTAGTAACTTTGGAAAACCACTAGCCACAGTGGCTGCTGAGCAAAACAGTTAATGTCAGGCCCTGGTTATATGTGAAATAACTGCTAATAAACTGGCCTCGTCAAATTTTGAAAGGATTTGACGGGAAAAAATGCTATAAAAATATAGAACATGGCCTGTTCGAGAGCTTTGTTGACCTCTTTCTTGGTGCATGAATGAAAATGAAAACGAACAGCCGTTCACATGCGATCATTTAGCCTTTTGGAGTTCATCCCATTATTTCCTGTTTTCCGAATGTGACGGCATGTTTGAAAGAGAAATGACTATTAATAGAGGTGGCATGTGCAGATGGCTGTGATTTCCCCTCCCCTCCGGCGGGCATCCAGCTACACTGTGGGAAAAAATAAAACAAGCGAGGACTTTAAAAGCACTTGAGAGCTGTCATTCTTCACAAAGGCCATATTTTGTCTATTCTCTGCGCCTTTGAAGCGACTCCTTTGCCAAACAGGGACTGACAGGCTACGTGCCGTCTTGGGGAAAAACGTGGCATGAAGGAAACGTGTGAATCTGTGTATCAGTGATGCGTCATTGAATTTTATTTGTTTACTTTTCAAATGAATTCATAAAAAGCATTGACACAGCTTTGATCTAGATGCACTGGTGTCAATGAAATGTTCATTTGCTGACATGCAACAGTGTTTAGGTTTTCCACTACAATCAACGCCAGGATTGAATTTGATCTATCAACGTCTAACTTTTCTGCACGCAAAATGTTGTGGACCGGTTGTATAAGCAACACACTGTCAACATCGTAATCCTGTGACAAACACTGCACACATTTGTTTCAGACATGTTAAAAACTGTTTCCTGTCACTTCTGTCTCACAGATCCTGGATGTGCGTAACGTTCTGGTGGTGGTCTCTCGATGGTACGGTGGGATTCTGCTGGGCCCCGACCGCTTCAAACACATCAACAACTGCGCCAGGAACATCCTCATTCAAGAGGGTTACACGGATACTTCAGTAAGACAATGCAGACATTCAAGAAATTCTGTCATGAAACTCTAGATGGCGCAGGCTGACAGGTCCTTAACTCAACCTGTTTGCAGTCACATCATTCTCTATAGGGCACAGCTGATTGTTTCCTGCTGTATCAGTAGCCAATGAGCTTGCATCCTCAACCTTCAAATACTCGGGTAGCATTGGCCTTAGCAGTGTAGAAACTAGGGGTGTAACAATTCACTCGTTTTCTCGATGCATCGATTACAAATCCTGACGATGCATATGCATCAATCTTGAAACATATATTTTTAAATCATGAATTGTTGATTTCGGTCAATAATCGATTTAAAATGCTAAGAATCAAATGAATCACGATTCGATAGCGATTCAGTGCTTTAAAATATATAAATATATAAACATTAAATTACTACATGTACAAATTAATGGAGACTTTGTGCGCCATCAGTCGCGCCCTCACAGCTCTCTTTCACAGATACACGCTGCACTCTTTACCACCTTTCACTGGATTGCAGTTGTGCTCCGTCCCTAGCTCTCATTGACACATTTTTGAGCAGCCCACATTTGAGCTCTCCTCAGGACGGCCACTGCTATTCACATGAGCAACAGTAACAGCAGCAATAACAGCAGCAGCAATAATAACAGCAGCAATAATAACAGCAGCAGCAATAATAGCAGCAGCAATAACAGCAGCAGCAGCAGCAGCAATAATAACAGCAGAAATAATAGCAGCAGCAATAATAACAGCAGCAGCAGCAATAATATCAGCAGCAGCAATAACAACAGCAGCAGCAGCAATAATATCAGCAGCAGCAATAACAACAGCAGCAGCAATAACAGAAGCAGCAGCAATAACAACAACAGCAGCAGCAATAACAGCAGCAATAATAACAGAAGCAGCAGCAATAACAACAGCAGCAGCAGCAATAACAGTAGCAGCAGCAATAACAGCAGCAGCAATAACAGTAGCAGCAATAATAACAGCAGCAGCAGCAATAACAGTAGCAGCAATAATAACAGCAGCAGCTATAATAACAACAGCAGCAATAACAGCAGCAGCAATAAAAGCAGCAGCAGCAATAACAACAGCAGCAGCAATAACAACAGCAGCAATAGCAGCAGCAGCAATAACAGTAGCAGCAGCAATAACAACAGCCGCAGCAATAACAGCAGCAGCAATAAAAGCAGCAGCAGCAATAACAGCAGCAGCAGCAATAAACGCAGCAGCAGCAATAACAGTAGCAGCAGCAATAATATCAGCAGCAGCAATAACAATAGCAGCAGCAGCAATAATAGCAGCAGCAGCAATAATATCAGCAGCAGCAATAATAACAGCAGCAACAACAACAGCAGCAATAACAACAGCAGCAGCAGCAATAACAGCAGCAATAACAGCAGCAGCAGTAACAGCAGCAGCAATAATAACAGCAGCAGCAGCAATAACAGAAGCAGCAGCAATAACAGCAGCAGCAGCAATAACAGCAGCAGCAGCAGCAATAACAACAGCAGCAGCAGCAATAACAGCAGCAGCAATAACAGCAGCAGCAATAATAACAGCAGCAGCAGCAATAACAGAAGCAGCAGCAATAACAACAGCAGCAGCAGCAGCAATAACAACAACAGCAGCAGCAATAACAGTAGCAGCAATAATAACAGCAGCAGCTATAATAACAACAGCAGCAATAAAAGCAGCAGCAGCAATAACAACAGCAGCAGCAGCAATAAAAGCAGCAATAACAGTAGCAGCAGCAATAACAACAGCAGCAGCAATAATATCAGCAGCAGCAATAACAGCAGCAGCAATAATATCAGCAGCAGCAATAACAACAGCAGCAATAACAGCAGCAGCAATAAAAGCAGCAGCAGCAATAACAGCAGCAGCAGCAATAATATCAGCAGCAGCAATAACAGCAGCAGCAGCAATAACAACAGCAGCAGCAGCAATAATATCAGCAGCAGCAATAACAGCAGCAGCAACAATAACAGCAGCAGCAACAATAACAGCAGCAGCAGCAATAACAGCAGCAGCAATAACAACAGCAGCAGCAGCAATAACAGCAGCAGCAGCAGCAACAGTAGCAGCAATAACAGCAGCAGCAGCAATAACAGCAGCAGCAGCAATAACAACAGCAGCAGCAGCAATAACAGCAGCAGCAATAACAACAGCAGCAGCAATAACAGCAGCAGCAATAACAACAGCAACAGCAGCAATAACAGCAGCAGCAGCAATAACAACAGCAGCAATAACAGCAGCAATAACAGCAGCAGCAATAACAGCAGCAATAATATCAGCAGCAGCAATAACAACAGCAACAGCAGCAATAACAGTAGCAGCAGCAATGATAACAGCAGCAGCAATAACAACAGCAACAGCAGCAATAACAGCAGCAGCAATAACATCAGCAGCAATAATAACAGCAGCAGCAATAATAACAGCAGCAGCAATAACATCAGCAGCAATAATAACAGCAGCAGCAATAATAACAGCAGCAGCAATAACAGCAGCAGCAATAATAACATCAGCAGCAATAATAACAGCAGCAGCAATAACATCAGCAGCAATAATAACAGCAGCAGCAATAACAGCAGCAGCAATAATAACAGCAGCAGCAATAATAACAGCAGCAGCAATAACATCAGCAGCAAAACCAACAGCAGCAGCAATAACAGCAGCAGCAATAACAACAGCAGCAGCAATAACATCAGCAGCAATAATAACAGCAGCAGCAATAACAGCAGCAGCAATAATAACAGCAGCAGCAATAACATCAGCAGCAATAATAACAGCAGCAGCAATAACAGCAGCAGCAATAATAACAGCAGCAGCAATAACATCAGCAGCAATAATAACAGCAGCAGCAATAACATCAGCAGCAATAATAACAGCAGCAGCAATAATAACAGCAGCAGCAGCAACAATAACAGCAGCAGCAATAATAACAGCAGCAGCAGCAACAATAACAGCAGCAGCAATAACAGCAGCAGCAATAATAACAGCAGCAGCAATAACAGCAGCAGCAATAACAACAGCAGCAGCAATAACAGCAGCAGCAATAACAACAGCAACAGCAGCAATAACAGCAGCAGCAGCAATAACAACAGCAGCAGCAGCAATAACAACAGCAGCAATAACAGCAGCAACAGCAGCAATAACAGTAGCAGCAGCAATGATAACAGCAGCAGCAATAACAACAGCAACAGCAGCAATAACAGCAGCAGCAATAACATCAGCAGCAATAATAACAGCAGCAGCAATAATAACAGCAGCAGCAATAACATCAGCAGCAATAATAACAGCAGCAGCAATAACATCAGCAGCAATAATAACAGCAGCAGCAATAACAGCAGCAGCAATAATAACAGCAGCAGCAATAATAACAGCAGCAGCAATAACATCAGCAGCAATAATAACAGCAGCAGCAATAACAGCAGCAGCAATAATAACAGCAGCAGCAGCAACAATAACAGCAGCAGCAATAACAGCAGCAGCAATAATAACAGCAGCAGCAGCAATAATAACAGCAGCAGCAGCAATAATAACAGCAGCAGCAGCAATAACAGCAGCAGCAGCAATAACAGCAGCAGCAATAATAACAGCAGCAGCAATAACATCAGCAGCAATAATAACAGCAGCAGCAATAACATCAGCAGCAATAATAACAGCAGCAGCAATAACAGCAGCAGCAATAATAACAGCAGCAGCAATAATAACAGCAGCAGCAATAACATCAGCAGCAATAATAACAGCAGCAGCAATAACAGCAGCAGCAATAATAACAGCAGCAGCAGCAACAATAACAGCAGCAGCAATAACAGCAGCAGCAGCAATAACAGCAGCAGCAATAATAACAGCAGCAGCAGCAATAATAACAGCAGCAGCAGCAATAATAACAGCAGCAGCAATAATAACAGCAGCAGCAGCAATAATAACAGCAGCAGCAGCAATAATAACAGCAGCAGCAGCAATAACAGCAGCAGCAATAATAACAGCAGCAGCAGCGTAGCAGATCTATTCTGCCAAGACCAAACATATCAACATTGTCATACCCGTTACCATGCCAAACACTCTGAGAGTTGTCACGACAGAACTTTTAACAAAATCAAACATCATCATGAAAATCATTCAGTTCTAGTTTTTTTATGTAAACAGTTCTGCCACCTTGCAAAGGTTTTGTTGACGCATTTGTATTTTTCTTTCTGAGATTTGTCTCTGTGCTGTTTTTGAGTACTAAATGTTCAATATTCCATTTTTTGGTTACTTCTGTGAATTTGTATGAAGAGAAGCTCTCCTCTTGAGTGTCCGCCACTTACTCATCCAACAATCACAGTGATAAGGTCACACAAAGACAAGTTCTGAGGAGATTTGCCGGCATGCGCCCGACTTCTTCTGAGGATTCATTTGTTTGTTGTTTTCTTTCATTTCTGTGCAAATGAGGACTCGTGCACAGCTGCAGGGCTGCTATGGTTACCCGGATAATAGGGGCGCATCGGTTTATATGCAGACATACAATTACACGCACATGTGATATGATTGTTTAAGATTTTGCTAGAACTCATTTCAAAAACTCGACTCAATTAAAGCAGCATCACGCGGCTGCGGAAAACACAAGCGCAGACCGCTTTCTCTGCGGCCTGATTCCAAAGCTGTCACCTTTCATGAGAGCGAACGCAGGCCCTCAGATCTCATTTTGCGGCATGTTATGAAATTGGTATCCGTCGTGGCACACATCGTTACGGTGATTGGCGTTAAAAGCAGCTAAAAGCACACCTCTCTTCTTCCGCTTCTATTTTAAGCCGTGGATTTTTGTAATTCCTTTGATTGTGGACTGGATGAGTTTGTTTCCGGACTCCACAGCCTCAGAAGTTGTTTAGTTGAACGTCTCCCACGACCAAAGAGCCCATTACACCAACCTGCCTATTAAAGACTAGTGTGTCTTTTGTAAAAATCGTAATTACTGTAATTTGAGCTTTTCGCTAATTCGTTTTATTCCGCTCCAGAACCATAACAGTAAGTGAATGTAGAGTCAAACCACTGCTTAAATGCGTTAGCCAAGAAAGAAATTGTCCATGCAACACTAACTGTAGTGAATGCATTAATGCAGTTCATCTGTCCCAAGAGTCTTTCTGTAATTAGTGCATTGCGTCGTACACATTTTGTCTTCAAGAATGCAAGAATCCGTGGAAAATTGCACATTGAAATTTGTAGTTTTAGCCGAAGTAGTACACATCTGATTGCAGACGTCAGCCCTCATTGATTTCCTGACGCTGTGCATGTCTCAGGCTCAGATACATCACGCTGTTCTTTCAGGGTGGAGATGAATGTTGTGTTATCTTCGCAGTTTGAGCTGCCTGACTCATTGTGTTCGCACTCTGTCCACTGAGGCTCAAGAGTAATTAACATACAATGCATAATAACGACTACCGCCGAGCAGGGTAGCGGGGGACGTCACGTGTGAAATCATAAAAATAGACTCCATTCAAAACATTCATTTGGACATTATTGGGTCCCTAGAGACACAGTGTAAATAAAAGAAACAGTCTGAGGAAGCGGAGCAAGTTAACAAGCCTTCTCCTCGCGCATGTTGAGGACGAACTGCTAGAAATGACAATGCCATTATTTGTGGCACAGCTGCTTTATATTGCGTCAGCAAAGCAAAATTTCGGGTCCTCAAAATGTATACCTTGAATAAATTTGAAAAATCATGTGAGAAACAGGCAGTTGTTCACAGGACCTAATGAAGGGGTGGAAATTGGACATTTTTACTTTTTGTGAAGGCATTTAAAAGGGTTTCCATATTAAAACACTCTCACATTTTATGTCAGACCCTTCAGTTTAATCAAGTAAATTCTTAACATGATTGTTTGATTATATAATTATATTTGATTTTTATATTATTTAATCAAATAGATGTTCATCAAGACTCGCTTCAGACACAATAACTAATCTCAGATACTTGATATCTACATTGCCACTTGTTTATGTGATGCCCATATGACGAGATATATAAACAATATGAAATTAAATTACTAATAAATAAAAAAGTATGCTCAGTTTTTGCCCCAAAAATAAACTATAGAAAAAAAAACATTGTTCCGCATTATAGCTCGTTTTTGTTGGTAAATTGGTCATACTGAACATTCATGGGTGGCATTTTTTATTACATAAATGCAAAATTTTAGTAATTTAAGGTTGAAAACGAATGTGTGCTTTTGACGTTATTATAAATACTATTTATAATGTTATAGATTTCTCGGTTTCTTCCAGCGGGAAGCCCTTCGTTTCGGATTTCCTTTTCACGCATATCACTTTTCTTTAATGTTTTCTTTTTCTCTTTCTCTTTCAGGAGGAAACATCCAAAGCTGGAGGGAAGAACAAAAGATCGAAGGGCAAGAAGGCAAAGTGAAAAAAACCCAGAACACCACCTACCTGGCAACTGGTTTCGGACTAAAAAAATACATGGAAAATTCCTATAACAGTGATGTGTAAGGGTAAAGCGTTGGACATTGTGATGAGGATTAAACAGCTTGGAAGTCCTAAAATGGTTTGTGTATGCCGTTGAGTTTAATGCTCTGTTGCTACATATCGTCACATGAAGTGCTTTGTCTTGTGAATAAAGATTTTTATGAATCACAAATTGATTTGCAAATGAGAGTTTGAGGCTTGCCTGAAGTCACAAGGACAAACGAGTGTGAAACAGGTAATAAATACCCCTGACATTCATCAGCGACCTTTGATCCTTTCTCCAGTTTAATGATGCTTTAATAATGTAATTTGATAAAGCCTGACAAAAGCAATTTAAGCTTTTCCATGAGCGTAATACCGGCATGTCCGTTTTAGATTTTTTACGGCAAATGTCAACGCACAACAGCCCCTGAAAGTGCTTTGATTGTCAAACGTCCATTACGCCCGTCTATTTAATCCCTTGATGCTCTCTAATATTGTGTTTTCACTCATACTTAACCTTTTGAATATTGAATGCCGTTGCTTTACGAATCAAACTTTGCAGGGCCAGAGTCCACCGCCACCTGGTGAGTTTGCTATGACTCGCATGCTAATTGTCCTTAATGAGCTCATGTGAGAATAACTTGATCGTTTTGGCGCTCAGCGTCCTAATAAACAGATGCTAGGTCATGGGAGAACCATATGAATACTAAGTTGGAATTGGAGGCACTTCCATGATGATGGTTTGGTGGCGTGTCTCGGAAAGCAACTTGTTGGTTTGCGTTCTAGCATCCCTGAATGATTTCCAGTCTTGGCTCAACCTGTGAACCTCAGAATGCTTTGCGACCGGTGAAGTCTTCTAGTCATCCAGAAAAGGTACTCAAGTGATTTTTGTAGTCTTGCCTTAGTTGCGCTCTTTCTCCAAGGCACATATCGCTGCTGTCTTCCCTCTTAAATACCTTTGGGCCTTTGACATCCCGGCCTCTTTCCTCTCTCCAGCACAAGTCGTAGTCTTCTCACTTTCATCCTCCCTGCTTGCATCTATTCCCTTTTCTCTGGATTATTCTTTCATGCCTGCTTCTCTCTCTCTCTCTCCCTGTGTTCCACAATTTCCTTTCAATGAATATTAATGCACCTTTTGACTGTCAGCACCTACCCTTTCAGATTCAATTGCTTGCTTGGACTCAAGGGGCATTGCTAAATGCTTCGGTGGGCTTTTGCTGTGACATGTTTTCTATGTATACGGATAAATCTGACTTGAATGCAGAACTTGCTCAGGGCCTGTTTGGCACCTCATCTTTGCCCAGATTAACGGAGGCCTTTTATTTGGTCCACAGAATCACGGCAGCAAAACTGTTTCCCCAAAGGACAACTTCCTTCTGGCAAGGAATCAAGCTTCTCTCCAAATAACTGCAGGAAAACGCCATCCTGTGCTTTGATACTTCTTAAATTGACTAAAGCAACTTGCTATGTGAACAAAACTTGCTCAGGCGTCTCATCTGTATTCTAACCAACAGATCTCTTTTATTTTGGGCCACATTTGACATCTAGTGAGGAACTGCACTATATTTGGCTAGAAATAAATCCATGATACATCAAGCAACACCATGCTGTGCTTTGGCACAGATCTGTGACATGCTAATTGCCAATATGATGTTAAAAAATGTCATTATTCTGCCGAGGATTCAAACTACATGCACAGCATGCTTGAAAATACAGTACATTTTTTGGCAGATTTGATTGGACAAAGCTTCAAATCACAAATGTCTTATTTTCTCCACCGTAAGAATAGTTTGCCCTGTCATGGAAAAAAGAAACTTTAATAACTATCATGGTGAAGCTGGAATTTAAAAACACAAGCTAAGTGTCTTTAAAAGCTTTTATTCTTGCCAAGAAGGTCAATTCAGACATACAGGTTGTGCAGTCAGAAAAGACAAAGTGGAAGCCTCACACTCGTTCTTTTATACTCTCATTTCACTGAGTGAGGCCTTCAACTTTAATAACACAAAAACACATTCCTTAGTTGGTGTTATCTGCAGCTGTCACACCTTCAGTGAAAACACAAAACTTTCCGAGAACTTGTTCAAGGCTACAGACGACGAACACAAAATTGTGTTTACTACAGAAAACTAGAATCCCCCTTATATTTAACAAAAACATCTGATATAAGTTTAATATAATTAAAAACACCTTATATGGTTTGATGTTCAAAATTTCCCTTACAGCCCAAAGGGCAACTATATCACATTACGGCTTATAACATCTCAAGCAACAAATAACTTTAAAGAACATTAGAAAATATCATCCTTTGTTCTGGTACTTTTTAAGTTTAAAATCTCCGGCATGCTAATCGTCCATTTGACGCAACCGACTGCGAGAGTAAATGCTATATTGAATTTCGCAACTCGACTTGACCAGATAATATCCCTACAAACAAGAGAGAGCCATTAGCATTGCATGAAAGTGGCTAATTTGCATGGAGTATAAGAAACCCTTCCCTTTTGTATACTGGCTGACAACAGTATCAATGAATAATATTAATCGTGGGAGAAATCAAATCAGCACATTAGCTGTTCTCCGTCGAGGCCCTGAGGAGCAAGAAGACCAGAGCAGAATGGTAATTCATGTTGTTTTATCGTCTGAAGTGGCTTTGGGAGATGGCCGTTGTTGTTTGTTCAAATGAGGGTCAGGGCTCTTCATCTCTGGAGATCAAACATCAGAAGGGTACAGCCGAAAGCTTGTTTCATAAGAGTCTCCTACTTCTTTAGAAGGTGAGAGAGCAGATCCCCATTGAAACAAGATGTAGCTCTCGCTCTGGGCCTTTGGAATACGCAGATTACTTCTTCTGCTGCAAGAATAAAGCTTGATTGCTAAAAAAAAGGCACTTAGCCGCCTTTCCATGTTATCTTCTTCTGACACCTGCCTCTGTGCTGCAAGTACAAATGCTTTAATGTTTGAAATCCCTGCTCATTAGCAACATGAAACATGACAACCTGAAACAAGACTATTAAGGCGTTAACCCATTCACTCAGGTGTGGGTTGAGGTATTAACATGGTTGTTGGACGTGGTTCCTATGCTTTATTTTGAAGAATGTTGGTAACCAAATGGTTTTGGATACCATTGACTTTCATTGTATGGACAAAAACACAGGCATTTCTAAAGATATCTTCTGTTATGTTCCACAGAAACATTTCTGGAATGGCGTGATGGTGAGTAAATTCCTGTGTTTTCACTGTTATATGGTAGGGGGGCGCTATTGCACATCTTCTGAAAGATTTCTGAATCCCCAGATCAAAAGACGTGAAGAAGAAGCAGAAACAAGTGATAGCATATGTAAAATAACGTGATCATCAACATTAAACAGCATATACAGTGGGGAGAACAAGTATTTGATACACTGCCGATTTTGCAGGTTTGCCCACTTACAAAGCATGTAGAAGTCTGTAATTTTTATCATAGGTACTCTTCAACTGTGAGAGACGTAATCTAAAACAAAAATCCAGAAAATCACATTGTATGATTTTTAAGTAATTAATTTGCATTTTATTGCATGACATAAGTATTTGATAAATCAGAAAAGCAGAACTTAATATTTGGTACAGAAACCTTTGTTTGCAATTACAGAGATCATACGTTTCCTGTAGTTCTTGACCAGGTTTGCACACACTGCAGCAGGGATTTTGTCCCACTCCTCCATACAGACCTTCTCCAGATCCTTCAGTTTTCAGGGGCTGTCGCTGGGCAATACGGACTTTCAGCTCCCTCCAAAGATTTTCTATTGGGTTCAGGTCTGGAGACTGGCTTGAGATGCTTCTTACGGAGCCACTCCTTAGTTGCCCTGGCTGTGTGTTTTGGGTCGTTGTCATGCTGGAAGACCCAGCCACGACCCATCTTCAATGCTCTTACTGATGGAAGGAGGTTGTTGGCCAAGATCTCGCGATACATGGCCCCATCCATCCTCCCCTCAATACGGTGCAGTCGTCCTGTCCCCTTTGCAGAAAAGCATCCCCAAAGAATGATGTTTCCACCTCCATGCTTCACGGTTGGGATGGTGTTCTTGGGGTTGTACTCATCCTCCTCCTTCCTCCAAACACGGCGAGTGGAGTTTAGACCAAAAAGCTCTATTTTTGTCTCATCAGACCACATGACCTTCTCCCATTCCTCCTCTGGATCATCCAGATGGTCATTGGCAAACTTCAGACGGGCCTGGACATGCGCTGGCTTGAGCAGGGGGACCTTGCGTGCGCTGCAGGATTTTAATCCATGACGGCGTAGTGTGTTACTAATGGTTTTCTTTGAGACTGTGGTCCCAGCTCTCTTCAGGTCATTGACCAGGTCCTGCCGTGTAGTTCTGGGCTGATCCCTCACCTTCCTCATGATCATTGATGCCCCATTGATGAGGTGAGATCTTGCATGGTGCCCCAGACCGAGGGAGATTGACCGTCATCTTCAACTTCTTCCATTTTCTAATAATTGCGCCAACAGTTGTTGCCTTCTCATCAAGCTGCTTGCCTATTGTCCTGTAGCCCATCCCAGCCTTGTGCAGGTCTACAATTTTATCCCTGATGTCCTTACACAGCTCTCTGGTCTTGGCCATTGTGGAGAGGTTGGAGTCTGTTTGATTGAGTGTGTGGACAGGTGTCTTTTATACAGGTAACGAGTTCAAACAGGTGCAGTTAATACAGGTAATGAGTGGAGAACAGGAGGGCGTCTTAAAGAAAAACTAACAGGTCTGTGAGAGCCGGAATTCTTACTGGTTGGTAGGTGATCAAATACTTATGTCATGCAATAAAATGCAAATTAATTATTTAAAAATCATACAATGTGATTTTCTGGATTTTTGTTTTAGATTCCGTCTCTCACAGTTGAAGAGTACCTATGATAAAAATTACAGACCTCTACATGCTTTGTAAGTGGGCAAACCTGCAAAATTGGCAGTGTATCAAATACTTGTTCTCCCCACTGTAAATCAAAACTGCCTAATGTTAGTGAATGAAATGTCGACACAGGGCGAGCTATAGGACTGTGAAGCTTTGGGGTGTTGATGGACTCCATCTACTCCATCTGTGTTTTGATCTGAATCTGATCCAGACGTAGTCTGCGACAAAAACGTGATTTTTTTTTTTCAGCTTTTTGCTCAATGTTGCTTTTTAATGGAACTTGCCCATATTCAAGTGTTGATATAAAGAATGCATTTAGTTAGAAATTACATGTTGTTGTTTTTTTGTTTAAAAGCAGATGGTCTGTTCTTTCTTTTGATATAACGCATGTTCAGATATTCATACAACAAAATATTCTGGGGGCCATGAAAATTTGGGGAAATGATTAAAAATGCTGGTGGTGGCTGGCAACTTTTTTAAAAAAGGCTTGTGGGGAAAGAGTTAAAAAACAATTGGATGCTTGTATCAGGTTCGACAGAGAGTTCTTCCATTAATGAGATCCATTTACATGATTTATACATTTGTTTCACTGCACTTTTATAGCGCTTGTTTTCCATTTTAAAGCCACACTTATGCTAATCTAATCGCTCCCCCGCCTCTTAAATGACCCTCTTTGGAAGCGATTGGTATCGCTGGCGTGGCCTAGACAAGAAATCCCGGGTTAAGAGCGCAGGGGTTAATTTGCACTTCATAATTAAAGACGAATGGGACATTTAAAAGGGTTTTTTAAAAGGAATTTAACTGCACAACTACTGGAACTAATGGAAGCTAAAGGAGCAGCACCATGTAGTGCAGATAAATTGGATTTCACAGATGCACCATTATTTCAGTATCAATGTCATGCATGTGTGTGTGAAACGCAGGGGCAAACTGACTGCTCTGGTGCACAGCTGAGAAAGCGCTCACGGGGCTAAAGTTGGTCTTTTGTGTCAGTAGGGAAATGACTCACGCAGGAAAAGAAGACCACATCTCTGACAGCGAGTGTAATTAAGAATTTTTTCTAACCTAGAAAGTGGACTTGGTGAGTGTGTTTAGGGAGAGGAGGCGTACTGTACACGATGTGCATTTAACAACTGTACTGTAATTAGAGTGTTTATTTGTAATGCCTTTAACGTCATGTTCTTGGCTGATAATTTAGAGGCATTCATATTTTTATTTTTTCCTTAAATGCTTAAAATTAACTCTCTTTTTGCAAAATCATGCCTCATAAAAGGAGACATAGTAAGTAATGTATATAAGTGAGGCACAGCCACTGGATAGGGTAGGAATGTTTTGAAGACAATAACCTATTTGAGTGGATAGTAATAGTTGCTGTCCATGGTTCTGAAACGACTGAACAGAACAAGTGCACATACACTCACCTAAAGGATTATTAGGAACACCATAGTAATACTGTGTTTGACCCCCTTTCGCCTTCAGAACTGCCTTAATTCTACGTGGCATTGATTCAACAAGGTGCTGAAAGCATTCTTTAGAAATGTTGGCCCATATTGATAGGATAGCATCTTGCAGTTGATGGAGATTTGTGGGATGCACATCCAGGGCACGAAGCTCCCGTTCCACCACATCCCAAAGATGCTCTATTGGGTTGAGATCTGGTGACTGTGGGGGCCATTTTAGTACAGTGAACTCATTGTCATGTTCAAGAAACCAATTTGAAATGATTCGAGCTTTGTGACATGGTGCATTATCCTGCTGGAAGTAGCCATCAGAGGATGGGCACATGGTGGTCATAAAGGGATGGACATGGTCAGAAACAATGCTCAGGTAGGCCGTGGCATTTAAACGATGCCCAATTGGCACTAAGGGGCCTAAAGTGTGCCAAGAAAACATCCCCCACACCATTACACCACCACCACCAGCCTGCACAGTGGTAACAAGGCATGATGGATCCATGTTCTCATTCTGTTTACGCCAAATTCTGACTCTACCATCTGAATGTCTCAACAGAAATCGAGACTCATCAGACCAGGCAACATTTTTCCAGTCTTCAACTGTCCAATTTTGGTGAGCTCGTGCAAATTGTAGCCTCTTTTTCCTATTTGTAGTGGAGATGAGTGGTACCCGGTGGGGTCTTCTGCTGTTGTAGCCCATCCGCCTCAAGGTTGTGCGTGTTGTGGCTTCACAAATGCTTTGCTGCATACCTCGGTTGTAACGAGTGGTTATTTCAGTCAAAGTTGCTCTTCTATCAGCTTGAATCAGTCGGCCCATTCTCCTCTGACCTCTAGCATCAACAAGGCATTTTCGCCCACAGGACTGCCGCATACTGGATGTTTTTCCCTTTTCACACCATTCTTTGTAAACTCTAGAAATGGTTGTGCGTGAAAATCCCAGTAACTGAGCAGATTGTGAAATACTCAGACCGGCCCGTCTGGCACCAACAACCATGCCACGCTCAAAATTGCTTAAATCACCTTTCTTTCCCATTCTGACATTCAGTTTGGAGTTCAGGAGATTGTCTTGACCAGGACCACACCCCTAAATGCATTGAAGCAACTGCCATGTGATTGGTTGATTAGATAATTGCATTAATGAGAAATTGAACAGGTGTTCCTAATAATCCTTTAGGTGAGTGTACAATACACTAGTCAAAAAATCTCAATAGGATTCCATCATTCGAAGCCAGTCCTAAAGAATATTAATGAGAACTTATTCATAGTATAACACAAAAACTAGATCTTTCAGAACAGAGGACTGACTTATTTTAATCTGCAGAACATAGGATCCCATTGGCACTTCTTCTATGTTCCGAAGACGATCAAACAGATTTGCAGCAACGTGAGGGTTAGTAAATAATGACAGAATTGACATTTTTGGGCGAACTAGACTAAATACTGATTTATCCATGTCTTTTTCTCTGTTGAAAATGTCTAAACATTCGTAAAACAAGATAATTTGAAACAAATTAATTTTACGCTCAAAAAACCTGCCTATGCAACCAAAAATACTTCTATTCAAGATGGATCCTCTGAAAACAAGTAATAATACTTAATGCAGTTTTGCTTCTTGAGTAAATGTCAAGGGTTAGATCATTCGTGCATTTGAAAAACTGTATGATCACACTGTATGATAGTATTAAAATAATAAATCAATATTCTTTGTGTACAGATGTCATGCAATTGTTGATATCATGCTTCAGTCAGATCCTCACAAAGGGAAGTTGCAAAGCTGACCGCGTACATCTCGTATCTGTATCCAACGGGAGTGCGCAACAGTTGACGTGCGCGCCTGACGGGAACGCGCTGTTCGGTTGGAAAGTCACAGAGCAGAAACTCTGCGCTCAGTCTCAGTGCGAGGACTTGACTTAACGTCTTCATGGAGTTCCCCACAGGAAGGAGTCATTTCATGCCATTCGTTTCAGGTATTGCACGGGAAGCTTCAAAGATGAGCGCACTCCTCCGGCGTTTGGAGACTCCAATGGGAAGGCTATTCTGCCGCGCGCTGAAGTTAACGCGACCCTAAAGGGATGAAAACTCACTTGTCGTCATCGTCAGCGGGAAAAGGTTCACATGATGACTTCAGACCTGTTGCTGGTTCTCCAAATGTCCTCGATCTGACAATGGTTACCTGCTTCAATTCTTCCAGCGCCAACAGCACGACCGTCAGCTCGGATGTGGCTCCGTTCCCCGGGTACACGATGGTCATTCTGGCGATCCTGATGACCATCCTGGTGGTCGTGGTGGTGGTCGGGAACGCGTTGGTTATTCTCGCCTTTGTCGTGGACAAGAGCCTCAGAAATCAATGCAATTACTTCTTCCTTAATTTGGCTATATCAGACTTCCTCGTTGGTATGTATAAACGTGCGTTTTATTTAACTCGCAATGCTTATATATTTCATATTCATATGCACAATGCAAAAAAAAGAAGTGCATATGAATATAAAATATTCCATCATGCATGCAATAAATACATGTCATCGAGCATATGGGACTCCCTTTGTTCTACAGGATCAAAGCTTACTGTAAATCCCAATGAGATCTTTGGGAATATTGGCTTAAATGAGAGTGCAAAGAAAAGTTTCATAGATTAGACTACACTTTATATCTTATATCGATCAAAATGGGCGATGCAAGCACTGACATCAAGAGTGCAGAGTGCCTGATGTGTACATAATGCTATTTAATAACAGCAAATCAGATATGCACAAAATTGCTGAAATCAAGTGTTAGTTTTTTCCACAATATTTACTCAAGGTTTCGGTACATTTTGAAACTAGCACTTCTGTTAATCGGCCAAGTTATCATTCAATGTTGATAACTGATCAAATCTAACAACAGACAGTATTATTCTAGTTATTGTGTGTTTTTCTTGCCAAGATTTGCAAGTCAATATTCATTAGGATGGCCTGTCGTCAATTGATGAATGTAAATTCCAGTCACTTTTAGAGCTTATGTCCATTCATAATCCTGATCACAGATGACTTACAGTCCCTACCACATAATTATTGATATGTAGGAAATGGATTCTGAGTGAATTTTTAATTAAACCACATTTCTCCGACCTCGTCTTGAAAGCTAAAAGAGTGATTAGACCAATCTCAACAAAATAAAGCTTATTTCCTGCCAGGAATACAAGACAAGTAGGTCAAATCCACAGAGATGGCCATGCATACTTATTTAAATTGAATTATTTGTATTTGTTTGCAATTCTGTGCAACTGGTCCGATAACTCTGAGAGAAGTGTGTCGGTCTCACATTTATAAATACATATAAACAGTTTTCTTTTTGTTTCTGAATTTTGATGAAATATTGTGTGAAATATGATGATACCATGAAACCCCCACAATGGTTGACGTAAAGCCAACTAGATCCAAATGTCTCAATGGGCCATGCATTTTGTCATTTATATCTATGTTCTTGCGATGCTTTCTTAGCCTGAGGTTGGAAAAAGAACGATTACACCCATCCATCTGCAGCTCTGAGACGGAGACCTTTAGTTCTCTGCTGGTCTGTTGTGTGCTGGCACCAAATTATTGGCTTGGATTAAGAGTGCATTAAGAGACGAGATCCTATCTGCGGTTCATTTCAAGATCTGCACGGCCTCGGTCTATTCGTCAAACCCTCCGTTGTCTGCTTGAGTGTTTACTTGCGGCTCACAGGCATTAGTGTGCAGTCGATTTATAGTGCTCATGGCTTTACAGTGGAAGTTCCTTGAAAAAAAAACAACAACTTGGTTATATCTCCATTGGCGAGAGAGGAGGGCACAACTCTACCTGAAAACATGCCCATGTAGTTTAGATACACTGCTTTTTTCTTCTCAAATGCCAACCAGCTATATATATTTGACAGTATGATAGATGTGAAATCTCAGCGTCCTTCAAAGACTAGACAGTGGTGAGACTGCTGCTTTGTATGCCTTTGTGAAAAAGCTTTCTCTTAATGCTTCTAGGTACAGAAAAGCAAAGAGGTAGAGAGCTCAGAGAGGAGTCACCGCTCCCTTTGCTGCTCAATGGCTTTTTGATAATGCCTCGGGGGTTTATCTGTCATATTGTGAAGCTACTCCTTCATGACATGATCCATTGATTTTGAGCTCTGAAGAGCCTATTATATCCTGTCCAGGAGAGGCGTGTGGTTATTGATCCAAGCCTTATTATAACCAGCTGATATCCATTTAATACAGTCAAATGTGTCTCTTTTCCAGGGGCTTTTTGCATCCCGGTCTATATGCCCTACATCTTGACGGGCAGGTGGATGCTGGGCCGTGGACTCTGCAAGCTATGGCTTGTGATGGACTACTTGTTGTGCACGGCTTCCGTCTTCAATATCGTTTTAATCAGCTACGATCGATTCCTGTCCGTTACCAGAGCTGTGAGTATCAACACCTGATTAGCCTACTAAAGTAATACTTCATGCAAACAGTCGAATTCATTTCAGTACAAACACGTATATGTTGTTATTTACACTTATTTTCCAGAAATTGAATCCAGGTTGTCAATCTCAAGACTCTAGATTAGATTTAACTGTTTTTCAGTGTGATATTGTGTTGCGGGTCACTCGATTGAAACATTGGTTAAATAATTTATTTCTTCTTGAAATTTTGCAGCTTTTTCTCTTTTAGGGTCATGAATGTGCATGGAAAGTTTCGACACGTAGGTGTGATTTGGAAAGGCTAGGGTTAAATCGATTGTGTTGGGGTTAAATGAACCCCCATTGGTTTCCATGCAATTAACCGAAAATCAAAACAGCAAAGAGTCAAGAAAACCTTTATTGTAGCTTGTCAAAGACTAAAATATGAAGTGCGTGGGAACTTGTGAAGTTTATTCGAAACTGAATACTTGTCTTCTGAATCATCCAGGGAGATTTCACTGTTTCACAGGGAGTTTAACAAAAAGTCTATGAAATTATGTTTTTGATTGTTAGTTTTTTGGATCTCAGTTTCTATTGAAAAGAAGTTTGAAAAACCATTTTCTCAACCCAAAAGGCGGAGGCTATTTACACCAAAATTCTTTTTTTACCACAACGGGTTCGTAATTTCCCGTATATTTTATATTTTCTTGTCTCTGACAAGCTACAATAGAGGTTTTCTGGTTTCCCTTTTTTTTTTTTTTTGTAGTGTTGACTTTTGGCAAATTGCATGGGAACCGATTAGGATGAAACAGAACAAAAGGTTTCAACACAGCAGGAGGGTTAAATATATTAACCGCTGACATTTTTCTCGCTTTGTCCACCATATTGGGTTTATGTTTTCACTGAGCTCATTGCAATGGATTTTGGCATATACTTTCTTCAAAAGAAATGTAAGAGCTTTTCAGGCGTTTGGCATAATAAACCAACTGACATCACAAACCAACATACTGCCATATAGAAACTTTTCTTAATCACAATCATGTCCCAATGGATAAAATCAAGTCCTGTCCCATTTTTCTCGTCAAAAATCCAGTCTCATTTTTAACTCGTGAGTTTTGTATACAACTCATTTGTTTCAAACAAAGGGGAATTTGCAGAGCATCATTTGAGAAACCAAGCAAAACTTGTCTTGTGCATATTAAAGTAAATACAATATTTAAAGGGTTTGCAATCAATGCACACGTTATGTTCTTCAAATATTGTATAAAACACACCAGTTTTGCTTGATGCCTCAGATGATCATGTGAACAAATGAGTTGTTCACAAAAACCACAAGAAGCTGAAGACTGTTATTGCAATCAGATGAATAATAAGCAAATGAGTCGCTGCTCCAGTGACAGATCGTAGATAAGAGCGGCCCACCAGACGGATGAAGCCAGCATCCTCTGTGGATCCAGCGTTCAACCGCTCTATGGTTATGAATTTTTCAGTGAAATTTACTGCACATATCCGCTATGTTAGTCACAGACGGCATCATCAATTTATATTCATATTCACTCAACCTTAAGACCAGTAGGATATTAAAAATCCAAACTTGGGCTCTGTTCCAAAACCAACTGAGCTGTCTACATCCAAACTGAAACGAATCTCGTAAGTGGCCAGTTTATAATGTTTTACTGTTGCTGCGTCCCAATTCGCATACTATCCGTCCTAAATAGTATTCGAAAATAGAATTAGTTTGTCCCAAATCGCAGTATGTTGAAAAGAGTATTCCAAAGATACCCGGATGGTCTACTATTTCCGGTCAGAATTCGAAGCGCAGATCCGCACACACTCTAACGGCTGATATTGCCCACAACCCATTGCGAGTTGGACGAGGATTCGATTAGAACTACAAACACGTATAAAAAAAAGTGTTAAAAAACTACAAACATGACGGATGTGCGAGTCCGACGGTTAAGTAGAGAGGTTTAGATTAAAATTATCAGTATTTAACCTGACTAAAAGATATTTATTCAATGTTATCCACATTATATTTCACCTGCAGCAGCATTGTGAACTTTTGTAATGATACGTTTGGCCATTAACTTTTAAATGCATCATTATATTTAAACTGCAAACACATGAGGGGAGTCTCTGCATTAAAGACCCACGAATGGCAGATCAATGTGCTACTACATTTCTCTCCGATATGGTAGGAAATGAAACTGAATGTAGAGGATTTTAACTGTGACGATGATTGACAGGGCAGTTTAAACGGTGACGGGATGCACGTAACTAAGCGACCGTTAAAGATGACGAAGTAATATGTCCCAAAGCTTGCATACTCTTCTGCTACACACTCAAAAGTATGTACTTTTTCTTCACAAAAAGAGTACATACTTTTAGGTCGTAGTATAAGTAGGCGAATTGGGACGCAGCATGTATATATCCAGTACTGCCATAGAATTTGGCCATTTCATGGCTGTATAATCACACAGCCCTGCATCTTGAAAAAAAGCCTATTATTACGTAATTCGATGATGCTGATTTCGAAAATATCAATAAAAACAGTTTTATCACAAAATAAGAATGAAGATTTGTCAAGTTATAGTGGAAAAATGTTTATCAATAAATAATATTTTTTCTGTTTAGATGTAGTAAAACACATGTAGCTGAAAACATCTGCGTCATGTTTGCAATTTCTTCTGTCACTGGCTGTAATTCTAACCCTGAAATAAAATAACGGAGTGTCTATTTACGCCAAGTGCAAATAGCGTGCCTTGTTGGCAAATGCTATATCGCACTAGCTCCGCCTAACAATGCCTGGTTGGGCCAAACAAGAGAAGAAAAAGACGCGTGTACGTCAACGTCTCCAGTGGTGCAGTCAGTAAAGCGTAAAGCTTAAAGATCTTGGTTTTGACGCGGTCGACCCGGGTTCGAATCCGCCTTTTGCAGAGCTCGCTCTTCTCCCTTTTCCCATCACATATCACATCGGAAAGGCATGTACTTTCAATAAAAATTAAGAAAATGTTCTAAAAGTGGAAATAAAATGCCTAACGAAATGTTTAATAATAATAAAAGCATTTATTGGGTAGGGATAGGGGTAGGTGCAGGGAGGGCTTTTAATGTCCCATTAAGGCGACATCCATTTAATAATTTTAATAAATATAATCATTTACACTATGTTATTACTGCATCCTGTTAATGTACAATACTGAGGCGCAAATAGTATATCTGCCAAAATAAAGTATAAATAGCATCTAATTACTATTTACACATATTGCAAAGAACTGCTACTTTTACATGGTGTAAATAGAATATATCACTATTTTCACTTAGTAAATAGCATCTACAGCTATTTGCACTTAGTGTAAATATCATCTATCGCTAAGAAAATATGTTATTTTCACTTAGTACAAATAAAATAAAATAATGTCATACATGTGAAAACCGGCTAAGAATCTGTAACAAGTATTGGATTTCATTCAGAAAATATGATGCAGGGCAGTGTAAAGCTTCCCTTCTTTTAGCACAGCTTTTTTGTCAGAAGTGCACATATAATGCCTTAAAATGCTCACTAGGTTTGTTTTGTAACGAATGCAAGAAGTGTAGGAAGTGCTCGTTAGTGCTGCACTTCAGTGCACCACTGTATTGTTGCATAAGTGTTCTTTTAGTTACGTGGCACTCATTTTATTGCATATCTGTAGTGGCTTGATTGAATTCAGGTGTGTGACTGGCACACCGCTGACAGCTATTTTGAACACATAGGCAGCTCAGCAGTTCTATGGACTGTAATGACTCGCGGTGAGAGACTATAACAAGACTTCCCCGATTCCTGACCTTTACACTCTGAGAGAGGCTTCTGATGAAAACCACACAGCTAAAAGTCATGTCTAAAACAAGCACCCACTCACCAAACTGGCTACTGTAAGGAATCCAAATATAGACTGTCTTTGTGTTACGGTTTGATTGATGGTCTAAACAGGGTTGGGGAGTAAAATAACTACCTTTTTCAGTAGCAAGCTACTTTATCCTATAAGTAGCTTTATGTCCATAATCAGAAATAATCAATCTCTAATCAAGGTTCCCACACCTTGGTTAACTTCAAATCCAAGGACTTAATGTGGGAACACATTTCAAGTGAGAGCAAGGTTACATCGTGTTGTAAGATACATTGTTACAGTTTTCATGTCAAACACAACTATGCAAATTTTTGGCCATCTGACAGAGATCTGATATTCGATTTGTCGTATTTCTGTTTTGCATAAAACTAAAGAATATTCGGCACATCCTATACTGATCTGATATTAACTTTTGCATGGATTGTATTGAAAAGAGGGGAACCAGAAGTTAAGATATATGAATATGCTTTTAAGTTTTTCTTCCCTCATGGATTTGCATTATCTTAACAACCAAAGCAATTCAACATTACATTAAATCAAATATTTGGGCAACAGATGATCACAAATGTTTTATGTTTATTGAACACAACAGTCATTGACTGAACATATTTGGGTTCGGTGTAAGCACTGAAAGCGTTGAGGTACCATCGTAGTAGTTTCGTGCGCGCGTGAACGTCATGGCAACGCACAACACAAAGTACGTCACGCGGGAAATGTAAATGCGTGTAACGTAACGTAAATAACGCGTAAATGCGTGTAACTAATGTAAATTACGCGTAAATGCGTGTAACTAACGTAAATCGCGTAAATGCGTGTAACTAACGTAAATTACGCGTAAATGCGTGTAACTAACGTAAATTACGCGTAAATGCGTGTAACGTAACGTAAATTACGCGTAAATGCGTGTAACTAACGTGAATTACGCGTAAATGCGTGTAACGTAGCGTAAATTACGCGTAAATGCGTGTAACGTAGCGTAAATTACGCGTAAATGCGTGTAACGTAGCGTAAATTACGCGTAAATGCGTGTAACGTAACGTAAATTACGCGTAAATGCGTGTAACTAACGTAAATTACGCATAAATGCGTGTAAGGTAGCGTAAATTACGGGTAAATGCGTGTAACTAACGTGAATTACGCGTAAATGCGTGTAACGTAGCGTAAATTACGCGTAAATGCGTGTAACTAACGTAAATTACGCATAAATGCGTGTAAGGTAGCGTAAATTACGCGTAAATGCGTGTAACGTAACGTAAATTACGCGTAAATGCGTGTAACTAACGTAAATTACACGTAAATGCGTGTAACTAACGTAAATCAAGCAAGCTAGTCCACGAAGTGTTGGCGAAATAACACATTAGCGGAGCGGAGGGAATAATATGGAATTTTTTCCAGAAAACTTCTTGCACAAAATAAATTCAAGCACTTTCAAGGACCTGTATCGATGCATGTTTAATTTCAAAAACTTTCCAGGGCCTTAACTTTTTTTTTTTCAGATTCACAAACTTTCAAGGATTTCAAGGACCCGTGGGAACCCTGTCTAATATACAGTGCCGATCCTACACTTTTCGGGGCCCTAAGCAAAACTTTGTCAAGGGGCCCCTGTCAGTGCATTCTTAAAAAAACCCAAATTTCCATAAATTTAAGTAATAATTACAGTGGTTTTTATGCAAGGTGCACTGCTAGTTTTCTATAGGCTAATGGAATTAAAACATCAAGAAAACAAACGTATATAAATATGTAAAGGGAAACCTGCTAAAACGTTCAATTGGCAGTAAGAACAATTAAGTAAAATTAAAGGTGGGGTAAGTGTTATTTCAAAAATGCTTTATAAAAGTGTCTCGGGCCGAGTACCAAAACAAACTTGTAGCCAGTCAGCAGTAAGGGGCGTGTCTGCTAATGACGGAGAGAAGAGAGCGCTCAGTGCACGTCATTATTCAAAAGACATGACACACAGGACGGACATTAGCAGAGCGACGACAGAAAGAGAGAGATGGCAGATAAAAAACACGTGGAAAACGTCTATGGAACAAAAGAAGGCTTACGATCAGGCAGGAAGTATCAGCTTTCCAGCGCTGGAGAGAACTCAAGGAGCGAAGGCCTGCACGTGTGTCATGTCCGCTTGTTTGTCCATTTGCAGTCGTATCGTCGTTCACTTCAGCGATGATAAAGACCCATTTCATTTCCACACCCGATAAGCCTGGAGCGTCTAAACCTCCTCGCTGTCTGTATCAAGCGTCAGCTCCCAAAGTGTGTCCGAACAGTAAGATAATATACTCCCAATATATGTTTGTTTCCTCTTTTAGTGATCGATATAACCCTCTAATCTTGTCATAATTGTAATATGTTTGTGCTCGTGCTATCGAGTTGTTCATGAGAACTGTGTTTGTGTTTTTGGGATGTAATGGATGACTTTTTCATTGAACATTCGACCTGGATTACCATAGTAACACACATTGCTGTCACTTATTGATGACATCATAGCCTGGCAGGCACAGCAGATTCCGCCATAGTCGTTGCCTGGGTTACGTATGTGTGGGGCGGAGCTATCAAAATAGGGGCGTGTTTGTTTTGGTGATTTGAAATATCAACATCGGTTACCAGAAAGCACTTACCCCACCTTTAAAACCAAATTTTCGTTGACAGCTAATTAAATGCTTTTTAGTAGTAATGTTCTGGCGCCATCTAGCCGTCAGAAAAACTATAACACACAGCCGAATTGGCTTTCTAAATGTGCGATTTACTAACGAAAATAAAAAGGCATGGTTGTTTCAACCCAAATGTGGGTCAAATATGGACAAACCCAACCGTTGGGTTACATTTTTTAATTATGTTTTTAACCCAACGGTTGGGTTTGTCCATTTTGACCCAAATCTATGTTGAAACAGCCAAGTATTTTTTAGAATGAAGAAGTCTCAGGTAAACATTCGAAAATCAATAATTCTCGAAATGAGCTAATTGTAGACTAATGGGCATTGTTTTTAAAGTACCTAGTCACATGACAGCTTGTAATACTGATCAGGAATGTTTATTTCTTATATACATTATTGATGTGTACCAACACAAATCAAAAGACATTTCATCATGAGGCATTTCTAACGAAACACGGTGGAGACCTGGACTGGAGTTATTGATATACGATTGCTTATGAATTTATTGCTGTGTCAAGACTATATAAGAAATTAAAATGTTACAAAAATACATACTTTCTTCGTTCTTGTCACTTTTTTCTGTTCCAGAAGGTTAGTTTCATTAGGAGCCATAGCCATGTCAAGACGCATGTTATTGTCTGCCGCACTGCATGATGTCCGAGTCCGAAACATTGAATAAATATAAATCATTACTAAAAAAATATTTCCACAGGACTCAAATTTGTAGTAGGCACCGCACATATATTTGCATGTTATAAAGAAGTATATATGACCCTAAACCACAAAATCAGTCATAAGGGTGAATTTTTTGATATTGAGATTTATACATCACCCGAAAGTTATTTGGCCGAGATACAAGTATTTGAAAATCTGGAATCTGAGGGTGCAAAAACATCAAAATATTGAGAAAATCTCCTTTAACCCCTAACTGTCACCGTCCCGCTGGCGAGACGCGTGGCGCTCTTTTTTTTGATCGCCTTTTTTTCGTATCATAAATTACAAACTCAAAATACGAACTCAAAATTCATCCTGTGAAAACCGTTTTGAAATCGGACATAGCGTTACCATGGAGACAATACTCTAAATTCTTCTAGCAGGCTCCTCCCCCTAGTGGGCGGTGTCATGTTTCATATTCCAAAATTTATTTTAACTACTTTATAGTCAAAATCTTTTCTAATTTTGACAAAACACATCGTCGGAAAGGTCTCAAGGTTCCATATTTGGTGACTGTTTTGTGATGGAAGTGATATTTGGACAGAAATTTAGTAATTTGTTACAGGAAAATGCATCAAAAAAACAACCAATGGAATGTGGATGACACCCGGTGGGTATTTTTGGTATAGCGCCTAAACAAAATCTCACGGGAACTTCAATTTTTGCGATATCAACTTCAAGTTTGGAACACAACTTGGTTAGACATATGGCTTTGATTTTATAGTAATTTTAGAGTATTTTTTTTTTTTTGTAAAATATATATTTTATATAAAATAAAAAATATTTAGTACAGTATTTTTAATTTACAGTAATTTAATTTAAACTTCCAGAACCTTTTCACTTCAGCAGTAATCTGCCGAGTGTCTTCTTTAAAACAAGACCAAACGTAGGTCTATATTCCAAAGCATTCTTGAATTACAGCCATTTAAATTTGGATAGTGCATTTTCATGTCTATTCTCAAAAAGAGGGGTGACAGTTAAGGGGTTAAAGTTGTCCAAATGAAGTCCTTAGCAATGCATATTACTACTAATAATACATTTTTGATTTACAAACCCGATTCCAAAAAAGTTGGGACACTGTACAAATTGTGAATAAAAAAGGAATGCAATAATTTACAAATCTCATAAACTTATATTTTATTCACAATAGAATATAGATAACATATCAAATGTTGAAAGTGAGACATTTTGAAATGTCATGCCAAATATTGGCTCATTTTGGATTTCATGAGAGCTACACATTCCAAAAAAGTTGGGACAGGTAGCAATAAGAGGCCGGAAAAGTTAAAATGTACATATAAGGAACAGCTGGAGGACCAATTTGCAACTTATTAGGTCAATTGGCAACATGATTGGGTATAAAAAGAGCCTCTCAGAGTGGCAGTGTCTCTCAGAAGTCAAGATGGGCAGAGGATCACCAATTCCCCCAATGCTGCGGCGAAAAATAGTGGAGCAATATCAGAAAGGAGTTTCTCAGAGAAAAATTGCAAAGAGTTTGAAGTTATCATCATCTACAGTGCATAATATCATCCAAAGATTCAGAGAATCTGGAACAATCTCTGTGCGTAAGGGTCAAGGCCGGAAAACCATACTGGATGCTCGTGATCTTCGGGCCCTTAGACGGCACTGCATCACATACAGGAATGCTACTGTAATGGAAATCACAACATGGGCTCAGGAATACTTCCAGAAAACATTGTCGGTGAACACAATCCACCGTGCCATTCGCCGTTCCCGGCTAAAACTCTATAGGTCAAAAAAGAAGCCATATCTAAACATAATCCAGAAGCGCAGGCGTTTTCTCTGGACCAAGGCTCATTTAAAATGGACTGTGGCAAAGTGGATGCCACACAGTGGTAAACATGGCCTTGTCCCAACTTTTTTGAGATGTGTTGATGGCATGAAATTTAAAATCAACTTATTTTTCCCTTAAAATGCTACATTTTCTCAGTTTAAACATTTGATATGTCATCTATGTTGTATTCTGAATAAAATCTTGAAATTTGAAACTTCCACATCATTGCATTCTGTTTTTATTCACAATTTGTACAGTGTCCCAACTTTTTTGGAATCGGGTTTGTATTTATGGTTGGAAATTTACAAAATAACTTCATGGAACATGATCTTTACTTAATATCCTAATGATTTTTGGCATAAAAGATGATAAAAAATCGATAGTTTTGACCCATACAATGTATTGTTGGCTATTGCCACAAATATACCCGTGAGACGCATGTTTGTGGTCACATATAGCATTGGTAAGTCTGATTGATTGTAGTGAATCGGTTTGTTTGGATGTAAAAAGTTGTATTTAGTGTAAATTCTTGTCACACTAATCAAGATTCATTCATTCAAATCCCTTGATTTTGGGCCAGATAAATACTGCTGATTGAATTATGAATTGCTTTAATGTAGCTTGTCGTGTATCTAACTAGTTTTTAAGGAGTAGCTGCCCATCGATTAACTACTTCATATCACGAGTTGTAAAGTAGAGGATCTGAAGTGGCTGCGCGCTTTGAAAACCACGCGGCTGCACATCAGCTCTTCTGCTGAAATCATAAAAGGAAGGAAGGGGAAGGAAGTTCAACATTTTTTTCATTCAGTGTGTGTATTTATCTCCATGTTGAATTTGGGTTCTCAAGGTCCCTTATATAACCTCTCTTCACATTCACAGAAACCGTTGAGCAAAATAAGCTCAGAAAACATGGGATTGATGCCCCACTGTGAAAGACGGAAGAAAATACGTAGTTCCCAACCCTCGTTTCAAACGGCTTTTGACGTTCCCGAGCAGGGCTTGAGAGAATTATGCAACGCAAATATTGATTTCCTGCATAGAATGTAGCATCAGAATTGTTAAGAAACATTAAGGCGTAGACATGCGCTACAATAGCAAATTTGAAATGTAATTTAGCCGCTTGTGACTGAATATCTAGAGTACAGTGAGCAGCGTAACTTTTAATACGCAATGACATCCAAGGAGTTTATTCTGTGGCTTCATGCATAATGCATTGAAATTTGCGAATACATTTCATAGCCAGCTCTTCTGAAGTGCTCACTGTTTAACAGTATTGGCGCTACTTCCTGTTGACAGCATGTCTATGGGCTTTACAGTAATGGCTTTTGAAAGAGTAACGATCCATCATGCAAATGACAAAGTGAAATGCTTTTCAAATTCCAAATGACATTTCAAAAAGACTATGTGATGGTGTCAGTTTGGCATTTGACAAGCATGTCTGATTTCGTTTGCCTTTAATTATTATCCTTAGTGGTGAATTAAGTCAAAAATGTATCTTTCCTTAATAAGTGTGTACTATACAGAATAAGCCATTAGCTATTATGCACTGCATGGGCATTACAATGATCCCTAACCTTAATTTTGGGGTGAAATACAAAAAAAGCCTTCTATTAAAACAGTAGTACTTGTTGAGGGGGCGGCACTGAGATGGGAATTGTGTCAACAAAACTTATCTGCCAGCTCCGATGCCCCAGAATCCAGTTCAAGGGCAATAGAAGGTGTGAAATGCTGTGTTGTTTGTCATGTGGAGCTCATCTTCCTCACTCCCTCAAGACAACTATTATTTGCAGTAATTTCAGAGCTGAAACGGCATTAGTTCATAACAAGACACCCTTGAGGGCTCCTGTCTTTTACGAATAGCTGATTCCTTTCTCTGGTTGTCATCTTTCCAATTGTCATTTTTAAATTACTGAAATGAAAAGTGTTTCAGGCTGGACTCTAGAGAGTGAGGTGCTATGGCGAAGACAGCCTTATTGTCACACCGACCGTCGATCATCGGAGAAAACGATGCTTGTCAGTTATACAAATGCCAAAAGATGTACAGCCTACACTATCGTATCTGATGCACAATTTCTGAGGCATGATCTAAACTACAGTCGTCAGATTGATAGTTTAGACTCTTTTAGCACGTCTTATAGTCTTTTAGTATAACTGTACAGACGTCCACCTTCAGCTTGTGTCTTTCTGCTGACCATAAGTAACCATAAGGTACTCAGTTTTACTTGATTATCCAGACATCATTTATTATAAAAATCATGAGTATCAAATATGATCATCAGGCTTCTGAGGAAGGTTTATTTGTATCTGTCAATCATCATTGTATTATATGTTTTAAAGCTATTTAAATATCATCTAAGACATATTATTGGCTGATATTGATGCATTTTATGCACGTATCTGCTATAATGTAATCTCATTGAGTTACATTACAAGCATCACAATTTCATCTGTTTGTCCATGTAAATATCAGCATTTGTATCAATTTGCATATTTTTCGACGTCTGAAATGAGTGTGAGCTGCATATTCTCACTACATCATATGAGCCATAAAAGCCTGACGTATCAAATATGATACTTGACAATTTTATTTTAGATTTAGTCTAAAGGTTCAATAAACAGTTAGATTAAAGTAAAAAGAATAGGTTTTCCAGGCTATTATTTTACATGCCACGCTTTACAGGGTTAAAAAGTCTGAGAGCGTTTGTGTAAATGCTTCGTTTTTGCATTCTCTTTTATGAATGCAGTAGACGGCATGGCAGCTTGCTAGGTTTTGAAATAGAGCCAGTTATATATTTGTCAACACATATTTATCTGTATACCAATTTTCACTATACACGTTGTTTTAAAGCAGCTTTACAGGAAGTTGTAGCTTCCGACACATAATTTGAACAGGGTGGTATTCGTGGCTCAAAGTGATTTAGTCTTTATTGATGGTTAATTGTAATTTTACATCATCTGATTAATTGGACACACTGATTGACTTAAAATAGCTACATTAGTTCAGTAGTTTGCCGTATAACGGATCAGTTCTGCAGTGCCGAGATAGGCTAGATTGGTTCTTTTTCCCCGCTGTGCTCAGACTTCTAGGCTGTGAATTGAATAAATCATGAAGAAGAAGAGGCACACTGTGCATAGACTTTATTGAGTGTGATGGCTGCCAGGGATTGCTTCCATGCCAGTTTATGACTGTACTATGTGTCTCTCTCGTTAGACTTTAATCTATCGCCTCCTATGTGCCTTATTCTGTAGGTGAGGTACCGAGCCCAGCAGGGTGTCACTCGTCTGGCAGTGGTCAAGATGTTAGCGGTGTGGGTTTTGGCATTCCTCCTCTACGGTCCAGCTATTATCTTCTGGGAACTGATGGTCGGAGAAAGCATCGTTCCAGAGGACGAATGTTTCGCCGAGTTCTACTGCACCTGGTACTTCCTGCTCTCCGCGTCTACCTTCGAGTTCTTCTCACCTTTCATCTCCGTGGCCTTCTTCAACTTCAGCATCTATCTCAACATTCAGCGGCGGAACCGGAGTCGCATGGCACACGTGGAGGTTGAGAAGGAGGACGGCTGGAGGGTCATAGACGGACAGGCCTCGTCCGTCTTCTTCGTCAAAACGCGCAAGGTGTCCACCAGCGGGCCGGCGACTGTTTCGGCCGCGATCGAAGACGGCGAGGAGGTTTCGCCGTCATCCAGCGGAGATCCCAGCAGCACCCACTCCGTGTCTTTGACAATGAAGACGACCATTAAGAAACGAGGATTGTTTGGCGGTTGGGTAAGGACGCGCATAATACGAGCGCAGGATGCGTCAAATGCATGCGGCCCTTGCAAAAGCGGAGGACATGCACGCCTCTCTCGAGATAAGAAGATTGCCAAGTCCTTGGCAGTCATAGTGTGTGTTTTTGGGGTGTGTTGGGCACCGTACACCCTCCTTATGATCATACGGGCTGCCTGCAGTGGTACTTGTGTGGAACATCATTGGTACGAAGTCACTTTCTGGCTCCTTTGGCTCAACTCGGCCATCAACCCTTTCCTCTACCCACTTTGCCATAGTAGCTTTCGCCGGGCCTTCGCCAAGATTTTGTGCCCCAAGCGGCAGTCTGTTCGACCACACGAGGAAAGCCCTTCCTGCCAATGATAATCTGACAGCAACAGAAAGGATTTAACACTTTCACGCTGGATACTGAAGGATGGAATAAAAGCACCAAGGCAAGAAAGCGAAACATTTTTACGCCCAAGCAATTGGAAATCCATGTCATTACTTGATGGAGTAGCATGTTTTATTCTTCTTCGATGAAACTCCCATAAGAAACATAAATGAATTGTGAAGAACAATTGACCATTAATTGATTGATGTAAACAGTGCAACCAAGCTGTTATTATACGTTCATCTCTTGTCTTGAAGAAACATAGGAACGGAGTTGTTTCACTCTTGATAGCTAATGTAAATTGCATGTTTTGGGACATCTGTGGTGAAAAGTGATACAGCTTGTGTTCAGAACATATTCAGTTGACTGTTTTGCCCATATCAACATTTTTATTGACTATTGTAAATTCCACTCCATTGACTCACAAGGTTCAGCGAAGAGCTGATCTATGCGGGACGCATTACAACTCAAGAAAAATACAAGGTGTGTTCCTCCACTAGATACGTGAGCTTCACAGTCAGATCTATATCACCGGCTATGGACAAGTTTTAAACCAATAATGTTTTTTAATGGAAGTTTTGTGGAATTTTTGTGAAATGTGTACTAAGTTATTTATATATCAGTTTACAATACAGAAAGGAAGGAATGGAAAAGGGTTAATTCGTTTGAAAATGTAAATTTTTTCTCATGTCTCTTAATTCCCATCGTTTTTATAAGACGAAAATCAATCAATTCATATGTGACGAGAGCTGGAATGTAGCACAAGAGTCATATGGACTATTTTTATGGTGCTTTTTTTGTGATATATAGATTGCAGCCCTAATCCCAATTATGAAAAACGAGCTCTCTGGACAATGTCTCGATTTGTGTTTGATGGAAGAAATAAAGTCATACAGCTTCAGAATGACGTAAGAGTGAGGTAATGGTGAAAAAATGTAAATGTTTGGGCGTACTATCCCTTTAAGATGTGTTTTTGTTGTTTCTTTATAAAAACATAGATTCATGGTTGCAATGTCATTGTCAACAACGATGAAATCATTAAAATTGCTTTTTTACGATAACTCTGAATGTTTTACTATAATTTCAATGGTTTTTTTTACCCCAAATCGTAAATGGTTTTGTTTTCTTGTTTTGTGCATGTCAAGTTTTCATCCTGGACCAGTCAGACTGTGTGAATTCAATTTCAAAGTAGTCAAGAGACTTTATAATTCATGTCTCTTTATGAATTTAACCAGGTTCTCCAACTGGGACCAATTTCATATTTGTAGCTACGATTCAGTACCTCCAAGTTCTTTGAGATTAATTTTACTGAATTTTTTACATCACTGAGGGTAATATCCCAAAAGCTCTAGAAATTTTTTTTTAGCATGGTTTTAGTTTCCCCCAGAACAGGCCACAGGATGATCTTTCATTTGATATTCAAACCATATTGGTTAAAATGTCTAAATTTAAAAAAAAGCCCCAAAACACCTAGCAATCACAGTAGTGTTTGGCGTACACCTCTAAAAATCAGGTCTTATCCCTGGAGCTTCTACACTTCTGCGGCTCTGGTCTGCTTTTTGCTTCAGTGAATTAGTAAATGGCTTTTTTTCCAGATGGCTTTGAGAGCACTCCATTTTATCAGTGCTGTTTGGAGCTCAAGTTAATTAAACCCCAATGACAAGCGTCCTCATCAGATCCTTGAATTTGAAAATCTAGAATCTCTTAACCAGGTGATGCTGTTGCACTATATGGTGTCTAATGTAAAGCGAACAAGGCGATAGACATGGTTGTTCACATGATCAATGGTTCCAGCATTTAGAGAGCAGCATTTGAAGTGACTTTTTGACACGTCAAGAAAAGATGTCTCTTGCTTACATGTTTCCCTTTGTAGTTATGCAGTAAATGGAAAAGCAGAAAATCGTCATGACGGTTGGGGAGTGGGAATGTTGGTTTTAGATTTTTAGGCATTGTGCCATCATACCACCATTGAATCGGATCAGCGTGAACCTTCCCTCTGAGCATCCCATTGCCTACGGATGATAACCTCCTACATAAATGTGTGGATGTCAGGCAGTCCTGAATTTACGCTGACGCACGGAGATAAATCTGTGGCCAAATTCTTTTGAAGATGTACCACTGAAAGACTCAAGCTGTTAGCAAGAACCAAGCTGGGTTTAACATTACAATGCAGTTTGACTAGGAGCTTATATTATCCCTTTGATTAACACTCTAGGTAATTTACCCCACTGAAAAGACCAGCTTAGGTCAAACATGACCATGACCATTTCCTTTCTGGTCCAGGCTGGTTTGGTCTTGGTCTAGACCAGGTATGGGCAACTCCTGCAGAGTTTAGCTCCAACCCTAATCAAACACACCTGAACAAGCTAATCAATGTCTTCAGGATTACTAGAAAGCTACAGGCAGGTGAGTTTAATCAGGGTTGGAGATAAACTCTGCAGGACAGTGGCCCTCGAGGACCGAAGTTGCCCATACCTGGTCTAGATATTGGAACAACATCAACCATGTTGATGACCTGCCAATTTTGACTACCAACATGGTTTTTCTGATGAAGCTGGTTGACCATGGAAGTTTTGCTGGCTTTGCTAGATAAGCATCTTGGTGGTAAGTTTGTCTGGAAGAGGAATATACAGTATGTGCATACATTTAGAAGTAGATTAGTTCAAATGAAGCTAGTTGACCATGGAAATTTGCTGGCAATGCTAGTTTGTGGATGGCTTGTGTAGAGGAATACATGTGCATACAGTCACCAGACAGAAGTAGATTAGTTAAAAAGAACCTGTTTCTGGATCTACTGAGTCTTAGTTGATGAGGCATGGGGGGTACATAGATCTAGATCTCCTTTCTCACATTACTAATATGAAAACTCTTGGTTCCTAGCCTTCTGTAATCCCAAAGATTTGAACACCTAATTACCGGCAGCACCTGCGGCTCTGAGATTATGACCCAGATTTTGCGAGACCTTTGCAGTTAATGTCACAGGCGTTCACCTCATTGTTCACCTTCCGGCACAGCAGGCGCCACAACAGTCATTAAGGCAAACAGACAGCGCAATGATAAAGTCAGAGGCATGATAGGCCAGTAAAGGACACAGTTTGTGCCAATTTAAAATCATATAAGCACAACAAGCCCCACGGGGGGGGGGAAGCTGTTCTTAATGTGGCATGCTGTGCTTAATGTGCTATGTATTGTGTTCATACCACTACATTATGCATTGTATTTTGATGTTTTGATTGATTTTATCTTGCATTAGAGGTCTGGAGCAGACATGAGTATTAGTTTGGTGCCAGTTTGACTTTCTTAAATCAAAAGCCTTGCTGTCTTTTCTGTGGCAAAATGCAAGCTTGATTAGATTCATAGTGGGCAATCGATTTTTGCAAGTCCACATTTTTCTATTTTATCCCCTGTAAAACCCATCTGAGCAGTGTGGTTGTTGACAATGTGTAGCCATGTTCCCCATTGAGAGAGCTGTTTTTCAACAAAAACGTATTCTGAAGCCATACTACAGATTTATGACAATGCGTTGCACAAGGTTTGAGATTAGACCTTACACAACATTGTATTTTAATGTAAGCTAACACAAAACATTAAACGACACAAAGGTAAGTGCATGACAGAATTTGCTTTTCCCCACAGGATTGTCGCTATGATTAGCATGCAGGTCGCTTTGGATAAAGCCTACTAAATCTACTACAAAATGACTGCGTGCTTACAAATGTTAAGAGATTATTTATACTTTTATTTATGTTTATGAATGATGCTAACTTGTTCAGGCACACATCCAACACACCCTCCCACACACACTCTGCTGTAACAAATAAAAAAGAAAGCTTTTCTTTAGACAGATGGACAGTTAATTTCATCTGTGACTCTTTTGTTCTCTATTAGTTGCGAGTGTCAGATTAATTTGACTCTCTGTTAAAAGATACGAATATTTTAGCTCTGTTTTCATACCCTGTAATATTGTAGATCAGTGCTTGTCAGTCCTTTGCGGTGAAGTACCACCTTTGATAAAATCAAAGTTTCCTTTCATTTTTTCCACCATTGAATCTATCGTCAAGCTTAAATCTGATGCATTTTTTTGTATAAAGACTCTCTTGTAACCCGCTTAATATACACTCACCTGAAGGATTATTAGGAACACCATACTAATACTGTGTTTGACCCCCTTTCGCCTTCAGAACTGCCTTAATTCTACGTGGCATTGATTCAACAAGGTGCTGAAAGCATTCTTTAGAAATGTTGGCCCATATTGATAGGATAGCATCTTGCAGTTGATGGAGATTTGTGGGATGCACATCCAGGGCACGAAGCTCCCGTTCCACCACATCCCAAAGATGCTCTATTGGGTTGAGATCTGGTGACTGTGGGGGCCATTTTAGTACAGTGAACTCATTGTCATGTTCAAGAAACCAATTTGAAATGATTCGAGCTTTGTGACATGGTGCATTATCCTGCTGGAAGTAGCCATCAGAGGAAGGGTACATGGTGGTCATAAAGGGATGGACATGGTCAGAAACAATGCTCAGGTAGGCCGTGGCATTTAAACGATGCCCAATTGGCACTAAGGGGCCTAAAGTGTGCCAAGAAAACATCCCCCACACCATTACACCACCACCACCAGCCTGCACAGTGGTAACAAGGCATGATGGATCCATGTTCTCATTCTGTTTACGCCAAATTCTGACTCTACCATCTGAATGTCTCAACAGAAATCGAGACTCATCAGACCAGGCAACATTTTTCCAGTCTTCAACTGTCCAATTTTGGTGAGCTCGTGCAAATTGTAGCCTCTTTTTCCTATTTGTAGTGGAGATGAGTGGTACCCGGTGGGGTCTTCTGCTGTTGTAGCCCATCCGCCTCAAGGTTGTGCGTGTTGTGGCTTCACAAATGCTTTGCTGCATACCTCGGTTGTAACGAGTGGTTATTTCAGTCAAAGTTGCTCTTCTATCAGCTTGAATCAGTCGGCCCATTCTCCTCTGACCTCTAGCATCAACAAGGCATTTTCGCCCACAGGACTGCCGCATACTGGATGTTTTTCCCTTTTCACACCATTCTTTGTAAACTCTAGAAATGGTTGTGCGTGAAAATCCCAGTAACTGAGCAGATTGTGAAATACTCAGACCGGCCCGTCTGGCACCAACAACCATGCCACGCTCAAAATTGCTTAAATCACCTTTCTTTCCCATTCTGACATTCAGTTTGGAGTTCAGGAGATTGTCTTGACCAGGACCACACCCCTAAATGCATTGAAGCAACTGCCATGTGATTGGTTGATTAGATAATTGCATTAATGAGAAATTGAACAGGTGTTCCTAATAATCCTTTAGGTGAGTGTAGAGACAACTATAAGTAAGCCATTTGTAGGTGTAACAACTGTGACTCTATCATTCAATTGATGTGTTTCTGCAACAATGAATGAGTTTCGGGGGGATTGTTTGTCCAACCAATGGAAAACAGCCATTATTTATGCATTATTTTCAGACTAGGCCTTCATGTTGACGTTCTCTGGGTCCTCGTGTAGTTGAAGATAAGCTAGAGACTTCTAAAATATCTAAAAAGTGTTAAATTAAATGTACACTAACTCTGTTGTGTATGGGTGTGTGCTATCTAAAGATGTTTTATAAAAGTAGATAGAAATACTAGCAAGCTGCATTTAAGTTGAGGCTGCAATGTACCAGCAAAACCTGCTGAAACCGAAATCAGAGTTTGTTTACTTCATCATTAAAACTTTAACTCACAGAGATTCAGTCTCTACGGGTTTTACATCTAGAGGTTGAAAAACTTGAGACTTGACTCCTGCCTTCAAGGTGAAGACTTTAGGATTTACTGTGCAATGGAGCAGAACGTGGTTAAGTGCCGAGCTCAAGATCACAAAGGAAATTAAGGAAATATGAATCTAGGTTATGGGGATTCGTTTAAGAGTTCTTACCACAGCAGCAAGTTCCAGGGACATGCTGTGATAGTAGATAAAAAAAAAAGATTAGTATACGGTTGTTTAGTGTGTCAACACCAAACTTTCTCAACAGGAGAACCGTCCACAGTGACAATGGCACGATTCGCCCCATGCTCTCAAGCCTGGTTATTTTTAGCACTGTGCTACTGCACTGAATTTTAAAATGGTCTTGACTGGATAGTGTGATAACGGTTGAATAACCAATGCATTTTTATTCATGGTCATAAATTAATTCCCAGTCCTCTTTGGGTAGATTATCAGTTTAAGTTCATATTTATATATGGAAGAAATTGGTCTTTGATATCGAGCCTTTAGAAGATAGTGCGCCTGAAATTGGACCTTTGGGAACAAAATGCAATCTGTGAGAGCCATTTGACAGCGCAGTGCTCTTCTCAGGATAGCCAAATGCACAGAAAATGGCATTATTGTGTGAAAAATGCCTATTTGGGTGACCTTTATTGGGGAAATACATTATTAACAGTAACTTGTCAATAGCGCCGAAGGTTAGAGAGCACCAGATGAAAGAGGGCAGAATAATAAATGGGACTGTAAAGGGGTGTATTTCTGTGTTGTTTTGTTGGTCAACAGCAGGTGAAAGACGCCCTATTCTCACTCGCAATGGGGGTGCTGTCAGTTGTTTGGTGGGCGTTCAGAACATTTGTAGGAATGTGACAAAAAGACAACACAATAGTATTCGGCTGGACTTTCAATGTAATTTGTGGCAAGACGCTGGCAGTCAAAAAAACAGGCTGTGATTGTTCTTTTGCGTCAGCTGGCATTAACAAGTAATTGGACATTGGACGTGCACTCACAACTTAAACAAGCACAGTGCCACTATGGATTAACCCTTTATAACACCACAATCCACTAGAGCTGGGTGATACACTGAATATCAGTATATATCTTTACCGATGATCTAAAATTAGGGAATGTCGTATATATCACGATAATGTTAAAGGTTCTGCTTAAAGACAGTAAGCCAGTTTCACTCCCCTTCGTCTCACAGCTATGACAACTGATGCTTTCAAATGCATATTCGTGTAAGCACTCAGTGAAGAGTAGGGCTGTGTGATACGGACAAAATAAAAACTCACGATTTTTTGATCAATATTGCAATTTCGATTTTAATCACGATTTCGAAACATTTACAAAAAAGTTGGGACACTGTACAAATTGTGAATAAAAACAGAATGCAATGATGTGGAAGTTTCAAATTTCAAGATTTTATTCAGAATACAACATAGATGACATATCAAATGTTTAAACTGAGAAAATGTATCATTTTAAGGGAAAAATAAGTTGATTTTAAATTTCATGGCATCAACACATCTCAAAAAAGTTGGGACAAGGCCATGTTTACCACTGTGTGGCATCCCCTCTTCTTTTTATAACAGTCTGCAAACGTCTGGGGACTGAGGAGACAAGTTGCTCAAGTTTAGGAATAGGAATGTTGTCCCATTCTTGTCTAATACAGGCTTCTAGTTGCTCAACTGTCTTAGGTCTTCTTTGTCGCATCTTCCTCTTTATCCTCCTTCTTTGTCCTTGTCCTCTTTAGTCCGGATGACATGGCGTCCCAGTTTTCCAAAAAGAACTTCAAATTTTGATTCGTCTGACCACAGAACAGTTTTCCACTTTGCCACAGTCCATTTTAAATGAGCCTTGGCCCAGAGAAAACGCCTGCGCTTCTGGATCATGTTTAGATATGGCTTCTTTTTTGACCTATAGAGTTTTAGCCGGCAACGGCGAATGGCACGGTGGATTGTGTTCGCCGACAATGTTTTCTGGAAGTATTCCTGAGCCCATGTTGTGATTTCCATTACAGTAGCATTCCTGTATGTGATGCAGTGCCGTCTAAGGGCCCGAAGATCACGGGCATCCAGTATGGTTTTCCGGCCTTGACCCTTACGCACAGAGATTGTTCCAGATTCTCTGAATCTTTGGATGATATTATGCACTGTAGATGATGATAACTTCAAACTCTTTGCAATTTTTCTCTGAGAAACTCCTTTCTGATATTGCTCCACTATTTTTCGCCGCAGCATTGGGGGAATTGGTGATCCTCTGCCCATCTTGACTTCTGAGAGACACTGCCACTCTGAGAGGCTCTTTTTATACCCAATCATGTTGCCAATTGACCTAATAAGTTGCAAATTGGTCCTCCAGCTGTTCCTTATATGTACATTTTAACTTTTCCGGCCTCTTATTGCTACCTGTCCCAACTTTTTTGGAATGTGTAGCTCTCATGAAATCCAAAATGAGCCAATATTTGGCATGACATTTCAAAATGTCTCACTTTCGACATTTGATATGTTATCTATATTCTATTGTGAATAAAATATAAGTTTATGAGATTTGTAAATTATTGCATTCCTTTTTTTATTCACAATTTGTACAGTGTCCCAACTTTTTTGGAATCGGGTTTGTACTTATTTACACTTATTTATTACAATATTTAATTATACTCAATCATGTGTACATATCCCACACGGAGAAGAAATATATATATATATATATATATATATATATATATATATATATTGGGATATTTGTACACGTGATTGAGCTCACTCAATTAAGGTGATCACCTGTTGCCTATAAAGAATTGTACCTTAGTTCACTAAGTTTGTGCCTGATGGAGACCTGTCGGTCAAAACGTTGCAGCAATAAATTGGAGCAGTTATATCAATGTGCGGACATCACATTAGTTTTTTGCTTAAGTTGTCTCCTTTGTCCTGCACCTGAGCCCTGTTTGGGTTTGAGGATTGTGCACACCTTTCTTGTATTTTTGGCCCTGAAAAATAGCCACACTTGTGCTCCTCGCAGTCAAAAATGAGCGCATTGAAAATTAATAGGAAACAAATTTCATCTAGCGGAAGTGTTTGGTTCTGCGGCCAAACAAAATCTTACTAAAAGCTCATTTTGAGATACACTATATTAGAGGTCTGCCCGATCAGTATTCTTGTGGCGCGGGAGTAAATGTCCAAATCAAAGACGGGAGCGGGCGGTCTGACAATAGCCTGGCCGCTCCCGACATCCTTTGACAACAGAACACAGTTCCCAGTTCCCTGCCCTGAACCTGGAAATAACGTTGTATGTTCTTTGCATCCCGTCCACGAGAGCCTTCAGAGAGAACATTCAGCCTTTGTGGTCGCATTCTGGAGGAGAGACGTTCGGTAATGAAACTCGTCAGTCAGCGACATTCTTTTCTTGCATGGATGAAAAATATTTAATTTTGCAGTAGCTATAGCTAGTAAGCCGACAATTTTCATTTATTTGTATTTTTGGCTTATAATTTTGAGTGACAGATGTATTTGATTTAGCCTATTTTTCTCTGTGACATTTCTTACAGTGTTGAGAGTATCATAAGACAAAAATTACAAATAAAAATGGTTGTATAGCCAAAATTTTATATTTGTTATCCCAGACACTCTCTTTCTTTAGGGGAAATTTAAATCTGGAAACGATGTCTAAATTTCGCAGGATCGGTCAGGTCGGGAAGAAAATCATCCTAAGTGGTAAGCGGGTGAACACAGAGTGAATTTTAAGCGGGAGCGAGTGGGTGCGGAATAGAACCTAGCGGGAGCGGGACGAAAAAACTGTCCCGCACAGACCTCTACACTATATTGCCAAAAGTATTGGGACACCCCTTCAAATCATTCAGTTCAGGTGTTCAATCACTTCCATGGCCACAGGTGTATAAATCAAGCACTAGGCATGCAGACGCTTCTACAAATATTTGTGAAAGAATGGGTCGCTCTCAGGAGCTCAGTGAACTCAAGCGTGGTACCTTGATAGGTTGCCGCCTGTGCAATAAGTCCATTTGTGAAATTTCCTCACTACTAAATAAACGCTCAACTGTTAGTGGTATTATAACAAAGGGGAAGCAATTGGGAACAACAGCAACTCAGCCATGAAGTGGTAGGCCATGTAAAATCACAGAGCGGGGTCAGTGCATGCTGAGGGTCACAGTGCGCAGAAGACGCCAACTTTCTGCAGAGTCAACAGCTACAGACCTCCAAACTTCTGTGGCCTTCAGATTAGCTCAAGAACAGTGTGTAGAGAGCTTCATGGAATGGGTTTCCATGGCCGAGCACCTCATCCAAGCCTTACATCACCAAGTGCAATGCAAAGCGTGGGATGCAGTGGGGTAAAGCACGCCGCCACTGGACTTTAGAGCAGTGGAGATGTGTTCTCTGGAGTGACCAATCACACTTCTCTGTCTGCCAATCCCATGGACGTGTCTGGGTTTGGCGGTTGCCAGGAGAACGGTACTTGCCTGACTGCATTGTGCCAAGTGTAAAGTTTGGTGGAGAGGGGATTATGGTGTGGGGTTGTTTTTCAGGGGTTGGGGTTGGCCCCTTAGTTCCAGTGAAAGGAACTCTTAATGCTTCAGCATACCAAGACATTTTGGACAATTTCATGCTCCTAACTTTGTGGGAACAGTTTGGGGATGGCCCTTCCTGTTCCAACATGACTGCGCACCAGTGCACAAAGCAAGGTCCATAAAGACATGGATGAGCGAGTTTGGTGTGGAGGAACTTGACTGGCCTGCACAGAGTCCTGACCTCAACCCGATAGAACACCTTTGGGATGAATTAGAGCGGAGACTGCGAGCCAGGCCTTCTCATCCAACATCACAAATGCGCTTCTAGAAGAATGGTCAAAATTCCCATAAACACACTCCTAAACCTTGTGGAAAGCCTTCCCAGAAGAGTTAAAGCTGTTATAGCTGCAAAGCGTGGGCCGACTCCATATTAAACCCTACGGATTAAGAATGGGATGTCATTAAAGTTCATGTGCATGTAAAGGCAGGCGACCTAAAACTTTTGGCAATATAGTGTATCAACCTCAAATTTGGAACACAATTTAAGATTTACAATTTTAGAGTAGAATTTTTTTTTTTTTTCGTGTTTCAGAAAATATGTATTTCATATAAAAATGTTTAAATATTTTTGTGCATTTTTCATAACAACAAACTTAAAATTGCATAACTTTTTTTTATTTCACTTAAAACATTTTTCACTTCAGCAATAGTCTGCCATGTGTCTTTAAAAAGAGACCAAACTTCTGTGCTCTAAAACATTCAGGATAATTTCACATTCAGGTTTATGCTCAAAAAGTGATTAAATGGATTATAACCACTGCATAAATATAGTTTAGTACCATTAAAATCTCCTAAAAATACATTAATTGTTGGCAATTGGACCATAGTGTTACCACAGTACAACAGCAGGAAGGGTTTGTACTAAGTCGATGACTTAGTATATGTTGTTTGTGTTTAACCTTTGATATACATCATGTCAGGCATGCAGTGATGAATGGTACACGCTCCTCCCTTGACTTGTTTACTTATATGCGCCAGAGTCGTCCATTGCAGCGCACCGTGTGGGTGTTGAAATCGTGGGTGTGTGGGAGACTCGGCCAGCGTTCGTGTGATTGGGGGTGGGTGGAAGAAAGAGAGAATCAAAAGACAGAGAGTGAGAAAGAGCACAACAGAAAGGACTAGACGATGGGGTTCCAACTGCAGGCAGTGGCACGGCACACTAATGACTGAGAGACAGTGGGAAGAACAGAAATTGAGGTGCGCGTGGGCGGTCTGGTACAAACACACCACGCTCGACACCGAAAGCCCTTTCCTCTGGAACAGCCAAGACCAGCTGTTGATCTCCTATCGCTGGCTGTGTGAAGAACATAATATTACAGTTTTCAGAGGCGTTTCAGAAAACAACCCCAAACCCAAAACACAATGAAAAACAGCCAGACTCATCAGTAGAGAGATGAATCGAAAGCTGTACTTTAGGGTCACGGCGCGCTCTAGTGGTGAAATGGGTTGGTGTTTTAACCACATGCCAGCTTCCTAACGAGTTGAAATACTAAAAAAAGGAGCAATTTCAAAACCTACACAAGGTTTCATAACGGTATTGTTTCAAAACTATTTCAAAGTTTGCATTCTCTAGCCACCAAACACTGTTGCCATGCAAATGAACGGCCAGAACGCATTAAAAGTTTTCTATTTTAATTAAAAATGGTGTCGTGTAAGTTGCCCCAAAGTAAATAACTAATGAATCAATCATAAACGTACTTTAGCTGGACAATAACCTTTTTTCTCGAGCTGATGTACAGCCAAAACAATCTCTCTTCCATTAATTTCCTGTCATCGCTGTAAAGCGGCTTTGAAACAATCGATATTGTAGAAAGCGCTATATAAATGAAAGTGACTTGACTTAGATTAATATCTCCTGAGGAATGGGTTGTGGGTAATGAGTTCAAAAGTGATGCACGCATAATATATTAGTGACCGATAAGTGATCAACACTGTTTGAGGGACAATGTTGCAGTGCCTTCATTTAACAGCATTGTAGTTGTTTTTGGTGTGTATGTATTTCAAATGAACAGTTTATTGAATTATTCATATCGGCAACATCTGATTCTTTCACATACACAGGTGAATAATTTATACACAAGGCTTAAAGGGATAGTTCACCCAAAAATATTTACCCTCAAGTTGTTCCAAACCTGTACAAGTTTCTTTCTTCTGTTGAACACAAAAGATATTTTAAAAAAACAGGCCACAGGAACTTTCCCTAGGGACTTTGGGGTGGTACTCTGTGTTTCTCGACCGCAGGGATCAGGGTCTAAATGAAGTTTCAGGTAAAAATTCCCCCTCAGAAAGTCCCTGCTCATGAGGTTGTACTTTTTTATAAAGTTCAGGAACTTTCGGGGGTGGGACTCGGGTGCTGAACATGCCGATTGGTTGACGCCACGCAGCATTTTATTTCAACCACCATTTTTAAAAGTCTGTTGCGGTGCGTGCAGTAAGAGTTGTTTGCTATTCGAATCAACATTGGAGTTTTAAAAAAATACGACCGATGGACTGACAACGAGGTTCAGGCTTTAAGCTTATATGCACAGGACGAAATCCAGTGGGAACTGGAAAGTCGCGCGCAGTCCTACATCACCGGACTAATTTGCCTAATTTGGGGGTTCCTGGGACAAATTGACAAAACGTGGCTATTGACTTCCACAGGGGAAAAAGATACCATGGAAGTCAATGGCTGCTATCAACTGTCTGGTAAACGAATTTTTGGGAGGACTATCCCTTTAAGTTGAATGCCACAGGTACCCTGTAGATTGTGCCATATATCAGCCAGAGTTTTCTCTCCAAATACTGATTTGCTGTAAAAACCAAGTCACCCAAGGTGGCTGATTTTACCACTGGTAATGTCTTTTTTGGCACAACATTAAGCGAAGTGCTCAAAAGCCCTTAACTGTGTTAAAGTCAGCGTTTCATCAATCTACCGAGTTTCAACTTCAAAAACCTGTGAAAAGAACCAACACAAATTTGACAAACAGATCCAGAGTTTGCATTTATCAACAGACACACAACGTAATATGTAAAACATTTATTGGATTGCATACAAAAAAAGAAATGAAAATCACAATGAATGAGACACTTTTGTCATGCGCCCTCGTCTTGTAGCCCTTCAAAAGTCCTCGTACAATGAAGAATTTGTACCCCGTAACAAATTTGATTCATAGTTCACAATTCATGGCTCAATTTCTACTCACATTTCTGTGCTTTGATGGTAGTTCAAATAGCAATTTTTACTTTACAGTAGATTGTTACAATGACGGATTGACAATTTGGTAATTAAATACACCATAGCACATTGTATCCGCTACATTCGTCACAGCTCTGTCTAATAAAACCTGAAAGAACAAGGAAATGACTTTCCTCATGAAAACAGTGTTCGTAACTAACAGAAGCTACATTTAAAATTCACAGATGTGGTGTTTGGCGAGAAAGCAGTTTCCATTCACGTCACATGAAGTAAAAAACTAAACGAAAAGGTGGATTTTATTAGCTCAGAGGCCAAGTAACAAATGTACACAAATACAACTTTACTTGAGCTCAATTTCACTTAAATTTGACACACATGTGTGTGATTACAGGCAGTTCATCCTCACAAAACCTTCAAAAGAACCCTAGAAAGTAAACACGAAGATTACGATAACCCCATTAAAATAACCTTTAAAAAGAAAGAATCATAAAAATGTTTCCCAGGCCAATTTTTTTTTGTACACACTGCACTGAAAATATTCACAAGACAGACGTTTAATCTAAACTGTAAAGAGTCCTTGCACACTAGGGCTTTAAAAATCCTGAGGACAAACCTATCAAAAATATACGATTATAGCTAAAAAACAAACTGCACTATTACGCAGCTGTCTGCAAAATTTACGCATCACCCTAGAGCTCGCCGTAACACTCAGATTAATTCATATAAAAATATTTGCTGCATGCATAATTGTCTGAGAAACATTTTAAATTTTAAAAAAAAAAGTACGTTTTAAAACTTAAAAACGCAACGGAACCGACAGGGTGGATGGATGTAGCCACGGGATTCGACAACTAAACTGTGGGTCTGAGTTTATTTGGAGTGTCAAGAAGTTAGAAACAAGTCGAATTGGTTTCATTCGTCGTCCATTTCTTTGGTAAATCTGACGTTTTTATAATTAAAGTCCGATTTTATTACTGCCGAGTCAATGTAAAACTCAAAAACAATTTTAACACGTTTTGAACATTTAAACTCTCGGGTAGCTTCTCCACATCGGTTTCTTTTTGTTGTCGTTTTTTGACGTACTCATCAGAATGATTACATTTAGTGTGCCATTCATACGTTGACTATTTAGGTTATGGGCTTGAAAAATGTCTTGACATTCACTGATTTAGACATACATAATACTATGTAAAGCATCAATCAAAACAAATGACTATAAGATATAAGACCCCCAATGTTTAAAGGGGAGTAAACATTTAGAAGTCAACGAAGCAATTTGATTTCGTTTCCACCCCGTTCGTCTGGTTGGCGAAGCAAAAAACACAAGAGCGACAGCTGTCAGTTACGGGCTATAGTGCACTACAGGACATGAGCTCACCGTCATAATAATTCCCTCATTCATAACCCCGCAGTGACGAGAACACACATGATTCATGGACATGAATATGCAGAATCCTTAGTCACCGGCTCACACTAATACTTTCTAATTTCAGGTCACTTGACTCATTCTCTGATGGCGGAACGTAATGGGATGTCTGGAAAGACTATTCATTGATGAGCCGCGGCATTGTTTGCCGCAGCTCGAGATTAACTGGCTTTACAAATGAGGTCCGTAGAAAAAAATTATCTGAGGGAGGGGTGCTATGAACTCATGATCGAAGAATACAAAAGTAGTGGCTCTACAAAAAGACTGAATCGTGGGAAGGAAAATACTAAAGGTGAGCGGCATCCATCACATGACGGCACACTCTCTGGATCGGGTCTTTGGGTCGCCCTGAAAATAAGAGCAAATTCGGCAAAGGTTATTACATGAAATCAAGACCATTGTCTTCAAGTTCTTCTGTATCATACCTGAAACTAATTTCTATGGCCTGTAAGTGATCAAAACTTTGTCGCGCACAATCTCCTCCAGTCGTTCTGTCGTCTGATTGATAGTTTAGACTCTTTTATGATCAAATATGATTGTCAATCGTCATTGTATTGCATTTTAAAACTAGAGCTTTGATCATAAAACTCAAAAATATCATAAGACATTATTGATATGCATTTTATGTAAGCATCTGCTATACTGTTAATAAGGTCTCATTGATTTACATTACAAGCATCAGAACTGTATCACTTTTTGTCCATATAAATATCAGCATCTGCACTAATCTGCATATTTTTGCTGAGTGTGGGCCTCTGAATAAAATTGAGGTGATTTTTCCTCTATATTCTCAGTATTTTAACTATGACTTTTGCCTCAAACTCCTAATTACTGCTTATTAATAGTTAGTAAAGTAGTCAAGTTTAGGATAGTCAATATTCTAGTAATATGCATGCTAATAAGCAACTATTTAATAGTGAGAATTAGACCCTAAACTAAATTCTCAATTTCTGACTATTACCTGCTGATGGAAAAGATCTTCATCTCCAAAGTCTCCTTCCTCATCATCACCGTTCTCCATTTCTAGCACGCTTTTCGTGACGGTTCGCTTTGCCACTTCCTGCAAACAAAGTTCAAGTTTCGTTATCGCATTCGCACGCAAAAACAGCAAAAGCCAAACTACGCTGGTGTTCATCATACCTCTCCGCTTGAATTGACCAATGAGGTGAGGATGTTCTCTCCGGTGCCCCAAGAGCTCTGGCTCTTCCACAGCAGGTCTGAAGGAGGACTATGGGACACGCCGGCGTCAGCGCTCCACACCTTTCACAGAAACAACAGTTTAACATCTAGTCAACGTCTAGTTGAAGCAAAAAATGAGATACGGTCCAATTCACTTACCGTTACCGTCTGACCGGCCTTCAGGACAAACTTGGGGCTGAATTTGTAGGTGATTTCCTCTTCGTCGCCAATTTGTCTCTTTAGTCGCCAGCTGCCCAGAGATTGATCCTAAATTTAGGATACAAATTATGATATACAAGTTGTTTTAAGGCAACACAGCACAGGAACAACAATTAACATGTGGAAAAAAAAGTACGTTTTGTATGACAAGTTTTCTGAAATGATGATTTGCATTCATTTCCAGGACAGAAATCTAAACACTGGATAAAACCAGATTCAAACGTCAGCAAAAGGTTTTTACAGAGGGGATTTTGGATTTGCCTTTTATTTGGTTTATTTAAGAGCTGCAGAAGTGGAGAAAAAAAAAAAAAAAAAAATTTACAAAAAAACCCCCGTTTTTTTAAAAAAATCCCAAGAAGTGCCATACTCAGACTAAAACACATACAGTTCATGAATCCTTTGCACTAAAAGCATAAGTATGGTCTCATTTGAAAGCAAACACTTGGCAGTTTACCGTAAGGTCATAATGAAAAAAATAGCTGTAATAAGCTTTAAAGTTATTAGAAATTTATTTTATGAAATATCTTTATGAAAATAAAATTGAAGTTGGCCTTGTTGCAATCTATACATGCACTGCAGCTAAAGCCACAAGTCTGACCATGTTACATTTCAAATCTGAAGATGATAAGTCTAAAACTCTGAATTTTATGAAATGTTTTTCAAGATCATGTGATGTGATTTTATTTTGAGAAGACTCTAAAATGCTAACTGATGTTTATTGCCATCTAAGCATCCATTCAGTTTCAGTCTCCCCGGCACACATTCACACCTCTCCGGCCTGGTTATGGCTCTAATTATTCTTTTATCTTCATTGTAATTACTGACGACTCTCTATTCAAACCTCATTTCTTTGATCAAACTTCTCACCTCACCTTCTAAACTGTATCAAATGCCCTTCTTGAAAAAAGAAACATTTCAGTGAGTTTTACTATTCAAAATTATTCATAAAAGTAACGTATTTGCTCAGGTGGCAGGTGCATTTTAGGGCTAGCTAGCATGTTAGCTTAGCACACCATCAATACACAACAATTTATGAGATTAAAACCATGTTTTTACTCAAACTTACTTTATATCACAAGTCTAGTGTTTTAAATAACCTTCTTGTGCTCTGATGTGGCTTCGGATAAAAAAAAATAAAAAATAAAAAAATCAGAAAATATATTATTTTACAGTATTCTGCACAATGATAAAAGCTATGTCGAATAGCATTGCATTATAAATATAATCTATTATGAAAACACCCAACATGGCAGGAAGAACACAGATAAACCATATATTGTCGCAATCATGTGTTTATTGTCTTCAAAAGCGTCTGTCTGCATGTTATAGCGATCTCTGGAAGCTTTATGTCAGGGAGTTCCTGGAGGGTCACATGATCTGCCTCCATCACGAGTGCCATATATGGACTGAATGTGCACAGCGCCCTCAGGCTGCCAGTATGAACTGAAAACAGCACATCAGCGTATCATTATGAGCGCTGGATTACATCTGCGCATTTTGGGGAAAAATTTAATAAACATTACTCCTCTGTATAGAAATTTGACAAACATATGAGAATCTATCAATATTTCTCCACATCTGCACACTTTTGAACTAAAAGCCCTGAGGGATGTTGTTTTGTCGCGAGTCTTCATGACGACCATAGAGGAGTTTTTTCTGAATGGGAGCGGCTGACGCTCATATTTCAATCAAAAGGTACCGACGCCGAATTTCATATTCATAACTCCTGACACATTAACAAATTACGGTCACTATAAGATTTTGAGAATAAAACAAATTGAAGCTTGAGTCTCAGATCTTTTTAATGATGTATAGTTTGTCAAGGTAATTTTGAGCTAATTTAAACAAAGAACGCTTCAGTGCGTCGGCGTCCTCGCACAGCTTAAGAGGTTAAATAGTGGTGGTAATTGAAACCTACAGATGTAAATAAAGTGCAATAAAATAAACACCCCTCTTCTGGTGCTCTTCGGTCATTTTGGACGCAATTTTACGGGTTTTTTTTTTTTTTACTTCATTGGAATGGTACAAAATTTGGTAAAGGTTTTGGCACTTGCTATGTGAACACACAAAATCATGGACATGATTTGAAAAGGTTAAATGGTCCTGAAAAAAAGTCACACTTGTGCTCCTCGCGGTTAAAAACGAGCGCACTGGAAATTAATGGGAAATGAACGAATAGTGGAAGCGTTTGGTATTGCGCCCAGTTTTTAATTTATTTTTTTCAGGTTTATGCTCAAAGTGAATAAATGGATTTTAACTACTGAATAAATATAATTTAGTGCCATAAAATCCCTTAAAAAAAAAAAAAAAAAAAAAAATTAAACATTATCGAACTGAAATATAGTACATTCATTTCATTGAAAGAAGAAAAAGGGTCATTTTTGACTGCCACACGAAGGGGACCAGAGGATTAAATGTGTGTTTTGGATGTTTTCTTTCCACTAGTCTGAAACAACATGCTATGAAAAGCCAAACAGTACATATACATTTTGGCCTGTAGCGTCTTGCCTTTAAACATGACGTGAAAGTGTGACAAAATTCACAGTACCTTGTCAGAGTTGTTCCTGAGGGTCACCGACTTCCCCTCCAGGTCGATTTCCTCGATGCTCACGCTGCCCGTGGCTTCGGCCTGCTGGCTGACCTGGACTTTCGGGGCAGAGCTGGACGCTTCCTCGAGCTCCACACGCTTTCTCTTTGCGCGAGAGCTACGTGAAGACGTAGAGGTGCTGCTCGCTGTGGTGCGGGACACCGTGACCCGTGCGGACGGGCTGGGGGACAACTTCAGCCTAGAGGAGACGGGACACACACGCAGATTATGCATTCAAAAATCAACAGGAAGACGTGTATAATAACAAAAAGTGAGTAAAGGCCCGTTCACACCAAACAATGATTAGTCTGTTTATTATAAGCATGAGTTGCAGTTTTGTTGCCTACTGCTTTAAATGCTCAAGTACTCTATAGAGCACCTATTACGCTTTTCCATGTTCATCTTTCTTTAGTGTGTAATTTTGCTGTTTGAGCATGAAAAAAAGCTCTGCAAAGTTCCAAAATCCCAAAGTCCTTCCAGCGGGAGTTCTTCTCCATATCAGTGTTTCTGAACTCCCTGAAACGCCTCCATTGAGTTTCTTCCGGGAACAAACACGTCACAATATTCCTCATTTAAATCATTCATACGCAGAATAAAGGGGCGGAGCCTGGTTGAGTTAGTTAGTAGTGTGTTGAAACTGGCGGTTATGGTAAGGGGCGGGACATTTCCCAAACACGCTGGAAGCGCTTGACCAATCACAACACACCGCTCCAGCCGACCAATCAGAGCACATTGTGCTTTTCAGAAGGAGGGGCTTCATAGAGACAGGAACTAAACAGAGCGTTACTGACAGACTGGAAGAGAGGAGCCGCAACAATGGAGAATATGGGGAAATAATCAACATTCAAGCATGAAAACCTGCTCTAGTAGAGCACAAAAACTTCTGATTGGTTTTCAATGTTTTTTTTTAAAGGGATTCCAACAATATCGTTCATCGGTGTCAGTTGTAGTGTGGACTTCCCAATCCTCAAACAATTATTAAAACTATATTATAGTTAGTGTTCTTGGTGCGAACGGACCTCAAGAACGATGAATGGGCAACCGCACCGTGAAAACAAAATGTTTATGCGACTGCGCTGTCGTCATACCTTTCCTTCCTATCTGCAGACTATCTTTAACTTGTCTCAATCTTCAAGTTGGTCTAGCTGCCTGCTGGTCTCCTCGTCTTCGTGCTAAATGAGCTCTCTGACTCGCTCTCTTATCGCTCACACACGAGTGGGAAACACAATTATCAATCCAGCGTGACATTTTACAATCTACCTTACACTTCCGGCACCTCGAGTATTTCAAGTATGAAGCGCAAAAATGTAAAGTGGAGCATTCCTGAACATGTTTTGGGCTGCAGGTGCCCGTGAAGATTAATGTCGATAATAATCAGCTGCCAGAACGTCATCAGCAGTGAGAAACCAGTGCAAAATACTCGAGAACACGCTAGTTTGTGTGCATTGTTGACTGAAACGCATGAATGTGTCACAAAACCAAGTGAGCTTCAGCCACAAGCTCGTCCTAACCTAGTAATCAGCCTACCAAGACATCTCAGTCGTGTTTCAAAACGATTTTTGTCTTGTTTTCCAAAAAAGATCTAAAAATTCTTAAAATGAAGAGGCATTTACTTGAAAAGCAAAGCGAACGTTTTCTGGGAAGAAAAAAAAACAAATTGAGTGAGTTTGTGCTTAAACCAAAAAAAATATCTTGTGCCCTAAAATGCTGTCTAGGCTGACATTCCTGTCATTTTTTAGATGATTATTGGTTTGAGTGCTTCCAGACGTGGGTTCAGGAATGCGGGAGGCGCTCACCTGTCCTCCTCGCCCTCCAGCAGCTTCCTGTAGGCGTTGATCTCCATGTCCAGGGCCAGTTTGACATCCAGCAGCTCCTGGTACTCATTGAGTTGCTGCTGCATGCACTCCCTCATCTCGGCCATCTCACGCTCCTTGGCGTCCAGCTGTCGGCGGTACTTGTCCCTGTCGCTGGACAGCGTGTCCTCCAGCTCACGGATACGCTCCTCGGCGACAGACGCCTGCAGGGGGGACGAAAACAAGTCGTAAATGATGGATAACAATTCTGCGGCTGAACAACATAGCGAGGTGTTTTCTTCTAATACTACACAAGGACTCAAAGAGAATGATACTAAAGAATGATACATCTAAACCGATATATTGGCCAATAAATCCAAATCTAAAGCCGATAACGATATATTGGCCAATAAAGCCAATAACCGATATATTGGCAGATAAATCCAAATCTAAAGCCGATAACGATATATTGGCAGATAAATCCAAATCTAAAGCCGATAACGATATATTGGCAGATAAATCCAAATCTAAAGCCGGTAACGATATATTGGCCAATAAATCCAAATCTAAAGCCGATAACCAATATATTGACTGATAAATCCAAATCTAAAGCCGATAACGATATATTGGCAGATAAATCCAAATCTAAAGCCGGTAACGATATATTGGCCAATAAATCCAAATCTAAAGCCGATAACCAATATATTGACTGATAAATCCAAATCTAAAGCCAATAACGATATATTGGCAGATAAATCCAAATCTAAAGCCGGTAACGATATATTGGCCAATAAATCCAAATCTAAAGCCGATAACCAATATATTGACTGATAAATCCAAATCTAAAGCCAATAACGATATATTGGCCAATAAATCCAAATCTAAAGCCGATAACCAATATATTGGCCAATAAAGCCGATAACGATATATTGGCAGATAAATCCAAATCTAAAGCCGATAACGATATATTGACTGATAAATCCAAATCTAAAGCCGATAACGATATATTGGCCAATAAAGCCGATAACGATATATTAACTGATAAATCCAAATCTAAAGCCGATAACCAATATATTGGCCAATAAAGCCGATAACGATATATTGACTGATAAATCCAAATCTAAAGCCGATAACCAATATATTGGCCAATAAAGCCGATAACGATATATTGACTGATAAATCCAAATCTAAAGCCGATAACCGATATATTGGCCAATAAAGCCGATAACGATATATTGGCAGATAAATCCAAATCTAAAGCCGATAACGATATATTGACTGATAAATCCAAATCTAAAGCCGATAACGATATATTGGCCAATAAAGCCGATAACGATATATTGGCCAATAAATCCAAATCTAAAGCCGATAACCAATATATTGACTGATAAATCCAAATCTAAAGCCGATAACCAATATATTGACCGATAAATCCAAATCTAAAGCCGATAACCAATATATTGACCGATAAATCCAAATCTAAAGCCGATAACCAATATATTGACCGATAAATCCAAATCTAAAGCCGATAACCAATATATTGACTGATAAATCCAAATCTAAAGCCGGTAACGATATATTGGCCAATAAAGCCGATAACGATATATTGGCCAATAAATCCAAATCTAAAGCCGATAACCAATATATTGACCGATAAATCCAAATCTAAAGCCGATAACCAATATATTGACCGATAAATCCAAATCTAAAGCCGATAACCGATATATTGGCCGGTACATCCAAATCTAAAGGCGATAACCAATATATTGGCCTGAATACAAAAACTAAAGTCTCACCATTAAAAGTCCCAAACACAAAATTATAATGAGAACATTATATTTGTATGTAGCCTATATGTCAGACTTGCGCTGCACATTGCAATTTTAGCAGTAAAAACCGTATTTAGGCCATTATAAGTGGACTGGTACCTGTTTCTGCAGGGCGTTGAGCTGATAACTCAGGCTCTCGATCCTCACGTGGGCTTCCTGCAGCTCCTCGCGCGCGGTGAGCACCGCTTTATCATTCAGGTCAGACGACACCTTGGCATTATCCAGCTGCAGAGAGAAGTTTCCTGTCAGCAAGCAAACCACATTTCCAAAAGCCATCGAGCTGATTGGGGAACCTAGGGTTTCTGACCTTAGCCCTGAAGGTCTGCTGCAGCTCGTCTTTGTAGATCCGCACTTGCTCCTCGTGCTGCCTGCGCAGATCCTGCAGCGCCTGCGCCAGTTTGAACTCATAGTCCTGCTGCATGCCTGAGTCCACCTCCACCACACGCCTCTCCTGACGCCTGCGCGTCTCACGCACCTCCTGCGTTACACATGCAGCTGTTAGAGCTTCCCAAACATACATCACAAATTTCTTTTCAGATTCAGTTTTTTTCCATTAAATTTTTTCTGGACTCTGATTTAATGGTTAAAATAAATATTAGCAATCAAGAAAAACATGCATTTAATTTAAAAACAATTTATCAGTTTAAAAAAAGATTGTTTTATTTTTCTCAATTCTGTTTTTAATTTTTCCTGATTCGTTTTTTTCCTGAACTAATAAATAAATGCTAGTAATCAAGAAACATGTCTAATTAACTGAAATCATGAAACTTATTCAGTTTAACATCAATTTTCATTTTTCTGTGGTCAATGGACATGAAATTTAACAATTTATTAAAAGTTAAAAAAAAAACAACAACAAAAAAAAAAACTTATGAACCTATAAAATGTGTTTTATTTTGTCCCAAATTCATTTTTCCCATTTTAAATTTTTCTGGACTCGTTTTGTTTCTCCTGGATTCTCTTTTTTTCCCCCATTTTAATTTTGTGTGGACAATGGTCATAGATTTTATAGGTTCCTAAAATTTGTTACATTTTTAATAAATTGTTTTGAAATTGTTCTATGACCATTGTCCACACAAAATTAAAATGGGGGGAAAAAAAAGAGAATCCAGGGGGGGAAAAAATGATCCCAGAAAAATTAAAAATGAATTTGGGACAAAAAAAAAAAAAAAAAAAATTATATATATATATATATATAAAATTACAAAAATTATTTTGTCCCAAATTTTTTCAACCACTTTTAATTTTTCTGGATTCTCTCTCTCTTTTTTTTTTTTTTATAAACATTTGTTATTTTTCTGGACTTTTTTTCCCCGTTTTAATTTTTCTGGGCTATTTTTTTCCCCTTTTCCGTTTCATAAAACAATTTAAAAACAACTTTAAACGAAATTGAACAATAATAAATAAGAAAAAATAATTTTTTTAGGGCCCTAATAAATCAGATATATTTCTTATAAAAAAAATTTCATTTTATTTCTCAAATTTCTTCCATTTTAATTTTTCGAGATTCTATTTTAATGGTTTAATTCATTTTTGAATGATCAATTGAATTCTTAAAACCTCACCAAACTAATTCATTAAAATGTGTACAATAATAGGGTCCAATGAATTGTTTTATTTTTTTCAGAAATTCGGTGTTGTCTGTTTTAATTTCTGCATTTATGATTTAATACAAATTTACTTTCAAAAGCATTGGCAATGCAATGAAGGCATAAAACATTAACAATTAAATTAATATTAAAAACAATTTTAGTTTTAGCCAAAGTGCTACACAACAGATTTACTGTAAAAATTAAAACATGGAAGAAACATTGCCTGACTATTCCTTACAAAAATAAAGCTTTTCTTATTATTTTGACTTTGAGAAGTACATTCTACTGCACAATAGTAATATATCGGTCACAATTTCCCAGACTTTTATTTTGGCAGGTTGCAGTGAAGAGCTGTGAGTGTGTGTGTGTGTGTGTGTGTATCTGCCGATAGTATTCTGCTAGTATATCTGCTCTGGAGATAAAGTTTGTGTGTTCAAGTGCTCATATAGTGAGAGGGCAGACGCTGAAAACAACTCTGACCTCCTCAAACATGCTCTTCCTGAACTCCAGGTCCTCCGACAGACTCTGGCAGCGGTTCTCCAGGTCCACCCTCATTAGCGTCTCCTTCTCCAGCTGTTTCTTGGCCACTCCGTGAGCATCTTCAGCCTGCAACCGGCAGACAAACACCTCCGTTAGACGGCATTCACAAGGCGAAGGAAGCTGGAGTGTGGATGAAGGGACTTACTTTGGCTAGCTGAGCCTTCAGGTCGGCTAGTTCAGCGGACAGGGAGCCGTTTTCACTGAGGGCCGTGTTGAGAGCTGCCTCGTTCTTGTTGTATTGCGCTTCCAGCTCCTTAATTCGAGCCAGAGCCAAAACCAGGTCTCCATCCTTCTTCTTGAAGCTGGAAAACAATCACAGTCGGTAAATATTTTGATTACTAATGACTTTAAAAACAATCTTTAGGAATGGCTGTCAGCGGATTAAACAATCATGTTTTTGTAATGAATCGGATTCATCTTTTACAATTGAATGTGCCTTTTAATATAAATTTCATATCAAAATGTGAACTCTGTTCAGTTTTAACGCATTCAATGCAATTTCTATTGTAAGTTAAAGATGTGTGATAAAGATGACATGTTTTATTGATGCTAAAGGGCAAAGTTTGTATAGACGCCAAAGATAAAGAATGTTTTATGGTTTTAAAAAGATGTTTAAAATGTTTTATTATGGCCATAATATGTTTTATTGAACAAGGACATTTACTCCATTAAAGATGTTGATCTCCTTGATTAATTTAAAGAGTTAACTTTGAGTCTTAACTTTATATAATAATAATAATAATAATAATAATTAAAGATTACAAAAAGTAATAAACGGTAAGTTATAAGTTGTAAATTATATAAATAGTATAAATGTGAGCAATAATAAAAATGTTCTACAATTAATTTAACATTTAATAGAATATAATATATATTATAACATTATGAAAATAAGAGTAATGACATACAAATCTAAATTATAATATTATACATATACATCAAAATATCATAAACATTTTATATTATATAATATTGTTTATAAGAAATTTAAATAATATAAGTTGTCATTTTTATTACTAACAATTTAATTAAATTCAATTTACAATTCAAAATAAACAATTATGAGTCATAAAACAAATTGTGTAAATATAAATGTGAGCAATAAAAATGATATACAATAAGAAAAAAGCAATTTATAAAATATCAATTATGTTATAACCATGTAAAATGTAAAATCTAAATATAATTTAATATATAATAATAATAATGTTTAAGAAAAATATAAATATTACTGTTGTAATTAACAATTTCCTTAAATATACAATAAAAATAATATAGAAGTTATGAAATGTAAATTATATAAATAATAATAATAATAATATAAATGAGCATAATATATATGAGCAATAACAAACCGTATACAATTAACAGTAAGAAAATAAGAATGAGCTATAAAAAAATATAAATTATAATAATAATAATATTAATAATAATATTAGATGTTGAACGTGATTCCACCAAGCATAACATGTTCCTGGAACAACATTCCAATCAACCAATCAGATTTGAGAAACAAGTTTACAGTTTGTCAAGTTTAGGCTTACACAGGGTTCCCACACCTTGACTAACTTCAAATTCAAGGACCTTTCCAGGTCTAATACCCTCAAATCCAAGGACTTAATGTGGGAATACATTTCAAGTGAGAGCAAGGTTACATCGTGTTGTAAGACACATTGTTACAGTTTTGCAAACTATGCAAATTTTTGGCCATCTGACAGAGATCTGATATTCGATTTGTCGTATTTCTGTTTTGCATAAAACTGAAGAATATTTGGCATATCCTATAATGATCTGATATTAACTTTTGGCTCATGGAACCAAAAGTTTTAAGATATATGAATATGCTTTTAAGATTTTCTTCCCTCATGGGTTTACATTATCTTAACAAGCAAAGCAATTCAACATTACATTAAATCAAATATTTGGGCAACAGATGATCACAAATGTTTTATGTTTATTGAACATATTTGGGTTCGGTGTAAGCACTGAAAGCGTTGAGGTACCATCGTAGTAGTTTCGTGCCCGCGTGAACGTCATGGCAACGCACAACACAAAGTACCTCACGCGGGAAACGCAAATGCGTGTAAGGTAGCGTAAATTACGCGTAAATGCGTGTAACTAACGTAAATTACGCGTAAATGCGTCTAACGTAGCGTAAATTACGCGCAAATGCGTGTAACGTAGCGTAAATTACGCGCAAATGCGTGTAACGCAACGTAAATCACGGGTAAATGCGTGTAACTAACGTAAATTACGCGCAAATGCGTGCAACTAACGTAAATCAAGCAAGCTAGTCCACGAAGTGTTGCCGAAATAACACATTAGCGGACCGGAGGGAATAATATGGAATTTTTTCCAGAAAACTTCTTGCACAAAATAAATTCAAGCACTTTCAAGGACCTGTATCGATGCATGTTTAAATTCAAAAACTTTCCAGGGCCTTAACTTTTTTTTTTTTCCAGATTCGCATAAGCCGCGGGAACTTTCCCCAGGATCTAGGGACTTCGGAGTGGTACTCAGTGTGTTTCAAACCGCAGGGATCAGGGTCTAAATTAAGTAAAATAAAGTTCCGGGTAAAAATGTCCCCCTCAAAACGGCTCTGCTCGCGAGGTTGTACTTTTTCAGGAACTTTCGGGGGTGGGACTTGAGCGCTGAACGTGCTGATTGGTTGAGTTCACACAGCATTTTATTTCAACCTAAAAGTCTGTTGCGGTGCGTGCAGTAAGAGTTGTTTGCTATTCGAATCAAACATGAGATTAAAAAAATACGACCGATGGACCGACGACAAGGTTCAGGCTTTATTAAGCTTATATGCGGAAGGACGAAATCCAGTGGGAACTGGAAAGTCGCACACAGTCCTACGTCACCGGACTAATTGTCATGGTACGATGGAAACGCACGCAGACAGCAGCAGGTCTGGGGGAAAAAAAGAGTTCCTGGGACAAATTGTTCTTGGTAATTTCGGTGGCTAAACTTTGAAGGATTTCAAGGACCCGTGGGAACCCTGCTTACAACTAGGGTTAGGTGCTCACCTATCATTTCCCTCTATTTTAGGGATATGTTACAGGTAGGGTTAGGTTTAGGGGTAGGGATATGGTTAGGACTAAATATTCGGACAGGAAAGTTGTTCCTGGATCAACATATTTTGAACATGTCTCACTTGGCAAAATCACGGTGACCAATATTAGATATAAATATGTAAAATATAATTAAAATAATGCCATATATAACAATAATAATAATAATGTAAAATGCATAAAGATAAATATTAACAATTTAATTAAATACAATAAGATTAAATACAATAAAAAATATTCCAAGAATATTAACACAGGCTGGGTTTCACATTGTTTCTATATCAGTGAATAAAAACATTTAATCGCTTTACAAATCATTATCCTTTAATTTGTTCAACATATAGGTTTGCTAACATTTATAACGTTATTGAGATTCTCCGAATAAGTGCAGATAAACCGAGTGAAATCTGCGAGGCAAATGTAGGTCTTTACCATGACGCGAGTCTCTCTTGTGGTTTATAGCAGCCGCCCGCAATCGGGCACATAGCAACAGACTCTTCCTGTTTGCATGTGTTCATTAGCAACGAGATCAACCAAAGATGATGCTTGAACCGCACAAACACGTGTAGCTAAACGCACAAGAACCCTTCTTCTGCTCGCATTATCCAAAGCAGCAGATGGAGCCGGATTTAAGTCAGGTTAAGTAAACCCAACTTAAGTTCAAAGATGACTCAAAGCCTCATGGGTGATTAGGGGGATAACGGACTCGATACATATCACAAGACCCGTTAAAAGAGGCGTCTCTGAGCAATACTTACTTCCGGGTGACCTCCTCGAGATCAGAGTTGGCTTTTCCCAGATCAATCTGAAGTCTGGCTCGCTCGCGAGCGGTTTCGTCAAGAACGCGTCGGGCGTCGGCGAGCTCGGCCTCGTACAGAGACTTAATCCCAGACACCTACAAGGAAAAAACAAACAGAGTTACACATCTCAAACACGTCCAACAGACACAGAGAATAAAATAAAGTGACTGAATGGATTTAGGATGCTAGAGTCTCAAATTGAAACCATAAGCAGCTAATTATTTATGGATGCATGTCAATGTTTTTATAGGATTGTGCATGATATTAAAGGGATAGTTCACCCAAAAAAGAAAATTATCCCATGATTTACTCCCCCTCAAGCCATCCTAGGTGTATATGACTTTCTTCTTTCAGATGAATACAATCGGAGTTATATTAAAAAAGTCCAAGCTTTGTAATGGCAGCTCAAAAAAGTGCATCCATCCATTATAAAAGTGCTCCACACGGCTCCGGGGGTTAATAAAGGCCTTCTGAAGCGAACCGATGGGTTTGTGTAAGGAAAATATCCATATTTAACATGTTATAAAGTAAAATATCTAGCTTCCGCCTTATGTATTCAGTTTACGGGAAAAGCGTAACTGGCGCGACGATGATGTCAGGCGTAGCGTAAGCACTTTCTGCGTAAGTTGAATACGGAAGTCAGTCCGCCAGAAGCTAAATAATTTACTTTATAAAAGTTTTAAATATGGATTTTTTTCTTACACAAACGCATCGCTTCAGAAGGCCTTTATTAACCCCCTGGAGCCGTGTGGAGCACTTTTATAATGGATGGATGCACTTTTTTGAGCTTCAAACTCAATGGACCCCGTCACTGCCATTATAAAGCTTGGATTAGCCAGGACATTTTTTAATATAACTCCGATTGTATTCGTCTGAAAGAAGAAAGTCATACACACCTAGGATGACTTGAGAGAGTAAATCATGGGATAATTTTCATCTATGAGTGAACTATCCCTTTAAAGATTCAAGATATTTGGGATGCTACAAGTCTCAAATTATTAAAAGGTACAGTTCAGACAAAAATTAAGATTAAAAAGTATTTTTTTTCCGTACTATGGAAGTCATTGGTGCCCCACAACTGTTTGGTTCCAAACATGCTTCAGAATATCTTCCTTCCAAAGAAAGTTTTTACAGGTTTGGAACAACTTGAGAGCTAGTAAATGACAGGAATTTCATGTTATGCTATTATCAGACATTATTTCTCAGTAAATCCAGTTTAAGTTGGAGCATGTGCATGTGGAAATGCTTCTATAGGATATCAAAATGCACTTAACTATTTCTTTTGGCATTTATGATGTATGAGGGGGTGCAGTTTAATGTGGTCACCATTCAAAACAAAGGGAGCAGATGGGGGGGGGGGGGGGGGACCAGATTCAAATTTGAAAACAGCATTTGGCCACTCCCAAAAAGTTTGAGGAAAACGCCCAAACACGCCAGGACAAACATCTACACACATGAAGTCATACTTACAGAAGTTTTACACTTGCTTTTAACACATAAATGCACAACCAAAAGAGCTGCACGTGCATAAATAAAGTGAATAATGCAAATTAGAGCCTTGCGGACACAATTTACCGGCCACTCCCTGAATGCCTTTCAATTTGCCTTTACATTTAATGCATTTACGTATAGATGTGTATAGGCAGAAAGCTATTTTAAATGCACAGGCTTGATTGATTGTGTAAAAATGCACTACTTCCTCGCGCGATTTTTCAAATGCATTAACGCGATGTGCCAGACTTTTGAGAGTTTTAAAGCTCAATAACAACATAAAACGCATGCAATGTTAACTAGAAATCTGATTTACTACATAAAAGTGAATTAAGGAACAAAACACAAGCTTTATAACAACATGAAACTGACACCCGCGAGCAGGTTTACTGGACGTAAAACCAAACACAAAGGAACGGCTCCGCACCTCTCTGGTCGTGACTTCCTCTTTCTCGGACACTTTGACGAGCAGCCGGTCGTTCTCGAGCTCCAGCGACCGCACGCGATCGATGTACACGGCCAGGCGGTCGTTGAGCGAGCTCAGCTCCTCTTTCTCCTGCAGGCGCGAGATCCGCGTGGGGCTCAGCGGCGTCTGGGCGGCCGTTGCGCGGCCGGACTCGCGGCTCGGGGTTGCAGTCGCCATATCGCTTCACACTACAGACCCACTTTACCTCAAATAAACACTCCTTTGTGTTCCACTTCGGCCCAGTGTGCGCAGCGGCCTCTGAGTCGCACTTGGAACGGTTTTCCTGTGGCGTTTGGAAGTTTTTGTTTGTGGAGTTTTTTGAATGAAACCGTGTTTTGTAGTCCGAGTGCTGGTTGGCTGTCTTTGAAACGGAGGTGTGAAAAGAAAATGGCCGCCGCTAACGTAAAACCGCGCCAAAATTCAGTCGAAATGCTCTTGGGATTTGTAGTCCGAAATCCGACAAAAACCCCGATAAACGAGGGAAACATTTAGATATTATATGAATATTATAATATATATAATTTTTTTTTTTTGAAGCGCATTAGTGTATTTCCCTTTTTCCTGTTGTTTTTATTTTTGGTTTTCTCCATATTTTTATTTGTAAGTTTGTGGCTCATTGATTTTTATGTTTAGTGCACATTGAAATATTGAAAAAATCCATTTAAATAATTTGTGGAGGAAGAAACCTGCAAAAACAATAAATAAATAAATCCGCAAATAAATAAATCCACAAAATTCTACATAAATAAATATATGAATAAATCAATGTGCAAATAAATACATAAATCCTAATATTCCTGCATAAATAAATATATAAATCATTAAATGTGTGAGAAGATAAATAAATAAATAAAACGAATGTTGGGGGAAATAAAAAAAAGTTAAATGTTTTTCCTTTTAATTGTTCTTTCAGTTTATCATTTCCTTTAAAATTTTTTCCCCCCACAACTTTCGTTTTATTTATTTATTTATTTATTTATTTATCTCCTCACACATTTAATTAATATATTTATTTATGCAGGAATATGTTTGTGGATTTATGTATTTATTTGCACATTGATTTATTTATGTAGAATTTTGTGGACTTATTTTTGCATATTTTTTGTTTTTTGCTGGTTTCGTCATCCATAGGTTGCCAAAATATACAGAAATATACTACAACAAAATAATATAAATATAACAAATAATTTTGAAATTAATTGTTTTATTAATTTTACTGGATGTAGGATTAGAAAAAAAAGCATGCATTAAAATAACTCTCTGATCAACTGGCTGTTTATATTTAATATGTAATCTATCAACACACCAGACTAAATGCTGTTTTTGTAAAGACTTCAAAATATCTTTTGTTCACTTCTAGATGGCGCCACTCGTTTTTCCCGCGAACTCTTTTTTTTGTCGCGTGTGAAAGTTCAGCTTCCGCCTGACAGCGGTCCTTCCGGTTCGGACGCCATTAGCAAAACGCAGGTATGAATCGCCGGAGAACCGCAAGCATTAAAATCCTATTTATATCTAATACATCGTATCTCAAATCATCATGAAATTGCGTGCGTTAGTAAATGCAAACTATCTGAAGTGATTTCCAGCGATTATTGTGAACAGTTAGCGTGATGTTTGTGTGTTTTAGAGGGTTTCACTCAGAGTAGATGCGGGAAAGCGCTCTGAGGTGATTCTCAAACACTCGTTATAAATTAAGTAAATATTAATATAAGCTACAAATCTAAAACGTGTTTAAAATGTGAACTGTACTCTCCATAATCATGAAATGCTGGTTTAGATTGACTTTGAGCTCTTGTATAGATATATGGCCGCGTTTCTATGTATATTTGTGTATTTAATCACATTTTCTCTCCTCAGAGATGGCCATCAGGTATCCTATGGCGGTTGGCCTTAATAAAGGCCATCCAGTGACCAAAAACGTTACGAAGCCCAAGCACAGCCGCAGGAGAGGGGTGAGTCCACGTTTGACACTTGTTTTGGATAGTTTAAAATCAGCTTTCAACTGTTAAACTGTCAGTGTCCCGGTTTTTTTTCCCCTTTCACACATTTTAATTCGAAAGCTTAAACGCTCATTTGTTTTGTGAAACCGTTTTGAAATTGGCCGTTGCGTTACGATGGAAAAACGGTATTTTTATACCGGGCTCGACATTAAAGGCACAATATGTAAGAGTTTTTTTTTGTTGTTGATTAAAATATACAAAAGCCACTAGAACACATATTTTGTTGACTTGTGTACTTGCATTATCCCAAATGTTTCCAAGAATGTTTAAATCCAGAGAAATAAGCAATTTTAACCAGGGCACGGACTGTGCGTCGCTTATAAATGACATCATACCCACGTTTTCCTCCATTTCTGGTTTTATTTTGTAGAAACCATGGAAACAAAGAGGCTTTAATATATGATGTGTTTTGTTAGACCGGTGAGCCGTAGCATTATAACATAACTTTAACACACTCAAATGTGTGTAATATAAAACAGTGCTGCGTTACCCTACAATCGCATGAGTGGAAGTGCTCGTCTGCGGCAGAATAAAAGCTCCGTGAATTTTGAATAAGCGTGTGTTTGTCCTTCGGAGAAGTAAATCGGCCATTCACTTTTTTTTTTGGTAGTGTAAATATAATTTATTCTGAAGCAATATTCTCAGCTTTGACACATTTAATTCTGCATATTTGTGAATTTACCCCGAAGGAATCTTTTTTTTTTTTTTTTTAAATTTAATACCTTTAAAAAGGGCATTTTCCCCTCTAATCTTATTAAATGTATGGTCCATCTTTCATTTTAAAATCTTAAATTTGATCAATAAATTCAATTATAATTAAGATACTATAAGGGCTGTTACCAATGAAATTAAATAATTTACACAGAAGTTACAACTGCATTAGTTATGAGATTGTTTTAAATATTTTTTTTTTTGAAGACACAAATAAGAATGATACGTTTAAACATGAAAAAACAACTAAACCGCCAGTAGGTGGCGACAGGTGAGCGTCTTAATGAGTGAGTCATTGAGTCGATTTGTTCAAATGGCCGATTCATTCAAGAATGAGGCAGTTGTTTATGAATGAGTCATTGAATCATTGACTCAACCGATTCGTTCAAAACGCTGAATCGTTCAGTAATGAAACAGATGCACTATGGTTCTGATCTATTTTCGCTGCTGAAACAGAACAAAAGCATTCAATATTGCGTCTAAAGTAAGTGATTTAATTTACTGCACTGTTAACGGAGTTTCTTCGCTTGATTTCTCAACAGCACAACCTTTTTATCGTCAGTACATTATCCACTATCAATCGCCACTTACACTACATGAAATAAAATCAGAATCATTCTCTCGTTTTGGGGTTTCCCTAGTTATTATGTAATCAGGCTATTTGTCCGGTTGGGCAAGTAAAATTTTCACTTGCCCCTTCAAAAAAAAATCCACTAGTCCCGGACAAGCGTTAATGTCGAGCCTTGCTTTTAGCACGCTCAAGTTTTATGATATCAGCTTTAAATTTGGAACACAACTCGGTCTTTCTAGCAATTTTAGAGTCCAAATTGTGTTGTAAAATATTTTTGTATTAAATGTACATTTTCTTTACAGTAAATGTCTATACTTTTTCGTGCTGTACTTTCAATCTGCAATAATCTTAACCATTGAAGTTCAGATCTATGCTTGCGTTAACCATTTTATTCATCATATTGCTGATTGGTTTTACACTCACTTTAGTGAATTTCTCCCATCATGCACTGCTGTCTACAGCATATTATACCAGTGTAATCGTGTTTAACGTAACGTCGTTCTTGCATTTCAGCATCTGACCAAGCACACTAAGTTTGTGCGTGACATGATCCGCGAGGTGTGCGGTTTCGCGCCGTACGAGAGGCGTGCCATGGAGTTGCTGAAGGTGTCCAAGGACAAACGTGCCCTCAAGTTCATCAAGAAGAGGGTATGTTGATGCTCCCCATCGCGTTTATTCAACGCAAAACAGGCTTTTCTAGAAAGCTTTTGTTATGATATACACTACCGCTCAAAATTTGAGTCAGTTATTTTCTTTCCTTTTTTTTTTATTTTTTTTTTAAAGAAATACTTTTAATCAGTAAGGATGTTTAATTGATAGTGATATTAAAGACTTATAAAGATTTTCATTTTGAATAAATGCTGTTATTTTTAACTCTTTATTCAATGAATCCTGAAAAAAAAAAAAAAAAGTATTACAGGTTCCAAAAAAATATTCAGCACAACAGTTTCCAACATTAATAAAACCATCATATTAGAATGATTTCTGAAGGGTCATGTGACACTAAAGGCTGGAGTAATGATGCTGAAAATTCAGCTTTGATCACAGGAATAAATTACACTTTAAAGGATATTAAAATAGAAAACCATTATTTTAAGTTGTAGTAATATTTCACAATATTACGGTTTCTTTCAGTATTTTTGATCAAATAAATGCAGGCCTGATGACAAGAGACTTTCCTCAAAAACATTAAAAATAGTAATGTCAACTTTTGACCGGTACTACTGTATGTGTTTAATAACTTGGTTAGATGATGCTTTAACAGAAAACGGCTTTCAAAACAACTTATAAACAATCTGAAAAAAGATCGTATAGCTGGAACGACCAAAACGATTTTTAAAATGATTAAATTGAACTTTTTTTTTTTTTTTTTTTTTTTCCTCCCTAGTCCAATTTTTGATTGGCAGGTTTAATTTCTGCATCTTCATGATCTGGTTATGTTTCCATCCACCTATTTTTATGCACATCTTGGGATATCGTTTTTTTTTAATTTTTTTAATTTTTTTTTATTTATTAAACGATGGAAACGCCAAGAATGTGCGTAAAAACGTATGCGCTCAATTAGGGCGGATACTTTTATTATCTGATGAGAAGACGTGCGCATGAACTACAATGGAAACGCATTAAAGGGATAGTTCACCCAAAAATGAAAATTATCCCATGATTTACTCACTCTCAAGTCATCCTAGGTGTATATGACAGTCTTCTTTCAGACGAACACAATCAGAGTTATATTAAAAAATGTCCTGGCTAATCCAAAACATTATAATGGCAGCCCAAAATATAAAGTCCATAAAAGTGCATCCATCCATCATATAACTGCTCCACACTGCTCCAGGGGTTAATAAAGGCCTTCTGAAGCGATGCGTTTGTGTAAGAAAAATATCCATATTTAAACCTTTATAAAGTAAAATATCTAGCTCCCGCCAGACTGCCTTCCATATTCAACTTACGAAAAAATGTGACTGGTGAGACGATGTCGGACATAGCGCAAGCGTTTTTAACTGCGAGAGGCGTTACGCTTTCTGCGTAAGTTGAGTACGGAATACCTACTAGATATTTTACATTACGAAGTTTTAAATATGGATATTTTTCTCACACAAACCCATCGAGACGCTTCAGAAGGCCTTTATTAACCATCCGGGCTGTGTGGAGCACTTTTATAATGGATGGATGGATTTTTTTTTTATTTTTTTTTTCTTCTCAAAAATTTGGGGCTGCCATTTATAAAGCTTGGAAGAGCCAGGACATTTTTTTTTTTTAATAACTCCGATTGTGTTCATCTGAAAGAAGAAAGTCATATACACCTAGGATGATTTGAGAGTGAGTAAATCATGGGATAATTTTCATTTTTGGGTGAACTATCCCTCAATCCCTTAAATCCCATGTAACTTTGCCTCATCAGAGGCTTGATTGGCTAACTGGTCTAACCAGCGGACCAATGGCATCGCAGCATCTCAAATGTTGGTCTGGTGGCTCTGAAACGCCTGAGTCAAAGTGTGATCAGAATGATTTGGTTTAATTCGCTCCAGATTGCGTTCCCAAACACCAGCATCCCAACACAAGATCACATGACAGCGTTTGTTTCACAACTCCTTTATGATGGAGGAAAAAGAGCCCGATTTGAAGGAACTTCCATTTTTATTACTGATAGTTTGCACCAGTTTCCCAGGAAGTGAGGATTTAGTTTTCTTCAACGCATGGGATGGAAACGCTGCTTTATTCACCGATGTTTAGTGCCTCTGAAGTTTTCCTCATGGTGTGATTGGTCTGTGCAGGTGGGAACTCACATCCGCGCCAAGAGAAAGAGGGAAGAGCTCAGCAACATCCTGGCCGCCATGAGGAAAGCTGCTGCCAAGAAGGAGTAGCCTGGGTTATGACAAATAAATGTGTAAAAACAAGCGTTCGACTGTTGTGCTTCATTTAAATACGTCAATCGTTCTGCTTGAGATGATGTTTGCAGATAAACTGTTCATATTGATGGATCATATAAAAGTGTATTTAACCAAATACAGAGTTGCTTGAGTAAATAAGCCTGTTTTTTGTCATCTGTCATGAGTTGTACGGAAATGAACCCTAGCACACTGAATAATGCACTTCTGCGATTAATAAGAATCACATGGTCATTTTCAACAGTCATGCAAACAGACCGTAATCGCATCAGCGCCGTCTTTGAGCTTCACCAGGAATCAAACGCTGCCAAAATATCTTAAACTTCAGGGAGCTGTGGAAAATCATAAGTGATCTAGGAGCTTTTATTACATTTATTAATATTTGTATGTCTGATTTATGAATTTAAGCCAATGAATTAAGTAGGACTCAAGTATGGCTTTCTGTTATTTCATGATGATTTCTAGTTCACTACTGAATGTATCGACACATTTATGGTCTACAAATATATTTAAAAGCATATTTTAGTTATGAAGCTGCAAGTTAGAACAATTAAAATATATAAACTTATATCAATCATAATCAAAATTACGCATACTGTCATATTTGTGAAAATGAGTTGAAATTAATGGGTCATGGATAAAGTAATTACAGTAATTTAAGAATTAAAATTGACAAGTTTAAAGTTGAAATTGATACAAATAGTTTAAATTCTGACAGTCATTTGAGGCAAGTCAAAATGACTGTCATTTTTTTTTTTATGAACCTTGTTAAGCATTTAAATATGTTTGTAATGAAGTTGCAATTTAGTACAAGTACAATATATCAACTTTAAATGTAATATTGAATAACACTACAGTCAAAAAAATCATGCTTTTGTAAATCATAATTATCAAAATTACAAATAAGTCATATTTATGAAATTAAAAGTTGAAATTTTTGAGAGAGTCAAAATTATGACATGGTGAGTTGAAACGACACATCAAAATTATGACATACTAAGTCATATTAAATGAAAAATTGAAATTACTGAGTCATTTATGGGATAAAGTCGAAATTAACACCGAGTCATTTATGAGATAAAAATAATTATGACATACTAAATCATATTTGAGATAAAATTGAAATTGACAAGTTTAAATTCTGACATAAATCGAAATTATGATACAAAAAGTTTAAATTCTGACATACCTAGTCATTTATGAGGTAAGTCGAAATTATGATAAAACGTAATTTTTAATGAACCTTGTTATGCATTTAAATATTTGTCATATCTGTCATGACAAACAGTTGAAATTAAAACAAACTCATTTATTAAATGAAAAGTTGAAATTATGACATACTAAGTAATTTATGAGATAAAAGTGAAAAAGTATGACATACCAAGTCAAAATTCTGACATTTATGACATAAGTAGAAATTATAACAGTTTCAGATGGTCAAAATTTTGACATAGTCATAATTATGAGATAGAAAAGTTTAAATTGACAGTTTAAATTCTGACATACTAAGCCATTTATGAGGTAAATTGAAATGACAAAAAAAATAAACCTTGCATTTAAATATATTTGTAATGAAGTTGCAATTTAGTACAATATATCAACTTTAAATGTAATATTGAATAAGTGTTAAAAAAATGCTTTTGTAAATCATAATTATTGAAATTACACATACGTGTCATATTTGAGATGAAAAGTTGAAATTGACATGTCATTTATGAGATAAAAGTGAATAATTATGACATACTAAGTCATTTATGCCATAAAAAGTTGAAATTATAACAGTCATTTTCTGTAAATTTCTGAGATAAATTTAAATTCTGATACTAAAAGTTTAAAGGATTAGTTCACTTTAAAATGAAAATTTCCTGATATTTTACTCACCCCCATCTCATCCAAGATGTTCATGTCTTTCTTTCTTCAGTCGAAAAGAAATTAAGTTTTTTGAGGAAAACATTCCAGGATTTTTCTCCACATAATGGACTTCAATGGCAACCAACAGTTGAAGGTCCAAATCAATGCAGTTTCAAAGGAAGGGCTTCAGAGGCTCTGCGCGATCCCAGACGAGGAATAGGGTCTTATCTAGTGAAACCATCGGCCATTGAAAAAAAAAAAAAAAAAAAATTTATATACTTTTTAACCTAAATTGTTCATCTTGCGCTGCTCTGCGGAGCGCCAGTGATTGCGTAATCACGTCGGAAAGGTCACGCTAGACGTAGGCGGAAGTACCGCCCGAAGCGAACGTGCGAGGACTAATACAAACACCCTTTACCAAAAAACACTCCATCTTCAACTTCAAAATCATCTCACATCGTTGTTTTACCTTTTTTTTTTTTTTTTTTTGCTAAAGGATGTTTGTATTAGTCTTCACACGTGCGCTTTGTAAACACGGGGGCGGTACTTCCGCCTACGTCTAGCGTGACCTTTCCGACGTGATTACGCAATCACTGGCGCTCTGCAGAGCAGCGCAAGATGAACAATTTAGGTTAAAAAGAATATAAATGTTAATTTTTTTTTGAAAATCACCGATGGTTTCACTAGATAAGACCCTATTCCTCGTCTGGGATCGTGGAGAGCCTCTGAAGCCCTTCCTTTGAAACTGCATTGATTTGGACCTTCAACCGTTGGTTGCCATGGAAGGCTATGATGTGGAGAAAAATCCTGGAATGTTTTCCTCAAAAAACGTAATTTCTTTTCGACTGAAGAAAGAAACACACGAACATCATGGAGGAGATGGGGGTGAGTAAATTATCAGGAAATTTTCATTATGAAGTGAACTAATCCTTTAAATTCTAACATACTGTCATTTGAGGCAAGTCGAAAATATGACAAAGTTGTAATTTAATGAATCTTGTTTGTCATGCATTTAAATATATTTGTAATATAGTACAATTAGAATATACTTTAATATTGAATAACACTACAGTTAATATTAGAATCATGTACTTCCGTATGATAGTCATCATGATTATTAAAACATAACACGCCAGCATTTCTAAATATCTTTTTGTTACCGTTAAAAATCTAAATGAGTTCCTGTGTCAACATTAACAAAGAGACATAAATACAAACCCCGATTCCAAAAAAGTTGGGACACTGTACAAATTGTGAATAAAAACAGAATGCAATGATGTGGAAGTTTCAAATTTCAATATTTTATTCAGAATACAACATAGATGACATATCAAATGTTTAAACTGAGAAAATGTATCATTTTAAGGGAAAAATAAGTTGATTTTAAATTTCATGGCATCAACACATCTCAAAAAAGTTGGGACAAGGCCATGTTTCCCACTGTGTGGCATCCCCTCTTCTTTTTATAACAGTCTGCAAACGTCTGGGGACTGAGGAGACAAGTTGCTCAAGTTTAGGAATAGGAATGTTGTCCCATTCTTGTCTAATACAGGCTTCTAGTTGCTCAACTGTCTTAGGTCTTCTTTGTCGCATCTTCCTCTTTATGATGCGCCAAATGTTTTCTATGGGTGAAGGATCTGGACTGCAGGCTGGCCATTTCAGTACCCGGATCCTTCTTCTACGCAGCCATGATGCTGTAATTGATGCAGTATGTGGTCTGGCATTGTCATGTTGGAAAATGCAAGGTCTTCCCTGAAAGAGACGACGTCTGGATGGGAGCATATGTTGTTCTAGAACTTGGATATACCTTTCAGCATTGATGGTGCCTTTCCAGATGTGTAAGCTGCCCATGCCACACACACTCATGCAACCCCATACCATCAGAGATGCAGGCTTCTGAACTGAGCGCTGATGACAACTTGGGTTGTCCTTGTCCTCTTTAGTCCGGATGACATGGCGTCCCAGTTTTCCAAAAAGAACTTCAAATTTTGATTCGTCTGACCACAGAACAGTTTTCCACTTTGCCACAGTCCATTTTAAATGAGCCTTGGCCCAGAGAAAACGCCTGCGCTTCTGGATCATGTTTAGATATGGCTTCTTTTTTGACCTATAGAGTTTTAGCCGGCAACGGCGAATGGCACGGTGGATTGTGCTCACCGACAATGTTTTCTGGAAGTATTCCTGAGCCCATGTTGTGATTTCCATTACAGTAGCATTCCTGTATGTGATGCAGTGCCGTCTAAGGGCCCGAAGATCACGGGCATCCAGTATGGTTTTCCGGCCTTGACCCTTACGCACAGAGATTGTTCCAGATTCTCTGAATCTCTGGATGATATTATGCACTGTAGATGATGATAACTTCAAACTCTTTGCAATTTTTCTCTGAGAAACTCCTTTCTGATATTGCTCCACTATTTCGCCGCAGCATTGGGGGAATTGGTGATCCTCTGCCCATCTTGACTTCTGAGAGACACTGCCACTCTGAGAGGCTCTTTTTATACCCAATCATGTTGCCAATTGACCTAATAAGTTGCAAATTGGTCCTCCAGCTGTTCCTTATATGTACATTTAACTTTTCCGGCCTCTTATTGCTACCTGTCCCAACTTTTTTGGAATGTGTAGCTCTCATGAAATCCAAAATGAGCCAATATTTGGCATGACATTTCAAAATGTCTCACTTTCAACATTTGATATGTTATCTATATTCTATTGTGAATAAAATATAAGTTTATGAGATTTGTAAATTATTGCATTCCTTTTTTATTCACAATTTGTACAGTGTCCCAACTTTTTTGGAATCGGGTTTGTAACTTCTAATATTTAACAAATTCACACATCACTCAAATGAACCTGAACTCTGAAATGTTGCGGTCCAGATGAAGAGACTGAGCTGGTTTTGTGCAGAGTAGACTCACACGAGCGGTTGCATAATTTATGTTTATTGTAAATGATTTGAGGGAATACATTAAGGCAGTTATTTACAAACATGACATGGGACGAGAGTAGAAAATCTTCAATAGCGGCTGCGTAGCAGCGACTGCAGGATCCCGGAGTCTCCGGCGCGTCAGGAATCCTGATGCCAGACTGTCCGATCCGCGTCCCACCAATCCACACACGTGTGACTTCAGTGGGTTAAAAACTGGCAACAGCAGAAGGATGAAGCTCCTGTGATTTCACCTAGCAAAAGATAAAACTGATAAAACCGTGCGGCGCGTTACGGTCCGGAGAACACGATTTTGTAGATCTGGCTGTAGTTTTCCACGAAATGCACTTCCAGTCCTTCCGTGATGTAGTCGGCCAGATCCGAGAAGTCCTTCCTGTTCTCCGCAGGCAGGATCATGCAGGTCACGCCGGCTCTCTTCGCCTGCCAAGACAATCACAACATGTCTCTAGCCTATATATGCATCATCACAATTATCATTTATATCTGCTCTATACATGTGTGATATTGTGATCGTGTCACAACATCCAAACATCCTTAAAATAAAATGTATTTACTTAAAAGGCAATATTTTGTAAGATATTAATGTATATCATGCATAATGTTGTTTTTTTTACAAATATATCTGTAGAAATGAGTTTTTTTTAACATTAACTGATCAATAAATGAAGTATTGTTCATTGTTAGCTCATCTTAATGAATGTAGTTAATGAATATTAACAAATAAAACCTTATGTTACCAAATCATTTCATTCATTTAGCCCAATGAAACAATCATATTCTGCCACACTGGGGGGAAAAAATCATGCTTTTGTAAATCAATTATCGAAATTACGACATAAGTCATATTTATGAGATGAAAAGTCAAAATTATGACTCATATTTGAGATGAAGTGTCAAAATTATGACATACTAAATCATTTATGAGATTAAAAATCGAAATTATGATATACTAAATCATTTATGAGATGACAAGTCAAAATTATGACTCATATTTATGATAAAAGTCAAAATTATGACTCATATTTGAGATGAAGTGTCAAAATTATGACATACTAAATCATTTATGAGATTAAAAATCGAAATTATGACATACTAAATCATTTATGAGATGACAAGTCAAAATTATGACTCATATTTATGATAAAAGTCAAAATTATGACATACTAAATCATATTTATGAGATGAAGTCGAAATTATGACTCATTTGAGATGAAAATTCAAAATTATGACATACTAAATCATTTATGAGATGAAAAATCGAAATTATGACATACTAAATCATTTATGAGATGACAAGTCAAAATTATGACTCATATTTATGATAAAAGTCAAAATTATGACATACTAAATCATATTTATGAGATTAAGTCGAAATTATGACTCATTTGAGATGAAAATTCAAAATTATGACATACTAAATCATTTATGAGATGAAAAATCGAAATTATGACTCATATGAGATGAAAAGTCGATATTATGACATACTAAATCATATTTGAGATAAAATGTCAACATTATGACAATCATATTTATGATAAGTCTAAAACAACGACATAGTCATTTTTGAGATGAAAAGTCGAAATTATGACTCATATTTATGATAAAAGTCAAAATTATGACATACTAAATCATATTTATGAGATGGTCAAAATTATGACATACTAAATCATATTTATGAGATTAAGTCGAAATTATGACCGTCATATTTGAGAGATGAAAATTCAAAATTATGACAGTCATATTTGAGATGAAAAGTCAAAATCATGACTCATTTGAGATGAAGTCAAAATTATGACACTAAATCATTTATGATGAAAAGTCAAAAACGACGACATACTAAGTCATTTTTGAGATGAAAATTCGAAATTATGACAATCATATTTATGATAAATCAAAATTATGACATCCTAAATCATATGAGATGGTCAAAATTATGACATACTAAATCATATTTATGAGATTAAGTCGAAATTACGACAGTCATATTTGAGAGATGAAAATTCAAAATTATGAGTCATATTTGAGATGAAAAATTGAAATTATGACATACTAAGTCATATTTATGAGATAAAAATTTAAAATTACGACATACTAAATCATATTTATGAGATGAAGTCAAAATGATGACACTCATATTTATGAGATTAAGTCGAAATTATGACATACTAAATTATATTTATGAGATTAAGTCGAAATTATGACAGTCATATTTGAGATGAAAAATTGAAATTATGACATACTAAGTCATATTTATGAGATGAAGTCGAAATTGAGTCATTTTTAAGATTAAAATGAAAAATTATGACATACTAAATCATATTTATGAGATTAAGTCGAAATTATGACAGTCATATTTGAGAGATGAAAATTCAAAATTATGAGTCATTTTTGAGATGAAAAATTGAAATTATGACATACTAAGTCATATTTATGAGATAAAAAAAAGAGTAAAAATGAAGAAAAAAAAAGTTTAAATTATGAAAATTCATAGTTTTGACAAGTCAAAATTATGACTACTTAAATGTCATAATTATGATTTAGCGTCATCATTTCGAATTTTCATCTCAAATATGACTTAGTATGTCATAATTATGATTGACAGGCACATATGTTGGAAATAACCCGAAGCCCTGCTGACTCACGGCGATGGTCTTCTCCTTGATTCCTCCCACAGGCAGGATCTTCCCGGTCAGGGACACTTCTCCCGTCATGGCCACGTTCTGGCGCGCGGGGGTGTTGGTGGCCAAGGACAGCAGAGCCGTGACGATGGTGCATCCGGCGCTCGGCCCGTCTTTAGGAGTCGCACCCTACACACATTCCCAAACACACACCGACTGAACATCAGACTCCTGCACAATCACAAGCAAAGCCTTCAGGACTGAGCTCACCTCAGGCACGTGCAGGTGGATGTGGGAGGACACCAGGAACTCGTTCTCCGGCTGTTCCTTCATGAGGAAGGAGCGGGCGAACGTGTACGCGATCTTAGCGCTCTCCTTCATCACGTCTCCCAGCTGCCCCGTGAGCTCCAGCGACCCGTCTTTGGGACCGTCTTTCCCTGGCGAGTCCCTCGGTCGCCTCAGAGACGTCTCGATGAACAGCGTCGAACCGCCTGCGGACGAAAGTACGGTCACGTGGTGTTTGTGAGAGAGTGAAAAGCTAATGATCTATTAAAGTGATAAAAAAAGGACAATTAAAATAAATTAATTAATGTTCAAATAAAAAAAAGTCTAAATAATGTACTAACTAAAAATTTAAACATAAAAATTCAAAATTAATGTTAAAATGTCAAAATAAATCACTAACACAATAAAATTAATTATGTTAAAATAAAGCAATCCAAAATAAAGCACTAACTAAAAGTGTAATCATAAAAATGTAAAATTAAAATAAATAATTTTAGGATAAAAACAAATCAAAAAGATGAAAAAATTCATTTAAAAAATGAAAAATTACAATAAATGAAGTTAAAATAAAAATTAAACCATAAAAATTAAAACTAGTGTTAAAATCCCATAATAAAGTACTAACTAAAAATTTGTTAAATCATGAATTAAAATAATGTTAAAATGAAAACTAATTAAAATAAAGCACCAACTAAAATGTAATTAAATTATAAAATACATGATGTTAAAATAAAGCAAACCAAAATAAAAATTAAATCATAAAAATGTAAAATTAAAATATATGATTTTAAGATAAAAATAAATAAAAATAAAGCACCATTAAACAAATTAAATTAAAATAAAAAGTAAAAATTAAGCACCAACTAAACATTAATTCAATAAAAAAAATTAAAAAGTACAATAAATAATTAAAAAAATAAAAGTCAAGCAAAGCACCAAGAATGAATTATATCATAAACATGTAAAATTAAAATACATAACTTTAAAAAGCAATTCAAAATAAAAGCAAAATCATAAAAATGTTAACCAAAAATGCATAAAATTAAAAATAAAAAAAAATCACTAACTAAAAATTAATTAAATCATGAATATGTAAAATTAAAATAATAACAAAATAAAAACACAAATAAAACACCAAACAAGACCTGCGTGTCATGTGACCATTAGCCAACATCAGAGAACCATGAACATGTGACTGTGTTGTTAAACGACTGAAATATTAACTTTTGAATGCCTTTTCATGCCAAGGCAAATTGCACGAAACTATTCATAGTCAAGTCTGGAAACGAGTGGACCGTGTTGAACACTCACCCATTGCCGTCCACGCCAGGCCCATGACCACTCCCGGCGGTGTGACGTCGTACATTCGGTCCACAGTGAAGATGGGCTTCCCAACGTAATCCTGGAGGTTATCCGAGGTGACGCTGACCGCCGTTTCCTCGCCGCTGACAATCCGGAATGCTACTTTTCGGAACACCTGTAACAGTACAAAACTCAGCGAGACGTTCAGAACACTCCTACAGATGGACAAGAATGAGCAACAAGTTAGTGGTACCTTCTCGACTTGCTTCTGAAGGTTCCTGACGCCGCTCTCCCGGCAGTATTGTCTGATGAGCACGCTCAGAGCCTCGGGGGTTATTTTCGCCTTCTGGTCATCCAACCCGCATAGAGCTTGCAACTGGGGTACCAAGTATTTCTGTGGTGGACACAAAAACCAGGAAAGGACTAAGCAGAGTCGGAGTTTGACGCCAATTTAGATGGGGTTTGTCCAACTTGTTGCTGGTCTACCCGCTTGAGGTCCAACTGATCTCATGAACTGAGCTAATGACCAGGTAGAAACTATGTACAACTGGTTTTAGCAGGGTTTTGTCAACCATGTTGCTGGTCTAAGGTGGTCTAGCAGGTCAAAACCAGGTCCACCAGCTTGTAGTCCAACAAATTAATCATCTAGACCAGCTTTAAGCAGCTAGTGACCAGGTAGAATCTATGTACAACCACCTTAAGCTGGTTTCAGCTGGAGTTGGTCAACCTTGTTGGTGGTCTACCAGGTCAAAACCAAGTCCATCGGCTTGTAGTCCAACAGATTATTCATCTAGAGCAGCTTTAATCAGCTAATGACCAGGTAGAAACTATGTACAATTTTACAAGGTTTTTCAAGGTTTTAGCTGAGTTTTCTCAAGCTTTTTACTGGTCTAAGGTGGTCTACCAGGTCAAATCCAGTTTGTAGTCCAATTGATTAATCATGTAGAGCAGCTTGAACCAGCTAATGACCAGGTAGAATCAACATATCACTTTAAGATAGTTTTAGCTGGGTTTTGTCAACCTAGTTGCTGGATTAAGGTGGTCTACCAGGTCAAAACCAGGTCCACCAGTTTGTAGTCCAATTGATTAATCATCTAGAACAGCTTGAATCAGCTAATGACCAGGCAGAATCTGCGTACAACCACCATAAGATGGTTTTTACTGGAGTTTATCAACCTTGTTAATGGTCTAAGGTGGTCTACCAGGTCAAAACCAGGTCCACCAGCTTGAGGTCCAACTGATCAATCATCTAGTGCAGCTAATGACCAGGTAGAAACTATGTACAACTGGTTTTAGCAGGGTTTTGTCAACCTTGTTGCTGGTCTAAGGTGGTCTACCAGGTCAAAACCAGGTCCACCAGCTTGTAGTCCAACAGATTAACCATCTAGACCAGCTTTAATCAGCTAGTGACCAGGTAGAATCTACGTACAACCAACTTAAGATGGTTTCAGCTGGAGTTGGTCTACCAGGTCCACCAGCTTGTAGTCCAACTGATTATTCATCTAGTGCTGCTTATATTCAGGTAGAATCCATCTCAAGCTAGTTTTAGCTTGGTTTTGTCAAACTCATTGCTGGGCTAAGGTGATCAACCAGGTTAAAATCAGATCCACCAGCTAATAGTCCAATTGATCAGCTCAGGATCAAATAGAATCTGTGCACAACCATCTTTAGGGGCTTATTAACTACCGGTCTTGAACCAGCAACCCTCCAGTTGGCAGCTTTAAGCTATACCCACTATGCCAGACCCAAATTGTCGAGCTGACCCAAAAATAACGTGTTGTTGATTTTCAGGAAAAGAGACCAAGTGAACGTACCTCCGCAATGGCCAGTTTCTCCTGAGCGACGTAGCCTGATACGTTGATCATTTCCATTCGGTCTCTTAAGGGTTCGGGGATGGTGTCAAGAACATTTGCCGTACAAATGAAAAGCACCTGAAAACCAAAGGAAACACCAAAGTAGGTACAATGAAACCAGAGCATCCTTCCAACAAATGGGGAATATCCGCTAGTTTATACCTTAGACAGGTCAACAGGCACATCCAGATAATGGTCAAGAAAGTTAGCGTTCTGTTCTGGATCTAAAAGCTCAAGTAGTGCAGAAGATGGGTCACCTTGATAACCTCGACCTATTTTGTCAACCTGCACAACAAAGAGATAAATTTCAACGCACCTAAAGAAAAACAATAGTTTTGGTAGGGTTAGAGTTAGGATTAGGTTTATCAGTCATACCTCATCAATAAGGACCAATGGGTTTTCAGTCTTAGTTTTCTTCAGACACTGGATGATCTTTCCTGGCATTGCACCAACATACGTTCTCCTGCAATGTATGGACACAATTATATATGGTATTATGTACTAAGAGCTTGAAAAGAAGAGTAGACTCTTCACAAAGTTCAGCAATGTCACTGTAGCACCTCAGTTCAAGCAGCGCGGATCTAGATTATTTACGCCACTGGCAACACCCACCTGTGGCCTTTAATTTCCGCCACATCCGTCATTCCTCCCACGCTAAACCGGAAGTACTGGCGATTAAGCGCTCTGGCGATTGAGCGGGCGATACTGGTCTTGCCGACTCCAGGAGGTCCATAGAAACACAAGATCTTTCCCTGTGTGCTGCCTTTGAGCTGGCTTACAGCTATGAACTCCTGCATGAATGAACAAGGACCAGGATTAATAGGATTTGCAAAGCATATACTCAGTGGACAAAGGTTGAGGCATTTGTGCTTGATCTTTACCAGAATGCGTTTCTTGACGTCATCCATTCCATAGTGGTCCTCTTCCAACACCTCTTTGGCTCGGCTCAACTCCAGGTTTTCCACACTGTTGGTGCCCCACGGCATGGAGGTCAGCCAATCTAAGTAGTTGCGGGTAACGCTGGGGATTTTAATGGGGGGAAAGAAGGATCAATGTTTGAATGAGTGAAATGCCATTTTAAGGAGGTAGAGCTGCTTTGTGGAACATGGCAGCTGGTTTGCTGCTGGACTTAGGTGGTCAACCAGGTCAAAACCAGGTTGTACTCCAACTGATCAACCATCTAGAGCAGCTAATGACCAGGTAGAATCTATGTACAACCATCTTAAGCTGGTTTTAGCTGGGGGGTTTTCAACTTCATTGCTGGTCTAAGGTGGTCTACCAAGTCAAAACTAGTTCCACCAGCTTGTAGTCTAACTGGTTAATCATCTAGAGCAGCTTGAACCAGCCAATGACCAGATAGAATCTATGTACCATCTTGAGATGGTTTTAGCTGGGTTTTGTCAACCTTGTTGGTGGTCTACCAGGTCAAAACCAGGTCCACCAGTTTGTAGTCCAACTGATCAATTAACTAGAGAAGCTAATGACCACATAGAATCCATGTACAATCATCTTAAGATGGTCTTAGCTGGGTTGTCAACTTTGTTGGTTGTCTACCAGGTCAAAACCAGGTTCACCAGTTTGTACTCCAACTGATCAACCATCTAGTGAAGATAATGGCCAGGTAGAATCCATGTACAACCATCTTAAGCTTAAGCTTTTTCAACTCCTTGGGCATTTAGAGATGGTTTAATGTGGTCTACCTGGTTGAAACCAGGTTCACCAGTTCATAGTCCAATTGATCAACCATCTAAAGCCGCTAATGACCAGATAGAATCCATGTACAATCGTATTAAGATGGTCTTAGCTGGGTTTTGTCAACCTTCTTGGTGGTCTACCAGGTCAAAACCAGGTTCACCAGTTCATAGTCCAACTGATCAACCATCTAAAGCAACTGATAACCAGGTAGAATCCATGTACAACCAGTCTAAGGTAGTCTACTAGGTCAAAACCAGGTTCACCAGCTTGTAGTCTGACTGATCAACCATCTAGTGAAGATAATGGCCAGGTAGAATCCATGTACAATCCTCTTAAGCTGGTTTTAGCTGGGTTGTCAACCATGTTGGTGGTCTACCAGGTCAAGTCCAGGTCCACCAGTTTGTACTCCAACTGATCAACCATCTAGTGAAGATAATGGCCAGGTAGAATCCATGTACAACCATCTTAAGCTTAAGCTTTTTCAGCTCCTTGGGCATTTAAATGGACATTAAGAAGAAACAGTATAGTATTCATAGACTAAATTGGTTTATAGCCAGGACGAACTCCTTACTTGAACTCTGAAGAGTGGTTATCTAACAGCCCCAGTTTGTTCAGCTCCTCGTTAATAACGTCCATGATGTGCTGAGGTACGGTGCGGTCCTTTAACCTCTCCCTGAACTTCTCTTCAATGGCGTCTTTGTCCTCTTTCTCCAGGCCGAGCTCCTTCTTAATGATCTTCAGCTGCTCCTGGAGGAGGTACTTCCTGTGCGTCTGCTTGATCTTCTCCTCGACCTGAGCATCAAAACCAACAGGCGAACGTAAAATGACAGGAAACCAAAACGAATAAGCGACAGCATGTCACAAACGTGTCCTCACCTCCCTCCCAAGACGCTGCTGTAGTTTACTCAGTTCGTATTCCTTCTTCAGCAGAGAAAGCGCTTTGTAGAGCCGTTTGGGAATCTGGAACGACAGTTCTCCTGTTAGATACACATTGACGTTCTGAGACACAGTTTTGGGGATTATAAACATACGTTTGTTTCCTCCAGGACGTCCTGTAGCTCGTGCGATTCTGCCCCGGTCAGTGCCGCCCCCATGTCGCTCAGGTAAATAGGGTTATCCACCACTCTCTGACCAGCCTGCATCATCTGGAGCACAGACTCTCTACCAAACACACGGACAGACAGACAGACATGTTGACTAATAGCACCTTAGCATGCGTTTTTAAGCAGCCTCTTTTATCTGGCTTACCTGTACAGTGGATTCAGAGCAATGATGTCACGTATAGTCTTGACGATCTCAGCGGTCAGGGCCTGATTTAAAACAACACAACTTATACTGTAATTCTGAGCAGGAACAATTCAGTCGCTTTGGATAAATGCATAAATGTATTAAATGCTTAGCACACTGAACCTTAGTACCTTGACCAGGATTATTATCGTTAACTAAAACCATAAAAAAAAATTGCTACTGTAAAATAAATAAATAAAATAAAGGTTCACTGAAATAAATTATATTTCTCATTTTTGTTTAAGTTGAAGTACTAATAATAAAAACTATATAGACATTTTAATGACAAAAACACAACAAAAATCACTAAAACTGTAAAAAATTAAACTGAAAATATAAAAATAAAATCTAATTCAAAATAATTATTAACTAAATAGACATTTTATTTAAGCAAATTAATTTACATTTAAGTTAAATTACTAAAACTAAAATAAAAAATAATAAAAATGTTTAAGACATTTAAAAAAGAAAGACTAATAAAAGTGAAAAAAAAACATTAAAACCCAAGTGAGAACTGAAAATATAAAAAAAAAACATTCAAAATATTAATACAAATATATAGACATTTAGAAAAAAAAAAAAAAAAAACAATATAAATGACAAACACAAAATTACTAAAACTAACAAAGTGAAAATACAAAAAAATTCAAAATTCAAATTAATAAAAACTATAGACAATTAAAAAAGGCATTTTATATTAAAAAATCTGATTATTATTTAAAATAAAAAATTAATAAAAACTAATCGAATAGGCATATTTAAAAAATAAAAAAAAACTAATAAAAATGACAAACACACACACAAAAAGAAATCACTAAAAATCAAAGTGAAAACCGAAAATATGGAATTCAAAATATTAATAAAAATATATCGACATATTGAAAAATAGATGGGCGATACTGGTCTCGCCAGTTTAAATAAAATAATATTTTATTATATTTCAACTTCTCATTTTCATTTAAGTTTAAGTACTAAAAACCTGAAATAAAAATAAACTATACAGACATATTTAAAAAGTGACAAACACACACACACAAAAACCACTAAAACATGAACTAAAATTAAAGTAAAAAAGGAAAATATAAGAATAAAAATCTAAATATTAATTCAACTATATAGACATTTAAAATAGACATTTTGTTCATTTTCATTTAAGCTTAAGTACTAAAACTGGAATAATAAAAACTAAACAATTTTAATGAATAAAACAAAAAAACAAAAATCACTAAAATCAAAGTGAAAACTAGAAAAAAAAAAAAATGGAATTCAAAATATTAATAAAAATATACCGACATGTTGAAAAAGAGATGGGCGATACTGGTCTTGCCAGTTTAAATAAAATAATATTTTATTTTAGTATTCTCATTTCAGTTTACGTTTAAAGTACTGAAACTGAAATAATTAAAACTATAGACAAATAAAAAAAAAACGGAAAAAAACGAAAGACAAAAACACAACAAAAACCACTAAACCTTAAAGCGAAAGCGGATCATATAAAGCTAAGTCCAGATGAAGATCAGAATAAAGCTGTATTGACAGTGAAGTAAGGCTGACCTTGACTTCCTCTGTGACCTGGAAGTCCTCGTGGATCACGTTGTCCACCTCCACCATGAGGATGCTGGGAAGAGGAAGCGCCTCCACCACAAACTCCGCCTCCCGCACCTTCCCCTCCATGGCCTCCGTGAGCGGCACCGGGTCCTTGCGGGGCCGCTTCTGCTTCCGGCGCAGGGCTTTGGGCTGCTCGCCTTCAGCCTCCAGCTCCAGGGACGCCGGCTCCTCCGGCTCCACGTCCAGCTGCTTATTGATGTGGATTCTGGGAGACGATGGGGAAAAGGTCAGAGGACTCTCCTGAGAAACGCATCTTCAAAGTGTGTCGTGATTTCGAGCATCACCTTCTGTGTCCCATCACGATCATGCGGAGTTTGTCTCCGAGGTCCTGCATCTCGTGGATCTGCACAAACGTCCCGGTGTGGTAAACGCCGTCCAGGCTCTCCACCACATCCGACTCGTTACTGGGAAATAAACACCACAATCAGTGTAAAATCAGCGGGAACTGTCATACAGCCGTTATATCAAACACACAGTCACTTACTTGTCATCTTTCTTCAGGAAAACACCTGCGTATGGCTGAGCCAGTCGAACTTTTCTCCTCAGCAGGTCCATGAGCGGCTTGTTTTTTACCTTCAGATGCCAAAATATTCACAAATATGCATATTAGCTTGAGCAGTTATTTATACTGTAGTCAATTAAGGGCTACAACTTTGATAAAACCTATAATAATCAATAATATTAGGTAGAGCTGCATGATTCTGGATAAATTGAGAATCACAATTTTATAGTTTCAAACAGAGATCACGATTCTGAACAGACAATTAAACAGTAATTTACTAGAGGTTCTGATAACTGTTAATTACTGTAGTCTATTTAAAATGTTTAATTAATCTGAATTTAAAAATCTGTGTTTTTGAACGAATCTCTTAAATAAATGACTCGCTCATAAATACTTCACTCGTCGTTTCATTACTGGATGAATCAGTGTTTTTGAACGAATCTCTTGAATGAATGATTCAATGACTCACTCATAAATACTTCACTTGTTGTTATTACTGGATGAATCAGTGTTTTTGAACGAATCTCGTGAATGAATGATTCAATGACTCACTCATAAATACTTCACTTGTTTCATTACTGGATGAATCAGTGTTTTTGAACAAATCTCTTGAATGAATGATTCAATGACTCACTCATAAAGACTTCACTCGTTTCATTACTGGATGAATCAGTGTTTTTGAACAAATCTCTTGAATGAATGATTCAATGACTCACTCATAAATACTTCACTTGTTTCATTACTGGATGAATCAGTGTTTTTGAACGAATCTCTTGAATGAATGATTCAATGACTCACTCATAAATACTTCACTTGTTTCATTACTGGATGAATCAGTGTTTTTGAACAAATCTCTTGAATGAATGATTCAATGACTCACTCATAAAGACTTCACTCGTTTCATTACTGGATGAATCAGTGTTTTTGAACAAATCTCTTGAATGAATGATTCAATGACTCACTCATAAATACTTCACTTGTTTCATTACTGGATGAATCAGTGTTTTTGAACGAATCTCTTGAATGAATGATTCAATGACTCACTCATAAAGACTTCACTCGTTTCATTACTGGATGAATCAGTGTTTTTGAACAAATCTCTTGAATGAATGATTCAATGACTCACTCATAAATACTTCACTTGTTTCATTACTGGATGAATCAGTGTTTTTGAATGAATCTCTTGAATGAATGATTCAATGACTCACTCAAATACTTCACTCGTTTCATTACTGGATGAATCAGCGTTTTTGAACGAATCTCTTGAATGAATGATTCAATGACTCACTCGTAAAGACTTCACTTGTTTCATTACTGGATGAATCAGTGTTTTTGAACAAATCTGTTGAATGAATGATTCAATGACTCACTCATAAATACTTCACTTGTTTCATTACTGGATGAATCAGTGTTTTTGAACGAATCTCTTGAATGAATGATTCAATGACTCACTCATAAATACTTCACTTGTTTCATTACTGGATGAATCAGTGTTTTTGAACAAATCTCTTGAATGAATGATTCAATGGCTCACTCGTAAATACTTCACTTGTTTCATTACTGGATGAATCAGTGTTTTTGAACGAATCTCTTGAATGATTCAATGACTCACTCGTAAATACTTCACTTGTTTCATTACTGGATGAATCAGTGTTTTTGAACGAATCTCTTGAATGATTCAATGACTCACTCGTAAATACTTCACTTGTTTCATTATTGGATGAATCAGCGTTTTTGAACAAATCTTTTGAATTAATGATTCAATAACAAATACATTTTGTAACAGTCACTTGTCGCCACCTACTGGTGTAACGATGTAATCAATACAATCATTATTTGAAGCACCAAGTTACTTTCAAAAGGTGGTTTACTCTATTTTGATCGCTACCATAGACATCAGTGTTTATATCCGAACTATAAACTTTTATCCCAGTATATCTGTGATAATTCTGATTCATCCAGTAATGAAACAAGTATTTATGAGTGAGTAATTTAATCATTCATTCAACCCGATTTTTAAAAAATAATTAATTCAGATTAATTAAACATTTTAAAATAGACTGCGATAATTAACATTTTGTTAGAATCTCTAGTAAAATACATGTTATTTTGATTAGTTGTCTGTTCAGAATCATGATCTCTGCTTAAAATAATAAAATCGTGATTGTCAATTTATCCAGAGTCGATGTTTTTGATGGAGTACATCATGCAAAACTACTAGACATCAACTACTCAAGTACTGACAGGTTAAAAAAATACACAAACTTCTCAGAAAAGAACTTTCTAGATAGTCCTTTAACTGCTCTCTCTCTCTCTCTCTCTCACACACACACACACAGCGGATGATGAAATCACCAGCAAACATCAACACTATAGTAAAACTGCAGTAAAAAACAAATAAACTTTCTCTCTAAATGCAAATTATACTGACATGTGTCATAAACTACTTTGTTTTTGTGTCGATTAATTGATTAATGTGTTGTTTCTACCTTGATTGATTAATAAGACCAATTGCGTCATGCATGGATGAGAGCATGTGAGATCACCTCAATGATTTTGATGAATCTTGGAAACACGGGGTTCCTGTTGACCGCGATGAGAGGCACGTTCGGGAAGACCTCGGGCACGAGCATCGGGGTGAGAGCGGTCATCTGCGGAGGAGTGTACGGACCTTCATCCCCTCCGGACTCATCCGGGGCTCCGCCGCTGCTCTCCGCTCCGTCCTCTCCAGAAAACCCGCTGCCCTTGTTCCCAAACAAAAACCTCCTCTGACAGCCGCCGCCGAGGCTCCCGGAGCCCGCGGGCACGCTCCTCCACCTGTCAGTCACCGCAGATGCTGTGATTCTCGCGTTGTATAACGACTTTCTGCTGGAAATGCTGGAATACGAGCGCTGGATGTGGATGAAGCGGCTCCCGCTGAGCGGATCCCGCGGGAATAAGGCGTTTAGTCCAGCTCTGATCATGCCCGCTCCGGCTGATGAAGCTGTGCTGATGCTTCTGGACGCCGGACGGTATGATCTCCACATTCTCATGTACGCCGCCATCTTTGATCTGGAGTATTCTCTGCGAGTGGCACGTGACCGCGCAGCCGTCTAGTTCTGATGACGGAGTAAAGAGATGCCACGCCCCCCGTATTTGCATAATAGTTCACCCAAAAATGAAAATTATCCCATGATTTACTCACTCTCAAGTCATCCTAGGTGTATATGACATTCTTCTTTCAGACGAATACAATCGGAGTTATATTAAAAAAGTCCTGGCTCTTCCAAGCTTTATAATGGCAGTGAATGGCTGTTTCTGTTTTGAAGTCCATAAAAGTGCATCTATCCATCATAAAAGCGCTCCACATGGCTCCGGGGGTTAATAAAGGCCTTCTGAAGCGAAGCCATGCATTTGTGTAAGAAAAATATCCATATTTAAAACTTTAAAAACTGTAATCTCTAACTTCCGCTAACTGTCGTACGCGCGCTCACGAGAGACTGGCGTTCCAGCGTATGACGTAGGACGCAGGTGTAGCGTAACTTCCGGTGACGAACGCGGAAGTGCAGAGGATAGAGCAAAACAAAACTTGTTTCTCGCGAGAACTAGCATATTCTCACCGGAGCGTCCTACGTCATACGCTGGAACGCCAGTCTCTCGTGAGCGCGCGTACGACAGTTAGCGGAAGTTAGAGATTACGGTTTGTGATTTGTGATTACAGTTAGAGATTATCACTTCGCTTCAGAAGGCCTTTATTAACCCCAGAGCCGTGTGGAGCACTTTTATGATGATAGATGCACTTTTATGGACTTCAAAACAGAAACAGCCATTCACTGCCATTATAAAGCTTGAAAGAGCCAGGACATTTTTTAATATAACTCCGATTGTATTCGTCTGAAAGAAGAATGTCATACACACCTAGGATGACTTGAGGGTGAGTAAATCATGGGGTAATTTTCATTTTTGGGTGAACTATCCCTTTAACTCCAGAATGAACGTAACATATGGTTTATTATGCAAAATTATGAAATTAATCAAATGAAAATTAAAGAATAATAGAAAAAAAGTACCAGATTATAATTTTAAAAAGTGCCTCTATCAATATTATACTTCGTGTTGGTTCCTGCACGGGAGGCTGAATTAAATCATAATTTCTAATTAAAAATAAATCTTAAAATTGTACTTTAATACAAAGAACACTTCAGAATAAGACTATAGACCCATATTCTCAATGTCTGTAACTATTTCAGAAAGACTTTAAACGTACTTATATATATATATATATATATATTTCCAAACATATGCAACAACTTCCACTGTGAAAAAGTATAGTGACGTCATCTCCCGGCGCCTCCAAAATACACGTGTGTGGTTCAGTCAGTAGCTCGCGACACGGTGAGGTGAAACGTGTCGAAATAAAGCGTAGAAACTGGTAATTTACCGCAGAAATCATGGGCAAAAAACTCAAAGTCGGAAAAACCAGAAAGGACAAATTCTATCACCTCGCCAAAGAAACGGGTAAGTCGCGTAAACATCAACATTATGATACTATGACACTACCACGTTATTACCTTGTTTTTTTACATTAACCATAGTAATAGCGTGTATTTTGAGATTATAGTAGCATATTATTACTCAAAATATCGTAGAAGTGCCATGGTAGTCATTTAGCACTCATATATTAAACTAGCATGGTATTACAATCTAATACCATGCCTATACTACGGTAATACCATGTTTTTACCATGTTGTGGGAATATACTGATGTTTTTATTTTCCCCAAATTCCGTATTTTCCGTTTACATTTTTTCTGGACTCCGTTTTCACGCTTACGTTACATTTAAGTAGTCAAAAAGTTACGTTACATATAGTAATTACTATAAAGTGTGCTGAATTAACCCTAAACCATAACCCCATAGTAAGTACATGTACTTAATTATTATTAATCAGTACTTTAATGTATAGTTACGCTGTAACACGGACACTTTTAAATAAAGAGTAATGAAGTGTATAAAATGTAACAAGAATTTATTGAAAGAGTAACAAAAATGACATTTTTAGGGCCTGTGTTATGCATTGTAATTGTTCTGGAATCCATTTTAATGGTTTAATGAAATTGTAATAATGTGTCTAATGAATTAAATGTATAACACTTTTTTTTTTTTACAACAATAGGACCTATAAAATGTTTTATTTTATTTTTCTGAAATCTGTGTTGTGTTTTCTGGAAATGTATGATCAGAAACAGTGGTAATCAAATGAAGGTGCTTACTCGTATATTGTTGGTCATTTAAGGTTATCGGTCCCGATCGTCCTTCAAGCTCATTCAGCTCAACCGTAAGTTCCAGTTTCTTCAGAAAGCTCGAGCTCTGGTGGATCTGTGTGCCGCTCCAGGAGGATGGTGAGTGAAAACTAGTGTATCTGTGTGGTAGTTTCATGACTAGGGCTGGGAATTAAGATACTTTAGGTCAGCTCATCTAACAATTTTTGGTTCCCAGAACGTTCTTTTTTTTTTTTTTAAAGGTTTGTTCTTGGTTAGCCAGGAAAGTTTTCTTAACGGAAATGGACTGTTTTTTGGTTTGTAGAACGTTATTCAAACGTTGTTCTAATGTTCCCAGAATGTTCCCCTAACCTCTTTACTCCGATATCATGTACGTCAGTAATCATCAGCACACACAGAGGTATGGAAGATGCATGTACGGATGCCTATAATAACTATTATACAAACCATATCTTTTTATTCATTATTTAATTAATTAAAACATTCCTAGCACATCAGCCATAATATGGAAGATTAAATGAGATTTTGTCCATTTGTGAGATTTTACATTTCATCAGCATCAAATTGCAATGACTTAAACAGTTTTTTTTAAATATGAAATTTATTCAGACAATTTTTTAACAATTATTTAGCTATAAAGTTATGTTTATATGATCATTATAACGTGTTTTGATTGATCTCGTTTCTACATAAATGCTATATTAATCTAATTTCTAATATACTCTGTATATCATTACACAGAAACATCTGCAACGTTTTAATTGAAAGGTTATGTTACATGGTTATTAAATATTAGGGAATGTTATTAAAAATAATCACCCTGCATAATTCTGGGAACGTTATTTTATGGTTGCAAAATAACCTAAAAATAACCATTAAGGAATGTTCTGTATAAGTTAATTTTAGGTTATTTAAAAATAACCTCCCTTCCACGTTCTGGGAACATTATTTTTTTGGTTCTCAAAAACAAACGGGAACCAAATGCTAACGTTAGATGAACGTCCTGTTTGCTGGCAGCAATCAGATACTTATTATAAAAATTAAATTTTCGCTTATCGCTTCCTGTGCGCGCATTTTATTGTGGTTTTAAACCGTTTGAGCGCTCGTACTGAATTGAGTTCTCTTTTGCGTCGTCTTGCGCTTCAATGGATAAATACACACAAAAACAGTCAGTTAAGTTTTATGTGAACATAACCGTTGAGAAAGAAAACACGTGTATCAGTATATTGGATCCGTGCATTTGCTCTTAAAGTGACAGTGGCCTAATAAACCTGCTGCTGTCTGTGTCATTAATGTTAATCAAACAACAAAAGAAGAAAACAAAATCACTCGCTGATCTTGACTGAATAACTTTTGTAGCTTTGATAAGCATTAGTCTAAAAGAAAACTATGCAGTGTTTTTTAATTTGACGTCAATTTCTGAACTTTGTTCAGTTGTATTTTGTGCCATTTGTTCTTATTGTATAGTTGTCTTTAAAAAAATTTGACATTTATATTAGTTAGTCTAGTTTATTAGTTAGTTGTTCTTTAGGCTGCAACAGAATGTTTTGCAAAAAGACACAGAATAAACGTTTTACTTTACCATACTGGAATCGATAAATATCGGAATCGCTAGCATTGAAACGATACCCAACCCTATTCCTGACTAACACGTCTGTCTTCCACATTCAGGTTGCAGGTGGCGTCGAAGTTCATGCCCGTGTCCAGCCTCATCATCGGTGAGTTGTGTTTGAGGTGTAATGTCGCTGGTTCAGACTCTGAGATGCAGTGTTGACGCTCTTGATTTGATGTCAGGTGTGGATCTGGTGCCGATCAAACCCATCCCGAACGTGGTCACCCTGCAGGAGGACATCACGACGGAGAAGTGCAGACAGGTTTGTGTGGCCGTGTGCTTCAGTCGGCTTAGGTTGGTGACGCAGCTCTGATGAACGCTCTTTGTCCGTCAGGCTCTCAGGAAAGAGCTGCAGACGTGGAAGGTGGACGTGGTTCTCAATGACGGCGCGCCCAACGTTGGCGCCAACTGGCAGCACGACGCCTTCTCTCAAGGTACGGAAAAACCGACACGGGTACAAAGCCTCGAGCGTTTTAGAAAGCATGGAGTGTGATTGGTTGTGTTTGTGTCCTGCAGCGAGTCTCACTCTGATGGCTCTGAAACTGGCCTGCGAGTTCCTGGCGAAGGGCGGCACGTTCATCACTAAAGTCTTCCGCTCTAAAGACTATCAGCCGCTCATGTGGATCTTCCAGCAGTTCTTCAAGAAGGTTCAGGCCACCAAACCACAGGCCTCGCGAAACGAGTCCGCCGAGATCTTCGTCGTCTGCCAGAGTAAAGCTCAAGTTCATCTATCGTTTCTCTGTTCTATCTGTCTATCATTTATCTGTCTGTCTATATACACTATATTGCCAAATGTTTTGGGACGCCTGCCTTTACATGCACATGAACTTTAATGCCATCCCATTCTTAATCCGTAGGGTTTAATATGGAGTTGGCCCACCCTTTGCAGCTATAACAGCTTCAACTCTTCTGGGAAGGCTTTCCACAAGGTTTAGGAGTGTGTTTATGGGAATTTTTGACCATTCTTCAAGAAGCGCATTTGTGAGGTCAGGCACTGATGTTGGACGAGAAGGCCTGGCTCGCAGTCTCCGCTCTAATTCATCCCAAAGGTGTTCTATCGGGTTGAGGTCAGGACTCTGTGCAGGCCAGTCAAGTTCCTCCACACCAAACTCGCTCATCCATGTCTTTATGGACCTTGCTTTGTGCACTGGTGCGCAGTCATGTTGGAACAGGAAGGGGCATCCCCAAACTGTTCCCACAAAGTTAGGAGCATGAAATTGTCCAAAATGTCTTGGTATGCTGAAGCATTAAGAGTTCCTTTCACTGGAACTAAGGGAACAAGCCCAACCCCTGAAAAACAACCCCACACCATAATCCCCCCTCCACCAAACTTTACACTTGGCACAATGCAGTCAGGCAAGTACCGTTCTCCTGGCAACCGCCAAACCCAGACTCGTCCATGGGATTGGAAGACAGAGAAGCGTGATTGGTCACTCCAGAGAACACGTCTCCACTGCTCTAGAGTCCAGTGGCGGCGTGCTTTACCCCACTGCATCCCACGCTTTGCATTGCACTTGGTGTAAGGCTTGGATGAGCTGCTCTGCCATGGAAACCCATTCCATGAAGCTCTCTACACACTGTTCTTGAGATCATCTGAAGGCCACACAAAGTTTGGAGGTCTGTAGCTATTGACTCTGCAGAAAGTTGGCGACTTCTGCGCACTGTGACCCTCAGCATGCGCTGACCCCGCTCTCTGATTTTACGTGGCCTACCACTTCGTGGCTGAGTTGCTGTTGTTCCCAATTGCTTCCACTTTGTTATAATACCACTAACAGCTGACCGTGGAATATTTAGTAGTGAGGAAATGTCAGGAATGGACTTATTGCACAGGTGGCAACCTATCACGGTACCACGCTTGAGTTCACTGAGCTCCTGAGAGCGACCCATTCTTTCACAAATGTTTGTAGAAGCGTCTGCATGCCTAGTGCTTGATTTATACACCTGTGGCCATGGAAGTGATTGGAAAACCTGAATTCAATGATTTGGAGGGGCGTCCCAATACTTAGCAATATAGTGTATCTGTCCGTCTGTCTGTCCATCTGTCTATCATCTCTCTGTCTGTGTCTATATGAATATATTTCTCTTCTCCTTCAGGTTTTTTGGCTCCGGATAAAATTGACAACAAGTTCTTTGACCCCAAACATGCTTTTAAAGAGGTCGATGTACAAGTGAAAACTGTGAAAGAGCTGGTTTCCAAAAAAAAGCCCAAAGTATGTCTTACTACACTGTGCTTATGTTTGAATTAATGTATTTTTGGAAATATATATATTTTTTTTTATTAAATAATTTATTATACAATGTTTTATATATATATATATATGTATGTATGTGTTGTGTATTTTCGTAGATCAAATATACCAAATTGTATCTTAAGTCTGATTTATTTTGTGTACTTTATTTTTGTTATGAAATGTTTAATTCTCTGTTTTGTGTTGAATTAACCCCGTTTGCTCTGCGGTGTTTCAGGCTGAAGGCTACAGCGATGGAGATCTCACTCTTTATCACATCTTCTCACTAACAGAGTTCTTAAAGGCCGAAAACCCTGTTGATTTCTTGAGCAAAGCCAATAAAGTATGTTCTCAAGCCACTTCAGTTGAATGCCAGACATCAGTTAGCCTGTATTTCTCCTTCTAATGTCCATCTGTTTCGCTCCAGATAACCTTTGATAACCCCGAGCTTGAATCCCACCCTATCACTTCGTCAGAAATCAAAGAATGCTGCTCCGATATTAAAGTCTTAGGCCGAAAGGAGCTGCGGTGAGTCCCGGTGTTGTTTTTGTTGTTTATATGTAGGATGTCCATATATGGAGAGCTGAAATCTGATTGGCTGTTGTGTTGTTAGTCTGTTGTTGTCATGGAGATCCAAGCTGAGGAGGTTCCTGGCTAAAAAACTGAAGCAGGAAGCCGAGCAGCTGAACCATGGAATCAAGTACGTGATTATTAACGCCATATAATCCATATGTCATACAGTAAAGATTCATTATTAACTGTGCGTTTTAACAGTCTCAGCTCAAACGAGGAGGAGAGCGATACTGACGAGAAGGAAAGCAAGAAAAAGGATGAGGAGAAGGCGACGGACGACGAGGAAGAGGAAATGGAGAAGAAACTGGCGGAGATGAAAGCCGAAGAGTTTGCCGATCTGAAACGGTAGATTTCATCACTGTTGTTTTAGCAGCATCGATATATCTATTGTACTTTTTGTTAGTATTTTCTGTTTTCATTTTAAAGCTGAAATTATTTTATTTTATTTTTTATAATTTTTTTAAATCGTTTTTATTAGTTTTAGTTGATTACTTTTACATGTCTATACTGTGTTTAGTTGTAGTTATACATTTAATTTGTTATTTTAGTACTAAACGAAATGTTCCCATGGCCAGTTTTTTATTTTGTTTCATTTAATGTTTGTTTTATTTCATTATTTCAAGTAATACAAAATGTTTTGTTTTTATATATATATATATATATATATATATATATATATATTATATAAAATTTATGATTTATATTTGTTATCTTTTAAATATTCAATTTAATACTTTTAATATTTAAAATTTAAAAAAAAAAATTATATATATGAAATTGTTTGTTTTTGTTTTATATTATGTTTGCATATGTGTGTGTATGTTTATATTTTAACTTTTTTAATTATATTTATACATAATGTAAATATAACAATTTAGATTTTATTTAATTTTTACATTTAATACGTAATTACATTTTTTTATAAAACAAATTATAGTTTTTTGTTTTGTTTTATTTATTTATATATATATATATATATATATATATATATTAATTATAACATTTAAATATAAATGAATTGTTTTATATATTTTTTTAATTCTTTTAATTTCTTTTAAACATTTAATTTTAATATTTACAAAAATAAATATTTATATATAAAAAATATAAGTTTAATTTCGTTTTTGTTATTTTGTGCTTGAATTAAATTACATGTTTCCTTGAAGTGTTTTTTTTATATTATTTTATTTCAGGTAATATTTTTTAATTGACAATTACCACCGCACACCTGTTGGTAATGGATAGGTGCGCAGGAAAGAGGATAAACAAATCCAAAAATCTCAAAAGTGACAGGAAATCCCGCACACTATCACAAAAAAAAAGTCACATGAAGGTCATGAGTCATGAAGTTTTGATATCTTTTGCAAGTATTGATAGTGTGCAGGATTTCCTTTAACTTTTGAGGTGATATTTTTTAAATGAACTAACGATAATAACTGCTGGACGAACGTCTTTTTCACCAAACACACATTCAAAACTGCTGCTTTTTTAAACGTGTTTGACTTAAATTTTGTGTTTTTGTTTCTTTTTTTTTTTTAAATGTCTGTATAGTTTCTAGTTTTAGTTAATTTAGTTTATTTTTTAGTTTGTTAACAATAACCCTGCTGTGAGAACGTTAAACAGGCATTTTTCACTAAAACCTGTTGTATTTTTACGTGTTTTTGCTGGTGAACAGGAAAAAGAAGAAGCTCCTGAAGGAGAGACGGAAGCAGAGAGAGCGAGTGGAGCTGAAGATGGATCTTCCTGGGGTTTCCATCGCTGACGCCAGCGATTCCTCCATGTTTTCTCTCGTCGGCATCAAAAAGGCCGAGGCAAGAAATCCCGGCGCTTCCTCCTGTAGGCGAGCGGTCCCTCGGCGGGCGTGTGCTGACGTGTTTCTCTGTCCTGCAGGGTCTCAGTGCCGTCGCACAGGGAGACATGAAGGGAGCGGACGCTCTGGTGGAGGAGGAGGAGGAGGAGGACATGCACCTCTCTGACGAGGACGAAGACGAGCGCATGTCTCTGGCCTCTGACCTCGACTCCGACGACCTCGAGGAAATCGAGATGAAAGAGAAGGAAATCAAGGACAAGATGCCCAAGAAGAAAAAGTATGGTTATTGTGAATATATTTATATTGTGTTTACATATACAAATATATAATAAATAAATATATAAACCGTACATATTATATTTAAAACCATTACTATATATATATATATATATATATATATATATATATATAAAAAAAAGTGTATTTTTGTTTTTTTAAATATAAAAGCATATCCAAATCATATTTATATTGCTGTACATTTTTTTATTAATATAAAAAGTATATAATTTATATACTTAAAATAACAAAATATAAACTTAATATGTATATGTATATTTTAATTTAATATTTTTATATAAAAATATAAATGTGAAATAAAAATAATATAATTTTGATATAGTTTTTATTCACATTTTTTTATATGTATATAATTTCACTAAATAAATATAAAAATATAATATAATTTATGTATTTAAAAGCAACAAAATATAAACTATATATAAAATGTTTAAAAACTTAATAAAAAACATACAATAAAAAATATATAATAAATGTTATGTTTACATTTGTATTAAATATAAAGAAATATAGTATGTAAAATAAAAATTAGTATTGTTTAATTTTAAATGTTTATTTAAGCGAAATAAAACTCTAAAAGTGCATTTTTAAATGCATAAAATGCATTTTTACATTAATTTTAATACATTTTAAATGTTTACATTTTTATAGTTTTTAATACATATAGAAATATATAAAAGTAGTAACATAACATTTAAATATATTTACTTAACCTGCATATAAACTGCACGTGTATATTATTATAAACAAATATTAATATAAAATAAAATTGTGTATTTTCATTGTAGCAGTAATTATAAAAAAAGTTTTTCAGAAACTGGTGAATGTTTGTAATATTTCACGTGTAAATGAATTAAATTTCTTGGTGTTTTATGGAAGAGAGAACATAACATATGTTTGAAACTGAATGAAGTTACAATTTTCCTTCTGGGCAAACTGTGGCTCTCAGTGTGTCGTTGAGGAAGCACTTTTATTCAGCGCTGTTTTTGCGTTTCCTGCAGAGTTTCGTTTGCCGCCGAGCAGCAGGACGACGGGGAAACCAACGGGAACGAGTTACTCGTCGAACTGGAAGGAAAAGACGATAAGAGAGAGCGCGAGACCAGCATGTGGTTCAGCAAGGTGTGAACCGCTCATTTAGACCAATGCGGATCCCTGAAACCGGTTTGCGCTAGATTTTAACGCTTTAACCTCCGCGCAGGACATCTTTGCTGAGCTGGATCTGGACGACGACACAGACGCCATGAGCGAACTAAAACAAACACAGCTGCTGCAGTCTGGGAAGGGCAAAAAGAGGAAAGCGAAGGCGGAGCCTGCCGCACAGGAAGAGGAAGTGCCCGCGCCCTCACAGGAAGTGAAGAAGGCTGGAGACGAAGACGACAGCGACTCCGATGACGACAGCAGCAGCGATGATGAGAGGTGACGCTTACATATTCGTTTACATTCGCGCTACGCAGGCTCAGTTCTGTTCTCTAAAGAAACTAACGTGTTTCTCAACAGGGAAATCGCGCAAATGAAACACGCCTCGGCGGCCGGCGGCACGGGAGGAGCGGCTGATGACGACAGCTTTCAAGTTGTTCCTGTTGAAAAAACAAGTCAGTTCAGATCTATATTCAACATTTGACATCAGAGAATTGTATTTATTACCGACTGTATTCGTTTGTGATCTTCCTCTTCCGCTCTATGGCAGCCCATAAAACCGCTTGCAGGAAAGTTATGAAATTTGGCACACAGATAGAGGACAGTCTGAACTGTCACCATAGCAAATTTGGAGTCTCTAACTCAATCCCTCTAGCGCCACCAACTGTCCAAAATTTCACTCATATTTATGCTAATAGCTTTTGAACCATAAGGGCTAGAAACAAAATTCTTCCGATTCCTCATTACGATTCGATTGCATCCTATGACGTCATTTTCCATCATGAAAATTACTTTTTCGAACTCCTCCTAGACCAGATCATCTTCAGACATGCCGACAAAAAGTTTTGGAATCAAACCGTTCTTGAATTTGATCGCGAATTTGATTAAACGTGAGGCTATATCTCCGTAACGCCTTAGCGTATGATGACCAAACCTCATGGTAAACTGAGGGTACAGTTTCGGCACAGTGCCACCTAGTGGTCAGGAGATATGAAAAATGGCTATTTTTGCTTATAACTTCTGAACAGTTAGCCCAAAAATCAAGAGACTCCTGGAGGGCCACTGTCCTGCAGAGTTTAGCTCCAACCCCAAATAAACACACCTGAACCAGCTAATCAGTGTCTAACTAGGCCCTAGTAAAACATTAATTAGCTGGTTCAGGTGTTTAATTGGGGTTGGAGATCTGCAGGACTGAGTTTGGAGACCCCTGCTTTAGATTCTCACAAGTCTCAATTCGGTGCAGCATGCCGAGTCGAATGATACCCAATTTTCCCATATCGGCATTTTGAATTTTGTCGTAAAATGCTGTATTTTATGAATACATTGGTGTATCATTACGAAAATATCATCAGTACTCAAAATGTTTCGAGAGAGCACCACCTTGTGGTCAAAATTATAATGAAATGTAAAAAAATTGGCCTATTGTAATTAACTGGTCTTGAGAGATTCTTTGGATCATGATATAACAATATAGATACCAATTTTGCCATAATCCGCTCCGATTTTCACAATCTTCAGACCTTGCCGGCATAATATGGAATTCAAGTTGATTTGTCAAACTGTTCTCGAATAACATGCAAATGAATTTGATTATTCTCCGCAACGCTTTAGCGCATTCTGACCAACTTGGTGTGTGTTATGACAAACATGACCTGCATGGGTTCGGCTTAGTGCCACCTAGTGGTCAGGAGATATGAAAATTGGCTATTTTTTTTATAACTTCTGAACAATCTGGCCAAAAATCACAAAACTGGTCTCTTTAGATTCGGTGCAGCATGCCGAGTTAACCAATACCCAATTTTCCCATATCAGGCATTTTGAATTTTGTTGTAAAATGCTATATTTTATCAACGCATTGGCATATCGTTATGAAGCTCTGTAAGTGTCATCAGCACTCAAGAAGTTTCGAGAGCGCACCATCTTGTGGTCAAATTATAAAGTTTAAAAAATTGGGCCTATTGTAATGAAACTGGTCTTGATCGATTCCTTAGATCATGGAGAGAGCATCGATACCAATTATGCTATAATCGACCAAACTTCCTGTGCGCCATTTTAAATTTCTTTAAAAACCTACTTTTTCAAACTTCTCCTGGACCATTGCTCAGATTTTCACAAAAATTGAAGCAGATCATCTTCAGACCATGCCGACATAAAAATATGGAATTCATGTTGATTCGTCAAGCCGTTCTTGAATAACACGCAAACTAATTGAAATGAAACGTGATGCAATATCTCCACAACTCTTTAGCGTATTGTGACCAAACTTGGTGTGTGTTATGACAACCATGACCTGAGGGTACCTGCACAGTTTCGGCACAGTGCCACCTAGTGGTCAGGAGATATGGAAATTGGCTACTTTTGCTTATAACTTGTGAAGGGTTTGGCCAAAAATCACAAGACTGGTTTCTTTAGATTTGGTGCAGCATGCCGAGTCAAACAATAACCAATTTTACCCCTTAAAATGCTGTGTTTTATGAGCGCATTGGCATGTCATAACGAAACTCGGTAAGTATCATCAGCATCAAAGTTTCGAATTATAATGAAATTTCAAAATTTTGGCTGCTTATAATGAAATTGGTCTTAATAGATTACTTGGATAATGCCGAGAACATTGTTGCCAATTATGCCATAATTAGCCGAACTTCTTCAACATTTTTGATTTTCTTTAAAAACTTTTTCGAAAGACTGTCCGATTTTCACCAAATTTGAGACAGATCATCTTCAGACCATGCCAGCAAAAAGTTTTGGATTTTGTGTTTATAAACAAAACTGTTTTCATATACTGCATCAACGAATTAGATGATATAATGCCAAACTGCATCTGAGGCTGTATCTCTGGAAAGATTTGGCATATTGACACCAAACCTTGTGTGTAATTGTCACCCAACACTGACCACACCAGATCATTTTGGTGCCAGTGCTCAAAAGTAATAAGCAATTATGTCACATTACAAGTGATTGTATTTATGGGCTTTTGAACCATTATGATTAAAGTAGTCTCCATTTGTCTTTACTCATTGTTGCAGTTGGTCTGATGCTCCATGCCTTGATTTTTAACTCCTCATTCTGCCTCTGTGGTGTTTGGCCCCTTAATTGCTGCTTGTAGCTACATTTATTTTGTGTAATCATTTTTTTGTTTGACAGATAAACGTGCTCGGATTCTTGACGCAGAGGGTTTGGCGCTCGGTGCTCAGATCGCCACCTCCAAAAAGAGAGCGCGAGACCTGATCGACGGCTCCTTCCACAGGTGAGTGCGCAGACATCAGTTAGCCGTCATGTTAGCCGCGTGTTTCTGAGGTAATAAAGCCGTCTTCATGCTGTTCTTGCAGGTTTGCAAACTCTGAGGACATGACCGAAGTTCCCGTCTGGTTTTTTGACGATGAAAAGAAGCACCGGAAGAGGCCTATTCCTGTTTCCAAAGAAATGGTGGAAGAATACAAGCAGAAATGGCGGGAAATCAATGCCCGTCCCATCAAACGCGTGGCAGAGGCCAAAGCCCGCAAGAAGAGACGGGTAAGATGATGTCAGCAGCTTTCAGATAAGCGTATTAATTAATAATTAAATTAAAGGTAATCAATAAAATAGTTATGGTAAAGTCAAGGTATTTATTATTGTTGTTATTATTATTATTAATATATTAATATGTATGTTTAATAGTGTTTTTAATGTTACATATGTTTATTTCATTTTACTAGTTTGAATTTTATTAATAGTTTGTTTTAAGTAGTTTTTCTTGTTTAGTAGTTTAAAGGTTAAGTAAAAGGGTTAAGTTTATTATTATTATTATTATTATTATAAAATACTAAAGTATATTGTATTATTTTTTTATATATATATATATATTAATCATAAGCAGAATAATTTAAAATATCGTTGTTATTTTCCACTTGTGATTTTCAGATTATTATTAAATTATAAAATATATTATTGTATTATTGATTAATAATTATCAATAATATTATTTTGGTTTTTTTTTACATTTTAAAAGATTCTTGTTGTGTATAAAATCTTTTTTTATTTATTTTTTTTATTTGTTATTATAAAATAAAATAATGTATTAATTATATTTATTTTATTGATATTTAGATTTTCTTTTTATAAAAATTTTGTTATAATATATATATGTGTGTGTGTGTGTGTGTTAACATTTTATTTGATATAAAATTTATATATAATGTGTATATATAATGTAAACATCTTTTAAACAGACATTTTATCTATTAATAATAATAAACTGAAAATCATAAGCAGAACATAAACTTATTATTTTCCACTTTTCAGAGTATTGATAAATAATAAAATATATTACTGATTTTTTTTAATTAATTTGTAATTTGTTTTATAGTTTTTTTTATTTAAAAGACGTTTAATTTTTTTTTCTTGTATATAAAATCTTTTTTTATTTTCCACTGAATTTAATTTTTTTTAAATTATTTTTGTGATCTATAAAATAAAATATTGTGTTAATTATATTAATAATTTTATTGATGTTATTTAAACGTTCATTTATTTAAAAAAAAAAAATTTTTATTATATGAAATGTTCAAAAATTGTTAGCCACTGGAAAATGGTAATGAAAAATTCAAACTGAATATGGCCTTTACATGCATTTTTTTTCTTGTTGTAGACGTTGAAGAAGTTGGAGCAGGCCAAGAAAAAGGCTGAAGCCGTCGTGGACACGGTGGATATTTCAGAGCGAGAAAAAATGGCACAACTCAAAAGGTCAGTCTCGGTATCGACGCGTCGGCTTCTTTTCACGTCAAACTCATGAAAACTCATTTTCACTTTCCTTTGTTCACAGCATCTACAAAAAGGCTGGCGTGGGTAAAGAGAAGCAGGACGTCACGTATATTGTGGCCAAGAAGGGCGTCGGACGCAAAGTGCGGCGTCCGGCCGGAGTCAAGGGCGTTTTCCGTGTGGTGGACGGACGGATGAAGAAAGACACGAGGGCCGCGCAGAGGAAGGAAGACAAGCGAGGCAAAGGAGGGCGGGGCAATAAAGGAGGGCATGGCAACAAAGGAGGGCGGGGCAATAAAGGAGGGCATGGCAACAAAGGAGGGCGGGGCATGAAGGCTGGAAAAGGACGTCCAAAGAAGTGAGCGACGCCCCTCGCGCCCTCAATCGGACAGTTCATTTAGCTAACCGTGTCGTACTGACTGGATTATTAGCGCTGTATGCTAATATACTCCTCCAGCCTCTTGTTACTGACAACATGCTGTTTTGCTCGGACTTTGACACACTTGATTATAAATAAGGGGCTGAACCTTTAGACCAATCAGACGTGGCTCCAACCGTTGATGTTTTTCAGCACTGTTAAAATGCTGCGTGTTTTGATGTTTAACATATACTTTGTGGTATATGAACTTCAGGTATATATGGTAACCTCCTGATTTTTCTGGATTAATTATGCCAATGTATGTGAAAAAAAAAATCTGCTTGGATTGTTAGTGACTTTTAATAAATACAAATTGAAACCGACAAATTGTGTCTTGGTAAATTTACATTTTATTTGTGCACATATGTATATGTACACACCAATCAGGCATAACATTATGACGACTGACAGGTGAAGTGAATAACACTGATTATCTCTTCATCATTAGTGGGTGGGATATATTAGGCTGCAAGTGAACATTTTGTCCTCAAAGTTGATGTGTTGTTAGTTGATGTGAAAAATGGGCAAGAGTAAGGATTTGAGCGAGTTTGACAAGGGACAAATTGTGATGGCTAGATGACTGGGTCAGAGCATCTCCAAAACTGCAGCTCTTGTGGGGTGTTCCCAGTCTGCAGTGGTCAGTATCTATCAAAAATCGTCCAAGGAAGGAACGGGGAGTGAAGGCTGGCCCGTGTGGTCCGATCAAACAAACGAACTACTGTAGCTCAAATTGCTCAAGAAGTTAATGCTGGTTCTGATAGAAAGATGTCAGAATACACAGTGCAGACCAGTCAGGGTGCCCATGCTGACCCCTGTCCACTGCCGAAAGCGCCAACAGTGGGCACGTGAGCATCAGAACTGGACCACGGAGCAATGGAAGAAGGTGGTCTGGTCTGATGAATCACGTTTTCTTGTACATCACGTGGATGACCGTGTGCGTCGCTTACCTGGGGAACACATGGCACCAGGATCCACTATGGGAAGAAGGCAAGCCGGCGGAGGCAGTGTGATGCTTTGGGCAATGTTCTGCTGGGAAACATTGGGTCCTGCCATCCATGTGGATGTTACTTTGACACGTACCACCTACCTAAGCATTGTTGCAGACCATGTACACCCTTTCATGGAAACGGTATTCCTTGGTGGCTGTGGCTCTTCCAGCAGGATAATGCGCCCTGCCACAAAGCAAAAATGGTTCAAGAATGGTTTGAGGAGCACAACGAGTCTGAGGTGTTGACTTGGCCTCCAAATTCCCCAGATCTCAATCCAATCGAGCATCTGTGGGATGTGCAGAACAAACAAGTCTGATCCATGGAGGCCCCACCTTGCAACTTACAGGACTTAAAGGATCTGCTGCTAACATCTTAATGCCAGATACCACAGCATACCTTCAGGGGTCTAGTGGAGTCCATGCCTCGACAGGTCAGGGCTGTTTTGGCAGCAAAAGGGGGACCAACACAATATTAGAAAGGTGATCATAATGTTATGCCTATGCCGGTATATATATCTATTTTATTTTTATTTAATAGTTTTTCTTGAAAAACAGATTCTCAAACAGCCTGTATCAATACAATTATTTTTTTTAATTGAATCATTGATCTTGTTTCATTCAGAAGCATTTAAATGTAGGAATTCGCAAGAATCGCTCCTATTAGCGTCCGCATACGTTTTGATACCAGTAACTATATCTGGACATACTAGCTATGCCGTATCTATCGCGAAAACCAATCAACAATTCAATGCAAACAGAATAGTTTCACAATTTGACTGAATCGGCGCATACAAATTCCCAGCTAACAATTTGTGGTTCACCGAATGTTGTGGGGACGTTAGTTTCTGCTTCACAGAACAGATATTCTAATGGTGTGTGCACACCAAAAGCGACTTTTAATTATTTGCGCGAGTAGATTACATACAAAGTTGTGAATTCGCGCCGGGCAACGGCAATGACGCGAAGTGGGCGACGCGTTTGCCGCAAAACGTGTGATATTCGCCTCAATCGCGTCTCCCGCGCAAGTTAAAAAATTTCAATTTGAGAGGAAAATTTACGACGCGTTGTCGCGCAAGCCAATCAGCAAAGAGCTTATATTGTCACGTCCGGTTTGACAGGTTATCAAACTGGGCACCCGTCATCCAGGTGCAGTTTATAGATTAGACAGTGAAATTCACCGAGTTGTGTGCGCCTCTGAATGGTGTTGTGGCTCTCCGGCGTATATGGGACTTCCACAACAGGTACAGAGCCATTGTTATCTCCAACATGTTTGATGACGGAAAAAATGGCAGAAATAAATATTGTTGTTGATGTGCGTGAAAACTCATCGCGAGATGTTTTTATTCGCGCAGGTGACGCAAAAAACAAGTTATCTAGAGCGAATATTCGCTTCGCTTTTGGTGTCCACACACCATTATATTCTCCATTTGTTAGCCAGGAACGTTTTCTTTACATAAATGGAACGTTCCTGTTAGGTTTGCTGAACATTCACCTAACATTTTTATTTGGTTTCCAAAAAAATACCCATATGTGACCCAGGACGACACAAAACCAGTCATAAATCGCACAGGTATATTTGTGGCAATAGCCAGCAATACATTGTATGGGTCAAAATTATAAATGTTTCTTTTAAATGCCAAAAATCATTAGGTTATTAAGTAAAGATCATGTTCCATCAAGATATTTAGTAAATTTCCTACCGTAAATATATCAAAAATGTATAATTATTATTATTATTATTATTAGTAGTAGTAGTAGTAGTAATATGCATGGCTAAGGACTTCATTTGCTAAGGACTTTAAAGGCGATTTTCTTTCTTGGCCAAATATTGTCCTATCCCAACAAACCATGGAAAGCATCAATGGAAAGCTTATTTATCCAGCTTTCAGATGATGTATGGATCTCAATTTCAATTTTTTTTTTGTTTTGTGGTCCAGGGTCACATATGTGAACGTTAAGGGAACGTTTTGTGTTCCTACCACTAGTTTGCTCGTTTATTATGTCTAATTAAGTGTTTACCTGTGTAGACGTGTTGGTGAGAAGTTTCTTTAAACCTCAAACCCAAATCCTCGAGTTCTGGATGGATTTGACCTCTGAGGGAGGCCGGAGGGCACGCGAGCGTCGACGCGCGTCATGAAACGTCCCACGCCGCTGGACTGCGGTGACCCAGAAGACTGGCGAGATTGTGAGGAGAGGAGGAATGAGTAAACAAGAGGAGATGCAGTGAAATACATGGATTACCTCACATCTCACATGTCTGACTGGATGATTCGCTCTATTGTGGCGGGAACAATAACGGCCGCGCGTGGCGGGTTTAAAAACCCCAGAGGCGCGCGGACGGACCGCAATCTTCGCGGGAGACAGTAGCCGTCAGAGAGGTACATGGAGCGAGATTTGATGTTACTAACTAATTTGAAACACACTTGTATCTACTTTATTAGATGTTTTATAGTTAGAAAGGGCAATCCGTGACTTTTTGTGGAAATCTGAATGCGTTTGCTCGTCTTTAAATGATAATTGTTGTCTTTAAATCGTCGAATTGGTGCAAACAAAAGCTTGGTTTGTTCTGTGCGTCCATTTGCAATGCATTTATGGCACATTTAGTGAGATTGGTCATGAATGGCTCTCTTATTTGTCCTCTGAATGAGTAATTTGTGTGTTGGCAGCGTCCAGGCTCGAGTTTGAAATGTGCTGATCCAGTTTGTGCTGCGCACACGATTCGCATTCACGCTTATTATTATAAAGAGATGAATCTTGATTGATCGGCTCGATTCGAGCCAAAAGCTGACGCCACTGATCTGCTGTTGTTCACGGACGGGATGATGCTGGACTCGCATCAACTGTGCACAAGTTTCTTTTTATAAAAAGTGCCATCACTAACATAGCTAACTTTTGTAATACTTCAAGATGCTTTCAGATCTCTCCAAAAGTTGCATCGGTAATATAGCGATTTATCATCTTTATGACATGAATTAAAAGTATTTATTAGAAGCAAAATGAAAGGTTGATTTTTCTATACGTTATTGTTGGAATATAATGATAAAATGAAAATACTTGTTAACATCGTATTATATTTTAAATTACACAAATGTATCATTATAAATAAAAACTCTTATAAATATTTTATTCTATATTAAGCTTTGGTTTCATGTATACGTTGTGCATTTAAAAAAAATGTTATTGCTCTTATGATTGATTGATATGTTATTATTATGTTGTTGTATATTTATTATACAATTATAATTGTATTTATCCAATAATGTTATTATTTGTATTATAAACTAATTTACATTCTATTGTATATATTATGTTGTGTGTTTATAAAAATATAAATGTAAATTATCCTATGATTTATTACTGTTATTATTATTTTACATTTTGATTTGTTTATTAGTATATTAATTAACATTTTGATCTTATATTATTATTATTGCTTATATTGTATATTTATTATTAAAATTATATTCTTATTATTATATTTATTAATAATATTTTTTTTTTACCTTTACTATTATTATTATTATTATTATTATTAATAATAATAATTTACAATTGTATTTGTATTCATTATGATAATTTGCATTTTATTTTATATTGTTATTTATATGATGTATATTTAATTTAAAAACATAAATTTAATTTATCCTCTAATCCTTTATTGTTATTATTATCATTTTTATTTATATTTTAATATTATTGTTTATATTGCATATTTATTATTACAATTATACATGTAATTTTCCTATTATTTATTATTATTATGTTAATTTACATTTTCTATTATTAATAATAATATTAATAATTTACATTTGTATTCATTTATATATTAATTTAAATTATTTATATGTTGTATATTTATTATAAAATATAAAGTTAATCTATCCTGTAATTTATTATTTTATTTATTATTTAAAAAAAGTCAATATATTCATTTTATTTCATAGATTGTTGTATATCATTAAAATGATAAATGTAATTTTTCCTATTATTTATTACTAGAATTAGAATTAATTTAATTATATGCAGGGATTTTATATATATAGAATTTTTTTTTTTTTTTACAAATGTTATAGTAACAATGGTATTTTGTCTTCATTTTTTTAAAAATAATGTATGTTTTAAAGTGTTTATCAGGAGAAGAATGTATTTCTTTCAAGGAAAGTAGAAAGAAAATGTTAGTAGTGTTTGCCATGCTGAGTGGTTGCCAGGCAGTTGCTATGTGTTTCTGATTGGTTGTTGGCACGTTGCTATGCGGTTGCTAGAGTGTTTTCTGGTGATTTGATTCATGTCTAGAGCACAAAGTAACCTCTAAGCCTCGGTGTCAGAGGTTTGATGACATCTCTCGTGAGTCGTGTTTTTAGGGTGGTTTCTCGAGCGCTAACCGTGAAGTGTGTGTTTGTGCAGGACGCTCTCATTGATGGTGTTCACTCTGGTAGGCGGGGCCTCACTGTGTGGTGTGGCGGCCCTCGTGCTCCTCATCATCTCCACAGCAACAGACTATTGGATGCAGTATCGCTACTCAGGAAACGCAGCCAATCAGGGCCTCTGGAGGTTCTGCATCAATCGCAAGTGCCACGCCCACACGCTCACCGTGGGTGAGGACAGTCGAACGCATTACATTCACTGAGTGTCAAATTATATAATATATATCAGTTTCTTTTTTTAAATCTGTCTTTCTGGGTAGGTCGAATTTCTTTTTTTCCAAAATATAATTTCATGCCATGTTCTATAAAAATATAAAAAATAATATTTATGCATAATTTAATATTTTTTTAAGAGCATGTAGGTCAATATTGGAAGAGTAATATATATATATATATATATATATATATATATATATATATATTTTTTTTTTTTTTAAATTCAAAACAATTTAAACAATTAATATTCCGTTTTATGTTCTATGACAAATATAAACATAAACAATTAATATAAATATAAACAAAAAATGCAATATAATGTAATATGTAATATTTCTGTCCATCTAAGTAGGTCAATACTTAAAGAATATTTGATTTTATTATTTTTGTTATATTTTTATAATTATTAAAATATTTAGTTATAATTATTAATAATATAAAATGTAATTTTATGTTTTTGAAAAATAATTATTTAACCATCTGGGAAGGTTAATATTGAAAGAATGTTGCATTATTTATTAATTAATTTTATTTTAAATATTTGTATGTTTTTATCAAAGTAATTTCATGTTCTATGAAATATAACGTTTAAATATCTTGTAATAATCTGTATCCATCTGAGTAAGTCGGTATTAAAATGTTATATTATTAATTTAATTTTATTTCATTTTATGTTTATATATATATATATATATAAATTATAATGTATATTATTTTTTAATAATCTGTATTCAGCTGATTATGTTAGTATTGGAAGAATTTATTTTGGTTATTAAAAAAAAAAAATTCAAAACATTCTTTCATATGTTTTTTGAAGAAAAAAAAAAACATTTTTTATTAATCTTTGTCCATCTGGGTAGGTCAATATTGTAGAACACGTTATTTCATTTATGTTTTATAATTTTCACGTTTTTATTTTCTTTTTAAAAACAATTTCATTCAGTTACTATGACGGCTCTCAAAAGTACTAAACAATCCATCACACATGAATAGTTTTTCATACAGTAGTTTACAGAGATCTGCAGGACCTCGAGTATCCCAGAATGCTCTGAATCTGTGCGTTTTCCCCCACAGCATTCTGGGACGCCACACGTGCCTTCATGCTGCTGTCGGTGCTGGGCTGTTTTGCTGGAGTGGTTCTGGGCGTCACCGCGTCCAAACGAGCGCGGAGCAGACGAGTGCGGACCGGAGGAATCGCTCTGCTTCTGTCTGGTGAGGATCCATCACAACATGCACTCATTACAGACAACTCGTGTAAGAGTAAGATGATCAATGTTTGTAACTGCTGGTCATTAAAAATGTAATTTGATTGTTGAAATGATTTAAACAGACACTGTGATGTGAAGCTATTCATTTCCTGTCAGATCCAGTTCATTCGTAGCGTGATTGGTGTTGTTTGTGTTTCCTGTAGGATTTCTGGCACTCTTGGCTCTGGCGATCTACACCGGCATGACCGTCAACTTCTTCGGCAAGCGCTACATCGACTGGAGGTTCTCATGGTCCTATATTCTGGGATGGATCGGCACCATACTGGCTCTGGCAGCAGGTAAAGATTTGTTCGTAGTTCACACGGAAACGATACCGGTTGCACTTTGAAACCCGTTTGTGTTTTCAGGCCCTTAAAACACCGTTGATGTGTAAATGAACGGCCAAAACGCACAAGTTTTCCTTTTTTAGTTTTTAAAACGGTGTGGCGTAAACGCGCCTCAGAGTTATGCAAACAAATTATTGAATCAGAGTCATAAATCAGCGAGTAGATTAAAGAGTCGGTTCGTGTGATTCAATGAATCGATTCGATTGTTTCAATGAGTCGACTCAGTGAAACAAATGAGTCTATTCTGTGAGTCGATTCATTGAGTCAAGTTTATTTAACAACTATTTGAAACCTTTAGGAATTGATTCACTGAATCAGATATCAGAGTCAGTCGAATTAACTGACCAACTCAAACACCATTTTGAAGTTTGAATTTTAAATGCAACTCGTAATCAAATTGAATAAAACATCTCATATTTGTGATTTGAATGGCTTAAATGTTTTTTTTTTTTTTAATTAATTAGTTAATAAAACTGTTGTTAACGGGCCTTTAGAGTGATGATGCAATTGAATCAGAGTTATGAATCAGTGAATAGACTCACTTGATTCACTGAATTCGATTTGATTCAGTTAGTCAATTCAGTGAATCAAATTAATCGAATCCATGAATCAAATTAGTCTATTCCGCAAACGAGTCGATTCACTGAGTCGAATTTATTAAACAACTATATGAATCCTTTAGGAATCAATTCACTGAATCTGAGTCAGTTGAATGAGTTGAACTGAACACTGTTTTTGCTACTGAAGTTTAATTTTTTTTTAATGCAATTTGTAATAAAATTGATTAAAAGATCTTGTATTTGCTATTTGAATGGCCAAAATGCATTAAAAATGTCATTAGTTGAAAACTGTCGTTAACTCACCTTTAGAGTGATGATGCAAATGAATAACTGAATCAGAGTTATGAATAGACTCATTTGTTCCACTGAATTCGATTGAGTCAGTCGATTCAGTGAATCAAATTAATCTAATCCGTGAATCAAATGAGTCGATTCACTGAGTCAAATTTATTTAACAACTATTTGAATCCTTTAGGAATCAATTCACTGAATCCGAGTCAGTTGAATGAGTTGAACTGAACACTGTTTTTGCTACTGAAGTTTAAATTTTAAATGCAATTTATAATAAAATTGAATAAAACATCTCGTATTTGCTATTTGAATGGCCAAAATGCATTAAAAAATGTTATTAGTTGAAAACAGTGTTGTTAACACACCTTTAGAGTGATGATGCAAATTAATCATTGAATCAGAGTAATGAATCAGTGAATAGACTCGTTTGATTCACTGACTCGGTTCATTTGACTTAACGAGTCGATTCATTTGACTAACTGAATTGACTCACTGAATCAAATTAATACATTTTTGCTACTGAAGATTAAAATTGTAAAAGTTTTAACAACATTATCATCTGTATGAAAAACGTATGCGTTTTTAGTACATGTTGTCGTGTAAACGTCCCCTGAATTTCTCTCCTCTGTATTCCAGGAGTTCTGCAGCTCTGTGCCTATCAGAGAAGTGCCTGTGAAGCGGCGCCTGCCAGCGTCTCTGACAGCTGATCAGCACAAAACACTTTAATCAGCTTCAATCCTGGAGGAAATAAACTGCTTTTGGAGTCTTTCCTGGTGCATGTTTTATTTTTCCAACCGAACTGATGTATCCATTCACAGGTTAAAACAGAGGCTTGTGTGTCCAACAGATGGCGTACAGATGCAAAACACCATCTGAGGAGGAGTATATATTTAGCACACAGACGCTGATCAATATGTACAGAAACGCATCAGTAAACCTCTTTAACAAAGCTTCAAAAAGTGCACACAGTATGAGTTTGTCTTCTTGCAGTTTATATGCAAAAGAAATGCAGGGATTTACAACAATTAGATATAAAATAAAGATTATTTAGTGTAAATGTTATATGAACTAGTAATGTTTAATATAAACATTTTATTATGAAATAAGTCTAGTGTTAGTATTCTTCAATTTAACAAATGTTTGCTAAAAATCAATCTGAAACCAATCATAAAGTTGACTGACATGTTTATGTTTTGCATCTATGTTTTATGTTTATAAACCAGTAAGTATTAATTTGATTAAAATAAAACCAGCGTTATGATTTTTTTTTAAATTTAAAAAACATTTTCCATTTGGAAAAAAATCAATGTTTGATGAAACCAATTATACAACATTGTAATATATAAATCACAAAGATTATTAATAAATTATCTTTTAAAGTCCTCCTTTTGCTGCCAAAACAGCCCTGACCTGTCGAGCCATGGACTCCACTAGACCCCTGAAGGTGTGCTGTGGTATCTGGCACCAAGATGTTAGCAGCGGATCCTTTAAGTCCTGTAAATTGCGAGGTGGGGCCTTTCTATCAGAACCAGCATTAACTTGAGCAATCTGAACTACAGTAGCTCGTCTGTTTGATCGGACCACACGAGCCAGCCTTCGCTCCCCACGTGCATCAATGAGCCTTGGCCGCCCATGACCCTGTCGCCGGTTCACCACTGTTCCTTCCTTGGAGCACTTTTGATAGATACTGACCACTGCAGACCGGGAACACCCCACAAGAGCTGCAGTTTTGGAGGTGTTCTGACCCAGTCGTTTAGCCATCACAATTTGGCCCTTGTCAAACTCGCTCAAATCCTTACACTTGCCCATTTTTCCTGCTTCTAACACATCAACTTTGAGGACAAAATGTTCACTTGCTGCCTAATATATCCCACCCACTAACAGGTGCCGTGATGAAGAGATAATCAGTGTTATTCACTTAACCGGTCATAATGTTATGCCTGATCGGTGTATATTACAGTTTATAATAAATCAAATTAGTGCTGTTAAAATTAACGCGTTAATGTTGCGATCAAGTTTAACGCATTCAAAAAAATGTAACAATTTACAAATATTTCAAATATACTGTCTGTGTTGTGTTTAAAGATTCAATGTGAAAATTTACAATATAAAAAATATTTTAAAAACTTTAATGTTAAATCACGATTAATGAGTTGATTCACTGAGTCAAATTTATTAAACAACTATTTCAATCTTTTAGAAAACTGAATCAGAGTTGAACTGAACACCGTTTTAAATGCAATTTGTAATAAAATTGAATAAAACATCTCGTATTTGTCATTTGAATGGCCAAAATGCATTAAAAAAAAAATCATTAGTTGAAAACATTGTTAACGGACCTTTAGAGTGATGCAAATTAATTTTGAATAGACTCATTTGATCCACTGAATCGGCTCAATTCGATTGCCTCAGTGAGTCGATTCAGTGAATCAAATTAATCATATTTTTGCTACTGAAGATTACATTTTAAATGCTGTAGAAGCCAGATGTAATGATGGTTCATCCACTAGATGGCGGTGTGCACCAGGGGTGTAGATGCTGTCACCTGTTAATATCACATGATGTTTAAACTATATTAAAACTTCATTAATTCAAATACATTTTGATAATGCCATGTCATTGTGAAACCTTGTTATAATCACTTTGATATTCTTCACTTCTAGTTTGTTTGGTGCAGCACAATATCCAAGATGTTTTGGTGGCAAAGTAATAACTGAAGCAGTCCAAAGCGCAGTTCATACTAGAGACGCACATCGCGAAGTGAACAAAATTATGCGCGAAAAACTGCACGTCACAACTGTACCGATAAGCCTGCGCGACGTACTTCAAGAAAAACCCTAAGTGGACGGGGAAAAAACACACGACGAACACAATCAGGTTAGCCGCGATGATAAACAAGCACTGGATCTTCTCGCTCCGGGATCCGATTTCCAGCTGTTTCCTCAGTGTGTAGATGACTCGTACGGAGCAAAACAATATGATGAGAAACGGCACGAGGAACCCGACGATGTCCAGCACGAGAATGAACGCCAACGGCAGTTCCTCTTCTTTATTCTTCTGAAAGCACTTGATCGTGCTGTTATGCTTCGGATCGTCCACTCGATGGAAAGCCGCGCTAAACGAGCACGTGACCAACCAAATGAGCGCGCAAACCACCAGAGCGTTTCGACAGCACAGAATATCCCTGGCCTTGATGGGATACTTGATGGCCACGTAGCGCACCACACTTATCGCGGTGACGGTGAAGATGCTCACGTACATGTTGACGTAATAAACCGACACCAGAACATAACACAGCTCTTTGTTCGTTTGGTCCCAGAGTTTGGAAAGCTCCTATGTCTTTTCATAGTAGGACGCGATGCGGACGGGAAGAAGCACCAGCACGACGCAGTCAGCGATGGACATATTGGTGATGTAGATGTTCATGTAGGTCCATTGTGCTCTGGGATGCCGGAAGAACATCACCAGGACGTATGTTTCCCGGGACCCCCAGGATGAAGGTGGGGATCAGCGAGGCCAGCTGAAGGTTCTGGATGCCAGCGGTGATGTTCAGGGTGCAGTTGGACATCTTCAACCTGAATACACACTTGATAATTACACTTCGCATTGTCTTGAGTCAATTCAGTTCACATGTACCAGATCTGGGCCGACACTATGTTGCTGTCTGGGTTGTCGATTTTTTTGTAGTGTAAATATAATTTATTCTGAAGCAATATTCTCCGCTTTGACATATTTCAATCTGCATATTTGTGATATTTACCTTTTATAAAGGGCTTTATTCCCCTAATCTTATTAAATGTATGCTTCATCTTTCATTTTAAATTCTTAAATTTGATCAATAAATTCAATTAATAATAAGACACTATAGGGCTGTTACCAATCAAATTCAATCATTTACATTGAAAAATTACAACTGCATTAAATAAATATGTTATGAGATTGTTTTAATATATTTTTTGAAAATACAATTAAGAAAAGAATGATACTTTTAAACGAAGAAACTAAACCGCCAGTAGGTGGCGGCAAGTGACCGTCTTAATGAGTCGATTCGTTCAAACGGCCGATTCATTCAGGAATGAGGCAGTTGTTCATGAACGAGTCACTGAATCTTTCAACCGATTCGTTCAAAACGCTCAAAATTTCGAAACGAATCATTCAGTAATGAAACACGACTGAGTGTTGGTGTGAGATGCGCTGTGGTTCTGATCTATTTTCGCTGCTGAAACAGAACAAACCAGTCAATATTGTGTCTAAAATGTAAGTGACTAATATAAACTACTTGTTTATTGAACTGTCGTATGAAATCAGTGTCATTTTCAATCGTGATGGTCTTCAGGAAAACTTGCTGCTCTGCTCATTTGTTTCGATTTCTCCTCGAGAGGCTGCGCAAACCTCAACAGCGCAACTTTGTTATCATCAGTACATTATACATATCATTGTCCACTATCTATCGCCACACACTAAACGTAACAGTAATTCTTGCGTTTTGGTGATTCCCTAGTTATTGTTTTGTTATTGACTTTTTAATCTGGTCGGGCAAGTAAAATTCTCTTTGCCTCACAACTGAAGAGGCCTCGGCTTGCGCATGAAAAAAAAGCCTTCAAAATTAATAAAAATGCTTCCAAAAACCAAGATATGGTGCAAAAAAGTCTTCGTATAAATTCTTGATTTTAATATTTATAAGCAGTACCACATGAACAAAAAGTGCTGTTTTCCTGAATATCAGCACGTTTGCAAATGTGATACTGATTTTATACAGCAATTCAATAAACAATAGGTTTATTAGGTGACTTACATTTTAGACACAATATTGTCTTTTTCCTCTATTTCATGGGCGGCCAAGGCTCATTGATGCACGTGGGGAGTGAAGGCGTGTGGTCCGATCAAACAGACGAGCTACTGTAGCTCAAATTGCTCAAGAAGTTAATGCTGGTTCTGATAGAAAGGTGTCAGAATACACAGTGCATCGCAGTTTGTTGCGTATGGGGCTGCATACTCTTTTATGGAAAGGTGTTCCCTGGTGGCTGTGGCTCTTTCAGCAGGATAATGTGCCCTGCCACAAAGCAAAAATGGTTCAGGAATGGTTTGAGGAGCACAACAGCGAGTTTCGTTACTGAATGAATATGTGTTTTATGAATGAATCGTTCTAATGAATGACTCGACGACTCACTCCTGAATGAACCAGCTGCTTTAGGATGACTCAACGAATCGTTTGAGTGAATGACTCACTCGTTAAGACAATGATTTGCCGCCACCTACTGGCGGTTTTAGTATCATTTAATCTTGGACGAAGATTAAATGCTGTTTTTGTTTTCAGTCGTGATTGTTACAATAGTTCTGGTTAAGGAGATAGAATGCGTTTATAAATAGACTTGTGCTGTTCGATTATTTCTGATCCAAAAAATGTTGCGTTTGATTTTTTTCTTCATCGGAATGGTAAGAAACTTGTTAAAGGTTTTGGCATTTGCTATGTCATCACAAAAAAAAAAAAAAAAAAATCATAGACATGATTAGAAAAGGTGAAATGGTCCTGAAAAAATAGGCGCACTTGTACTCCTCGCGGTCACAAATGAGCGCATTGAAATGAATGGGAAACAAATTTCACCTAGTGAAAACTTTTGGTTCTGCGGCCAAACAAAATCTTACTGAAAGCTCATTTTGTGAGACATCAACCTCAAATTTGGAACACAACTTGTTTAGATTTAATATTTGTGTGCACTTTTCATAACACTGGAAACCCTAACGCTCAAAATAATCAATTGGTTTGAGTAGACCCAACTCAAATTAAACAAATTAGTTCAATCAAATTAACTTTTATGAGTATTTAGAATCTTCTGAGTTCACAAAACTGACACATTTTAAGTAATCTGAATTGTTTCATAGTTTTGAGTTTTATGAACTTGTTTCTTTTAATTTAGACAAACTTAAATATAACAAACTGGGCTGGGATTTCAATTTCCCAGCATGCTTTGCCATTACACTCAAAAGGGAGAGTAAATGCTAAAATTAAGTGTTATATAATGTTTTTTTGTGCAAGATTAATGTTAAATTTAGTAGTGTTTAATTTTTTGTTATTTATTGCTGCCCTCATTCAGCTAGTGCTATGCTATGCTAATGCTATCAAAGCATTGTGTTACCAATTAGCAAGGTAGCGTTTATTTAATTAGCAAGTTAAAGCTAGCCAAGTTTCCACTACTAAAAATATTTGAGATATGATGATATGTATGAATTAGCTTACTCAAATATTTGAAGTTAAGAGCAATTAAAAATCTGTTTAAGATCTGCTGATCCTACATCCTGATATAACATCACATGAAAAACTACATGGTATTTTACAGGCATTCAGTGGGCAGTCCTTAAAGGTGTTGACCTTACACACAGCCTTAGAAGTGACCACTAAAACAAAAGCATCTAAAGACATTAAAGGCAATCACCCCCGACTGTGTAGATAATAGTACCCCAGATGGTATCAGCAGTAATTGGTCACGAGAACTAAGACTATGTAAACATTCACACACAGTTTGACTCTTAGTAGGAAGATCAAACACTGACAAAACCCACTCACTGTAAACTATATTGAATCTAACCAGTAAATGCCATCATATTTACCTTGAATGCCCAATGCAGTGTAGTTCACTGCATACTTTGATACTTTGCAATCTGCATTACTTCTGTATTTCTTGTAAGCGATGCAAACGGTCGCTCTGTAGTTTCTTTCAATTAAGTGTCGAATTACCGAATTACAAGTTTTATAACATGGCCAGAAAGAGGGTTTGGTTGTACAATGCCTTGAATCTTTCTATTAGTTATTAAAGACTGCCTAGTAATCACATTTGTTAAAATTATTCATATGTCAGAGGTGTAGTTAAAATGTTAAAATTCTATATTTGTAGATATTCTAAATGTGTATATAAAGTTTATGAAGATGTATTGCACATTATTATTACAATAGCAATATGTAATATAACATGAGCATTGTGAAGTGTTGATGGAAAAATAGATTGCTCAAAATACATTTTGAAGTTAAAAAAAAAACACTTACCTTTTCACATGCTCTACTAGAGAGAACAAAAACTGAGATCTGTTCCTCTACCAGTGGAAACACTCAGTGTCCTTCAAAACAAAAACAGAAACTCTTACTTTATGTAGGTATATATAGGCTATGTAAATACATTGAGACGGCGATATAGATCACACACTTTCTTTGGTGGATCTGTAGGGCAGAGTTTTACTTTATCTCTCTAGGTGTTTCGGTTTTATCTGTTCCTGGCATCGTCTAGGCACTTTAAAGAATCTGATTGTTCGAATGGTTCGTTCAAATGAACCGATTCGTTTGAGCGCATATTGTGGGAACGTCGACGCGGCATTTTTCGTGTTCTTTTTTTACGTTAAATCGGTTAACTTTGGCTGTTTCTGTTGATTTAGTGGAAACACCTGTTTAAGTTTGCCACTAGCACTGATGAGACCCTGACTGCTGTTATTTTATTTCCATTGTGATTCACAACAATGTCCATCATACACGGAGTTTCACTTTTGTGCTAAACAATTAAAGGGTTAAAATGGATTGAAGGGAATAAATAAATAAGTTTCGTTTTAGGTCTAATTGTTGTTATGAAGTAGTCAATTTAAACTATTTGAGAATAATAATTTATTTTAAAATGTGCACACATTCAGTCTTACTTATTAGTATGTATCTTCACGTTTCTTGGCTCGTCACATTCATTTGTGATTTACATGAATCATGATGATAGCACGGCGAAATTTCATCAAAAGTTAAGTAGTTTGCATAGTCTGTCGGTCGCTGAACATTTCTATCATGAACACTGTCTAATATTTACACCATTCATTCCACGAGCTCTCGATGCCTTGTGACCATAGACTGTAAAAAAAGATGGACGTAGTGTCCGTGACGTCACCCATAGGTTTCTGAAGAGCGTTTCTGAAGCCTAAAGTGCGACCGTTGCCATCTTGTCACCGCGCGTCACTCCCGGATAACTGAAAATGGGAGCTAACAGGTGGAGTGGGTGGAGCTAAACGGCTAGTAGTGACAGAAGCGGCAATCCACCTGTCACTCAAATTACTTTAAGGCTTAATATAATTTAAACTCACCAAAATTCAAAATTCACCCCCTCACAGTTGTCATGAAGGGCAAAATTAGCCGTATAGACCAAAACCACAATTTGTACCAGACTGTAAACGTGTTTTTTTTCTGCAGTTAAGTTGGGCATTTTAACATGGGGCTCAATGAGATTCTGCTCCCTTCTGGAGCCTGTCTCTAGCGGCCAGTCGATGAATTGCAGTTTAAGTCACTTCCATATTGGCTTCAAGAGAAACTGGGGGAGGTTGCCGCTTGGTTGTGACCAGGTTGTTACAGTTGAGACTGCAAGCCCCGCCTACTTTTATTTGATTGGCCATCTCGATCATTTTGACATTGACGAGCGCTGTTAGACCAAGCCTGCCGCACTCGTGTTGAAAACTGAAGCCAAAACGTCTCGATCGCCCCAAGGTGGCTGGTCCCAGTATAGCTCCTAACCCCCGCCCCTCCACGTATTCTAATGGACGCGAGACAAACTAAACAAATTACGCTTAAAATAATTTTTTTCCCAAAGATGGTTTCTGTCATTTTAGGCAGTTTTTAATCAAGCTTATTTTTATTTCAAGTGTTCGTTCTTTAAACAAGTTTGGTTTTAGCTAGCTATTTGATGCTATAAAAACGGGGGTGTGACGTCATGATTGACAGTTGTGATTGACAGCTTCTCTGAGTGAAGTAGTCACTGAAGCACTAACAGACTTTTTTCGGGATTTTCGGGAGGAGATTGGAGCTTTAGCTTTAATTTCTACATTTCCATAACTGTTCATTTCATACCGACAATGAGTTGTTCTGCATCTGCGAGAGTGTGGGCGGGCTTTTGATATCGCGGCTCTACTTCCTGCTCTCTACTGTGCAGACTCGGTCCCAAATCTGTGCAAGATGTCAGCGCCATATTCGGACGTTGGGTGCTTAACTTTTCTTAAGTGGAAGGTAGTGAAGATACGTCTGCCATATTTTTTTCACGGTCTATGTGTTAGACCAACGGTTCTGTGTTACCGCTGAGGTAGAGCAGCCAAAATGTAATCAGCTGAAAAATTTTACTTTTAAAGCTTTTAGTCATCCTAACAACAACAACCACAAACATCTTTACTCATTCTACACTAAAATAATGAGGTAAGACAAATAAAATGAGAAAATATGAATTCTATTTTTTTTTTTATTCATAGATCAGACAAAATCATTTGCTCTAAGTCGCGCGGCGAATACAATGCTGTTATTATATATGGAATTAATTTTTAGGTTTATTATGGAAAAGCTAAAATGTAAATAAAATGGTGACTGACTAAAGCGACTTCGGGGCTCTGCCCTTATTCGGATTGAATAGGCAGGATGCTCTTTTTTTAATTTATTTATTATTTATTTTTTTGGGCAGGATGATCACTTCCAATAGAGTGGCGCAGGTATGACATCACTTTGTAGGCCAAAACGCGGAAGCGAGTTAGCATTTTAGCACTTCCAGTTCCCTCGTACCAAACATCAATGGGTTTTTTTGAATGGGATTTTGTTGCTGAAATGGTCTGTGGTGAACACAAGCTCAAGACACTTTCACGTTTTATTCTACAACATAAAATAGTCATCAGTATTGCCCCACTCGTGATTTTTTTAAGCTGTTCTTGAAAATGCCGGTTGCTAACAAGTGGCTAATGGGACTACAGAGGCTGTCGGGGAGATTAAACGTCATCAGCCGAACAGGTAACCTCAGTCCGCATTTACAGCTTTATTATGCTCATAATTGTGCTCTTATAAACTATTCTAACTCAAACTTTCTGGGAAAATGTTTTGAGATAAAAACTGTTGTCGGAAGCTTAGTGGGTGATGTTGAAATCGCAGGACGGTGTAGTCCGTTTATAGCCTACCTTTAGCTTTTTACTTCTGGCGACTACATTTAGGCTTCAAAATTAATAAAAGTTGTGTTCATGTGTGATGATTATCTTGATGGACAAAACATGTAAGTACTCTATAGAATAGTGCACGTATGACGTCACTTTGTAGGCCAACCGGCAGTTAGCATCGCACTGGTTCCCTCGAGAAAAACCCAATAGGATTTTCCCATAGGCTTTTGGATTATTGCTAAAAACAAGCTCTGTGATCAACAAAAGTTTATGATAAAGTTCAAGATAATTATCACAGATGAACACAACGTTTGAAGCCTAAATGCAGTCGCTAGAAGTAAAAAGCTAAAGGTAGGCTATAAACGGACTACACCGCGGTCGCTCGACTTCAACGTCACCATCACTAAACTCTTTCGGTTTTTATCTCAAAACATTTTCTCAGAACGTTTGTGTGACTAGTTTATAAGAGCACAATTATAAGCATAATGAGGGCGTTTACATGTTCGGCGTGATGACGTTTAATCTCCTCAACAGCCTCTGTAGTCCCATTTAGCCACTTGTTAGCAACTGCCTTTTTCAAGACACGTAACAGCTTAAAAAAAAAAATCACGAGTGGGGCAATACTGATGTATTTTATGTCATAGAATAAAACGTGAAAATGGCTTGAGCTTGTGTTCACCACAGACCTTATTTCAGCCATTTAACAAAAAACCCATTGACTTTGGGACAAGGGAACTGGAAGTGCTAAAATGCTAACTCGCTTCCGCACGTTTTGGCCTACAAAGTGATGTCATACCTGCGCCACTCTATTGAAATTCGCCCACGGATGTGAATCACACACTCTAATGGCGCTTTTCCACTCGACTGTTTGGTGTCGTGTCACAAATCCAATGACACCGGTAGTGACGATTCTCTCTGACCAATCAGTGATTGGCAGTGTTTACGTGTCACATTTTAGTATCGGTACGGCTCAATTGGAATCTCAACCGAGGTGGTACTATTTAATGGCTCGTTTCCACCAAGCCGTACGGTTCAGTACGGTACGCAATTTTTGCCGTTTCCATTGTCAGAAGTTGTGACAAATTCTGAACCGTACCACTTTTTTGGCACCCTTCTGTTGGGATACCTAGCACAGTAGTCCAGTACTAAAGGGTGGAGCTAGACTCACTGCAGAACGTTGATTGGTTGACAGAGAATCGTCACTACACCACGCCTACCAAATCGCTGGCGAATCGGATTAACATTGGAAATGCAGGTTCTGTTCCTTTAAACAATTCATTTTATTAGAACCTTCACTCAAAATGTTCCACGAAGTTTCCCGATAAAGTTAAATACTGCTCTTACCACAATGTTTTGAGTTACATAAATCAGGTTTTTGTTGTATTAAGATACATATGTTCCAGTGATGGTCAGTTTAATTCAAAGTTTACTTCATTCCCAGTTGGAAAATACAGCTTTGGCTGGTAGCCGTGGAAAATAGTAGCACCATATGCTCCAAAAAACAAATCGTATAAAGGAAACCACAATTGCACCATTGAGTTTAACAGTTCAGAGAAGAAAGATAAACACTTTACTCATTGTACAGCTTAAACTACTTATAGTTTATTAATCCTAGACTGGTTAGTTAGCGTAAATAATTCTTTTTTTATTAATGCAAAAGCAGGGTTTAATATTGCAGTCCTTTTCACAAAAGCACTTTATAATGAAAGAACAGTTAAGAAGGCTTGCTGTCTCAATCTGCAACCCCGTTATAATTACATTCACATTCTTCTTTTTCATTTTGCTTTGTGCAGCACATATTCCATGAGGTTTTGGTGGCAAAAAAATAGCTAAAGCAGTCCAAGCCGCAGTTCATACTGGAAATGCAAAGAGCGCCGTGCAGGAAGTTGTGCGCGGCCATCTTATCTGCACAGCTGTATGTTCTCGCGCGATTGTTTTCCGCGACGAATTTAACCAAGTACCCCAAGTGGACCGGGAAAAAGCATATGACAAACACAATGAAATTGGCCGCGATGATGAACATGCATTGGATCTTTTCAGAACGGGATCCAATGTCCAACTGCTTCCGCAGAGTGTAAATGACCCTGACGGAGCAGTACAGTATGATCAGGAACGGCAAGAGGAACCCAACGATGCCCAACAACAAGACGAATTGCAACGACAAGCCTACCTTGACCCTCTGGAAGCACATGGTTTTATCGTTACTAGAGTCCTTCAAGAAGTAAACGAAGCTGACACCGAAAACGAAGAGCCATATGAGCACGCAAACCATCAGAGCTTTTCTACGAGAGAAAATAGTCCTGGCCTTCATGGGATACTTGATCGCCACGTAGCGCACCACACTTATGGCGGTGACGGTGAAGATACTCACGTACGTGTTGACGTAATAAACCCACAAAACATAATTACACAGTCCCTTTAATTTATCTTCCAATTCCTTGTCGTAAAAATGAATCTTAACGGGAAGGAACACCAATAGAATGCAGTCGGCGATGGCCATATTGGTGATGTAGATGTTCATGTAGGTCCATTGTGCTCTGGGACGCCGGAAGAACATCACCAGGACATATATGTTTCCCAGGACCCCCAGGATGAAAGTGGGGATCGAAGTGACTTTTTGTAGGATCGTGACTGTGTCGGTGATGTTAAGGGTGCAGTTTTCAATTGTGGGAATTTTCAACCTGTGGGAAACGGGGAAACCAATGAGCAAAAAGCTCCATTAATGTAGTCCATATGACTTATGCACTAGTTTTCGAAAGTCATGCAACAGTTTAGTGTGAAATATTGACCTACAAAGATGACCTAAAACTGACATTGTTTACTAGATGTTGTATTTATGTGGATTGGATTCATAGACTGTAAAAAATGGACGTAGTGTCCTTGACGTCACCCGGTTTCTGAAGAGCAGTTTTGAAGCGTAAAGTCGGCTGGTGTCATCTTGGCAGCGCGTCACTCCCGGATAACTGAAAATTGGCAAAGAGGCAGGATATGGGTGGAGCTGAGGTGACGTGATGGCTAACAGACAGCAGAAAAACGGCAATCCACCTGTCACTTAAAGTGGCCACGCCCTTATTTATGCATATACAATAATTTAAACAAATGAGTTATAAAAAAATTCACCCCCTCACAGTTGTCATGAAGGGCAAAATTAGCCGTATAGACCAAAACCACAATTTGTACCAGACTGTAAACGTTTTTTTCTGCGGTTAAGTTGGGCATTTTAACATGGGGCTCAATGAGATTCTGCTCCCTTCTGGAGCCTGTCTCTAGCGGCCAGTCGATGAATTGCAGTTTAAGTCACTTCCGTGTTGGCTTCAAGAGAAACTGGGGGAGGTTGCCGCTTGATTGGATTTCGGTAATTTGTACTCAGTGTTGCCAGATTGGGCGGGTTCGGTAAAAACTAGAAGGGATACAGCTATGGCCACTGGGCATGCGCACATCAATATTGCGTCATTTAATTACTGTATTTGCATTAGTGTAAGGGTAGGTTTAGGGTTGGGGTAGGTGTAGACGTTAATAAAACACAATCTGGTAAGTGGCAAATTTATTTATTGATATTTTATCATGAGATTTTCCCTCACTTCCGGCTGTTGCTGTATCCCTTCTAGCCACAATCGGCGGGTTCCCGCCCAACTGGACGGTTTTGAATTTGATTGTGCAGGTAAAAACGGGCTTGGGCGGGTGGACAAAATTTGGGTTGGTTTGGGGTCAGTTTGGAGGTTTTCAAACATCTAAATTTTATTGTCTAATTGGTTAATAACAAACTCAAGTGTGCATGTACTCCATAAAACCAGTCATCATGACGTTACTAAACACACAGGCCCAGCGTAGAGCTGGCGTTGGTGGTGACGTCGCCTACGAGCACGTACTTTTAGCCAATCAGCGATCAGCAGGCAGACGCGCTCATTCGGTATGTATCAATGAATGGCTGTGGTGTGTGCATTAATGTGTGTGAAATGCCTGCTAATTACGTTGTTTATTCTGATCACTTATATTGGGCACTTTTTGCACATAAATTAGTTTATTCTTACTGTTTTCCATGGGTTAAAGTCATCGGTTAATTTCGTAATTATGACAGTTTCCACTTCGACATTTTAGTCATGCATGACTGTATTTGAATGTATTTGACCTGTTTTGATCCGTTTTCCTGGGAAAGTGATTTATTTTTATTTTATTTTGTCATCATTATTTTGTGTTAAAGAGAAAAATTGTGCTAATCAACCTTGATTGCCATGGCAATATTATATCACATTATTTTGGCAGTTAAAATTTTGGGCGTTTTTTTCTTGGATTTGTACGGTTTTAGTGTGCTTTTTGGGCTGGAAATCGTCGACCCAATCTGGCAACACTGTTTGTACTGTATCTTTCAACAGCTGATAGGTTCACGTGCCGCTTCAACTGAGGCGCTACCGCGATGGGTCACGTCACATTAAAGCGCGCGAAAACGGTATTTTGTTAGAATTTCGTAATAAAATTGATTGAATGTGAAAGCTGAAACTTTGTTTCATATCAGAAGTAACAAAGCACAAAGCCTATTGCGGTTTATTGGATGGGAGGCACCAGCTGCCCTAGGCAAGATTTTACTTGGTGCCCACATGTTATCAGTCGTGTTAAGTTGTGGAAACACTGGTAATGCATTGATTTAATGTGAATTTTACAAAAAATGTTGCTATTTTAAATAAACCTGTATATAAATATCATTGCTAATTTCGGCAAATACATTTTAAAAATGTCATATATCCTCTTAAAACTGCACAACTGTAGAGTAAAAACATTAGGCTATTAAAAAGTGATATTACATGCGTTTATAAAAAAAACTGACATGATTTTTTACAAAAATCACACTGAGTACCCAGAACAGCTGCTGAAAAGTTTAAGGTAAAAATAACTGGAATTAATTAGCGAACATTAGTATTTTACTACTATGCAATTAGATAAACTGTTCATTCATTACATCACTTTACCTCTGTCTGTATCCCTTCCCTTTATCCCTATCTTCCCTGCATCAGAGGCTTCGGTCTTTTTGACACTGTGAATTCGGCCATCCGTCATAAATAATCAGGCAACTTTCACTGTCTGGCGCGAGCGGCCAAGCACCCTAAAAAACCCTAAAAAAAAAAAAAAAATAGGCCTACATGTATATTTATTGATGTTTTAACCTTAATTACAACACTAATTGTAATATAAATAATACAAATATTAGAAGAAAAATATTTTAAGTGATCATTAATGGACCATAATTATTGCACAAATATTACTTAGTACCAAAAGATCTCCTCAAAATATTCAATAAGTATTATTGAACTAAAATAGGCTATAGAACATTTATTTAATTGAAAAATAGTATATAAGGTGTATGGTCACATTTGACCACCAATGAGTATGAGTGTGACCAATTAGTAAGGAATACCTGAGGGCTAAATACATGAAAAACATTAACATTAATGTTAACAATGTAGCATCTCCATCACTCTCCATATTACTGTAAATGTGGTTGACGTAATAATCAATGCACACTATGCTGTACTGTTTACCAAAAATTGCTGCAAATACCTGTATAGTGAAGCTGTTGTCCATTCAAATGTATTGACAGCGATGGTTTGTTCAGAACTATTGAGAGCTCCATGAATCACGTGACCGCGCGCGCCGCCGGGAGATGAAAGCATGACGCAACTCTGTTTTTCAACGGCTCTGGCTTTAACTGTTATGCCACATTAAGTGCGCCAAAACGGCATTTATTGTTTGAATTTCGTATTAAAACTTTAAATGTAAAAGCTTAGACTTTGTTTCATATCAAAAGCAGGTTTGGCAATTTGGCGTGAGATTTACTCGGGCAGAGTGAGAGCCTGAAAGCGTGTGTGTCACGCCAAATGCGTGAGAGTTGGCAACCCTGATCCTGTCTACATTATATGCGGCGAGAGGCGACGCGACACAACAAATCCCTAACGTTAAACTGATCGCGCGTTCTATTTCTGACCCACTTCAAGCACTCGCTGGGCGGGGGGAAACTGATGCGGCGGACCGGGAAGAGTCGGACTCGGGGGACTTAAGTTTTTTTGGTAATATGTCAAATTAATATTAATAAAATAGTACCAGTAATAAAACAGGAAAAATCATTCATTTTGGCGCTCCTGTGGATGAGTGGCGGCCCTAGCATTTGCCTATTCCGCCTATGCCCCGGCCCTGGGAGGCACGATAAAAATATGTTCAAAATAAGATACTGGTTCTTCAAAACGAGAATCGATATTTTTACCCAGCCCTAGTTCTGAGTGACAAGGCTAAGTAGATGATGAAAATATTAATTTCTAAACAAACTATCCATTTAGAAGCAGCACATTTCACCAGTCAAACCCACATACACTCTTAAAAAATAACGGCATCAGAACCGTTAACATCTAAAAAATAATTTTCATTTAACACTATTATATTAGGTTTCTCATTCAAACAGAATTGCATTGTGTTAAACTGACTTGAAACAGTTGCGTTTTAGCTCAACTCAATATTTTCATTTTGAAAGAACGTGTTTCAGTTACGTAGGCCGAAAATAACATTTGATGCTTGTTCAATTTACTTAAAGCTGCTGTCCGTAACTTTTTTTGTGTTCAAGATTTACAAAAATTATATAATGAGAATGTACAACATGAATCCATTTTCCAAACTGTGTTTTTGTCTTACCCTGAATCATTATGGCACACTTATAATAAGTGTTTATATTGGGACTATTTTAGACCGGTCTGGTAGGAACCGCTGCGGAGGAGCACAGTCCCTGCGTGACTCGCCATAGACATAAACAGAGAGAAGTAGCTCCGGCTGCAATGTTCTTCCACAAGACGCATGCAGTTCTGTTTATTAACCGCAAAAAGTTACGGATTGCAGCTTTAAGTAAATTAAGTTAATCCAACACAATTCTTTTCGACCACTTAATCCATTTGAGTTGAGAGTACATAAATGATTTTAGTTGTTTTAAAACTGCATTATAGTAACCAGGGACAGGGTTTCCCCTTCCCATCATGCTTTGCACAGGACTGGATACGGAGAGTAAAGTCGAAATAAAATGTTATTGTATGCGTTTTTTCATCAAGATGAAAAAATTGGGAGACTTGTTAATGTTTAATGTTCTTTTATTTTTATATTTAAAAGAGATTCTGGTATGTTAGTGTTTTTGGAGGATATCGTTGTGGAGACGTGTAGATCATGTGCTCGGGGTGAGGACTTGCTAATAACAACTAAAGTTGTTTTATTAATAAAAAACAACTACTTTGGGCATGCCATGGATGTAACAAAACCATCTTCTGGCTAGCCAATAAGGTCTTCTTGTTAGATAACATTTGTAAGTGTTATAAAAATTGTATTTCACTAAATAAAAATCAATTAAACTGGATTACTTGTTTTGGTTTGTTTGATATTAATTTTAGAATTGAACAATAGTTTTGGACAAAATTAAGAATGTTAACCTGATTTAACAATGGCATTGAATTAACCTTATGTAAAAAACTTAAGTTTACTAAAATAATGTTAATTAAATTCAACATAACCTGGTTACGTGGAACCTGTTGACATAAATCCAACGTATAATTTTTTCGTGTGCACAAAAGGTTCTGCAAATTCTCTTTAGATTATTAAAATGGTTCTTTGAGAAACCAAAATAAGACATCAACCCCAAGGAAAAGAAGTAAATCCTTACCTTTTCACACAAATGACTAGCAGAAAGCCGTTTGTTCCTGGAGAAATCTGAGGAAAAGCTGATGGCAGTAGTTTCAAGCACAACAGGACTGTTATGAAGTTCTTCGTTACGCTACAATATAAATCATGCAGGAACATGCAAGATCTTTGCGTGCGTCCTTCAAAATCAACAAAAATACTGTGCAAAACTAAACTAACTCTGCTGGTCAGACCGCATACAACACGCTTCAGGAATTCTCTGTCAGGGTGGGAATGAGCCTTATTGCTGTCTGCGAGAACAACAGCACACACACAAATGGTTGCATGTGTTCTTGGTTTCGTCCAGCTGTTTTCTTTCTGCAGCACAAGCAGTATCAGAACCGATGACTAGATTCACCAAGCAGTTTTGAACGTGTCAAGACTTGTACAGTCAAGTCTCACAAAAACAGAACGTTCTGGCAGCTTTAACATGCTACTGATTTGAATATGGCAAAAGGAATTCTTTAATTATTATGTTGATGAACATGGGCGAGAGCCAGAAGGAGTTCAGCACGGGACATACGGCACGACCGAGATTCCTGAACCGGTTCTTTTTAGTGAATACAAAAACAAAAAAAAACCTTTTTAACCCTTGTGCATCAATTAAAAAAAAGTTACACTTAGGTCCATAGAGGACAAACATGTCCATGTCAAAAAAAAAACTCATAAAAAAATGAATATTGGGAGCACAGAGTTAAGTTTGGTCTCATTTTAAAGACGACCCTTGGCAGATTATTGCTGACGTCAAAAAAAAGTTTATGAAAGTGATTTATGAATATTTTATTTTAAAAAAATATATATTTTATGAAACATGTTGAACTCTAAAACTGCTAGAAAATCAAAGCCATGAATCTAAAAAAGCTGTGTTCCAAATTTGAGGTTTATACCCCAAAAAATGAGCCCTCAGCAAGATTTCGTTTGGGCGCAGTGCCAACTTTTCCCCATTAGAGTTTTTCTCTCTCATATTACAAGCACACGCAATTTTTTTATTACATACACACCACACTCTGATATCCATACCAACACACCCACACAATTATAGCTGCATAATTTATCCAATTGTCTTTATATGATGCATAAACAGGAATAAAGTGAGTATTTGCTTTATAGGCCAAACCTGAGAAAATGGCACCATCTGGTAAAATGAAAAAAAAAGTAAAAATTAAAATTTTGAAGCCTTGCCAAGAGAATGAAAGCCTATTAACAAAGATTGCATCATTTTATAGTTAAATGGCCCTGGGATTAATAATTGCAGTTTTAATGGGTTCCAATGGGGACATTTTTGTCCAAAAGGTCCTGAGAGGAAGTATTTTGTGTACCTAGTGCAAAATAGTTTTTTTAAAGGAAATGGGGGTGAAATATTAAAATTCCAATAAAAATACACACCTGTACCAAATTTTATGCAGTTGGCATTAACACAGGCAAAGTTATCAAAAAAACAAAACTGAAAAACGTCCATAAGGATGCACAAGGGTTAACCTAAATTGCTCATCTTGCGCTCCATCTTCAACTTCAAACTCATCCGACATCGTTGGTTTACTGTTTTTTGCTAAAGGACGTTTGTATTAGTCTTCATACGTGTGCTTTGTAAACACAGGGCGGTACTTCCACCTACGTCTAGCGTGACCTTTCCGACGTGATTACGTAATCCACGTCGCAGAGCAACGCAAGATCAGCAATTTAGGTTAAAAAGTATATAAATGTAAACTTTTTTAAATGGCCGATGGTTTGTCTAGATAAGACCCTATTCCTCGTGTGGGATCGTGCAGAGCCTCTGAAGCCCTTCCTTTGAAACTGCATTGATTTGGACCTTCAACCGTTGGTTGCCATTGAAGTCCGTTATGTGGAGAAAAATCCTGGAACGTTTTCCCTCAAAAAAAACGTAATTTCTTTTCAACTGAAGAAAGAAAGACAAACATCTTGGACGAGATGGGGGTGAGTAAATTATCAGGAAGTGAACTAATCCTTTAAATTAATTTGTTTAAATCATACCCTCATTGAAATCCCTAATATTGAAATCCTAGAATCGACCCTGGCATGATGTAAATCAATACTTAACATGAAATGACAATGAACAATACTTTTACAGCATTTAAAGTTAAAAAATACATTAAAATATAAAGTTGTATGAATGAACACGAATGCATTATGAATCAACAGTGAACAACAAGTACTAATGTAACCGTCTCCTGCTTTTGTCCATCCATATTTTAATAGTGTGGGAAAAGTCAGAACATCCTGAAAGTCCCATACACAAATTCAAGTGGTTGATAAATAAAGATTATATTTAGACTGAACTAAAGCACTGGTGACACTGAATTTCCTTAGCACTTGATTTATTCAAACAATGCCAAAGCCAGTCTCACAGAGACTACTTTGAATTACACACAATGCAATAAATAGACCAGAACAAGATGTTTACCAACATATTGATACAAAAACAATACAATAGTGCAATATAAACAGGTTATGAAAGTTGGGATTCTTGCATTGTGGTTATTAGACAGTCGTTGAGGGGACTTTGAGGTTGCGACGCCCCGCCGACGAGTTGAAATATTGTGCAAATCCATTGACCAGTCCAACTGGGAATCTCCATTTCGGTGTAAACTGCAGGAAAGTAAACACTCTCCCGAGAGATCCATAGGTTTGAACGAGCAACATGCATTCATGAAACGCGCTAGGAGCTCTCAGCGAGTCCAAGCGCACAAAGGATCTACCGCACTCCCACAATGCATTGCGAGTTAGTCCCAGCCCTGAGTGAGAGGTTCTTAGCACCGTCTAACACCCCAGAACGAATATACAGCGCCCCCTTCAGGATGGGAGAGCGCCTCCACACTATAAAGTGCACTACACGTCTCTTTTACAAGCAATCTCTTGAACATATTGCAACATAAGAACACACATACACACACGCACACAAAAATCATGCATATTTTGGACCATGTCGTTTTCGTCAAGTATCGCAATTCAAGTCCTGAATGGAAATGCTTTTTGGGTTTTTACGCAAACATGCGAGCACTTTTTTTTTTTAGCCGTAATTTGGACATTTCGAAGCATCCGGTTGAGATGCTTCAAACATCACAATACAATAATTTTTTTTTTTTCTTTTTCTTTTTTTTTTTTAAATCGTTCGGATTACGAAGAGACCAACGTGTCGGACTACTTCGTCTCCTTAAAGTATAAAAGACGAAACAAACGCGTTAAATACCTGATGTGAGCATTTTCTGTGCATAGACTATACATACAGTAATACTAAGAGTTAGATAGTTTTTTTTTTAATCGTTAAACCAAAATTCGGTTTAATAATCGCAAACCTCTCATTTGAGAAAATGAAAAGTTGAAAAACGGACGTCTAGAGGAAGAATGAGGCCGAAAGATGCAACCGTCGCACAAGATAAAGGAAGCAAGCGATCAGAAATACAAGGATTTTTGCGAGGAAAACGGACGAAGTATGTTTGGATGGTAGTAAAACAGTGGTCAAATGAAACGGAGCAAATGAAATGCTCTCCCACGGAAGAACCTGCAGTTTGTTGTTGTTTTTGACACTCCTTCGAGACAAACCGGTTGTCTTTGGTCGTTCAGGGCGAGTCGCTGATGGAAACTGCGAGTAAAGACATGCCCTTGTACTGTCAAAAGCTTCCCGTTTGGTTCTTTACTTGGCAAAGACGCAGAGTTTGGTACTGGGTAGGCGGCACGTGTGCAAATAAAGGTCCTTCCCAGCATTCCCTGCGGGCTTTTTTGGTGTTTTCTCCAAAGTTCAGATGACAATGTATGGACTCTTTATGTTTCTTTGTACCTGAAAGGACAAATAATATCTAATTATCTGATGCTTTCGGTTTTACACATGCAAGAATGTCATCAAATATGTAAGATGAGCCTTTACCCGCTTCGTACGGTGAATTCGGGAAGGGCTCCGAGAGATGTCAGCTGCTCTTCTAAGGCCACGATACGCAGGCCGATATAGCCAGAGGACAACAGGAGTAGAAACACCCTGCCGGAGACAGAAACACATCATTTCTCATAAACTACAATATCCGAACCGAAACAAACCCTGAGGGCATCTCGTCTCACACTATAAACACATTAAACCACATTCCTGCGCAGCTTCATACCGGCAACACCAGACGAGTTTGCCCAGTAGCCTATCTCTATTCATGCTGAGATCATCAGTGAGCTTATGATGATGCGTCACGCTATTATCTCAGATAAACAACAGAGATATTTCGGACTGGAAAAATGCGGTTGGCAATTACACTAAAAATGTTTAACGGAAGTAAAATGATATTTATCATTAGTCATGGCATGTCGTCCACAGTTTAACTAAATTAACAATTAAAAAAAATTAAAACAGTGCACCAACATGACAAAAAGTAACCGCCATTTGTAAATGATTTTTATTAAATATTTCAGTAGTAAACTACTTGATAAATTAGTTTAAGAAATATTGTATACTTTTTCTAAATATTTGTATAACAGTTTGATTATTTATTAAAAAAGGTAAATTTATAAATATTTTTTAAAATAAATTCTTTCCTAAAAATATTTATAAAACATTTATACAAATATTTCCTAAGTTACTTTTGTATGAATCTATAATTTAGTAAATATTTTTCATCATTTTTAATAAATATTTAATGAACTAATATTGTATGAATTATTTTTAGGAAATATTGTATAAAATTTAGTACATATTTGTATAACAATTTGATAAATTATTATTTTAAAAATATATTTAGCATTTTTTATAAATACTTGTTTTATAAATTATTTTTAGGAAATATTTCCCAAGTTACTTTTATTTAAATTTTGTATGAATCTATATTTAGTAAATATTTCTAAAATACTTTGTAAATCATTTAAAAGAAATATTTGTATAAATCCTTTTTAATATACATTTCTATAACCATTTTATTAATTAGTTTTAGGAAATATTCTAAATTATTTATGAAATGTATAGTCTAATTCTTTTTTAATATTTAGTAAACATTTGTATAACTCTGATCAATTTTTTTTTTTTTTTAAATATTGATATATTTACTATTTATTTTTTAAACACTCGTATAAATATTTTACAAATTATTTGTAGGAAATATCTGTATAACTATTTTATAAAAATAATTTAGAAAATTGTATGAATCTAAAATCTTTAGTAAATATTGTATAAATCATTTTAAGGTAATATTTGTATGAATCATTTTTCGTAAATATTTCTATAACTATTTATAAATACATTTTCTAAAGTACTTATAGAAATATTTACTAACTATTTTATCAATTCTTTTTTAAATATTTATATGTACTGTTTTTTAAATACTTGTATAAATATATTACAAATTATTTGTAGGAAATATTTGCGTGAATAATTTATAACTATATGATAAATTATTTTTAAAATCCTGTATACATTTTTTTCACATTTACTAGATATTTGTATAATGATTTGATAAATTACAATTTTTACACTTTTTTTTTTTTTTTTTTAGAAATACTTGTATAAATATTTTACAAATATTATTTATTTAATTTAATTAAATATTTTATAAAAAAATTAGGAAATATCTGTATAACTATTTTCTAAATTATGTTTTATTAAATATTTTATGAATCAAATCTTTAGTAAATATTTTATAAATCATTTTAAGGTAGTATGTGTAGGAATCATTTCTGTAAATATTTATAATACATTTTCTAAAATACTTAAATATTTAGTAAGCTTTTTTTTTTAATATTTATATATTTACTATTTTTAAATATTTCTATAAATATTTTACGCATTTGTAGGAAATTTGTGTGAATCATTTTTAGTAAATATTTGTATAATGATGATAAATTCATAAATATAATTTTAGTAATTATCAAATCATTATACAAATATTTAGTAATTTCCTTTTTTTTTTTTAAATAATTCTAAAATATTATTTAATTTAATTAAATATTTTATATATCGGTTTTCTAAATAGTTTTTATTAAATATGGTATGTTTTGTGAATTATTTGTTGTCCGTGTGTGAGTGTGTGTGAGACTCACAGAATCAGGTAGATGAGGAGGAGAGTGTTGAGGTTGCTGACTTCTCTCTGGATCAGGAGAGATCGAGCCCTGTCCGTCACAGTCCACACCCACGAACTTCCTGCGGGGACAGGAAGCAGAATCTCCGTTAGCCAATCAAACACAGCACAGCTCGTATCATGAGCACATGGCGAGGGCCGTACCCGTGTACTCTTCAGAGCTGTCGTCCTGCACCTGTAGTGCGCTCCTTGTACTCGGGTCTGGTCCAGCAGCAGGATTTTCTGAAACACAGGATATATTAACACCCTTGTCTCGACGTAATTGGGCGGTGGGATCTGCAGGCGCAGCAGGTTTGAACCAACCTCGTGTGAGTCTGGAGACAGGAAGCTCCGGCTGAGGAGACACGCGTCCTCCGTCCACCTCGTAAGAGTCGTCCAGACTCGACTGACTCGAGTTCTGCCGACAGACACACTGCGTTAACTCACTCGCAGACTTTACAAAGGGATTAGGAAATATTTGTATATTCAGTGTATTTTGTAAATTATTTGATGAAATATTTCTAACCAATTTATAAACAGAATGTATACACTATTTTCTAAAAGCTATGTTTAGTAAATGCTTGTATAACTATTTTACAAATTAGTTTAGGAAATATTTGTATATTAGTGTTTTTGGGGAATTTTTTATGAATATTTTCAGCAAATTTGTTGTATTTTTAGGAAATATTTTATAAATTTATAAAGGAGATATTTATATTTTACAATGTGTTTTAGGAGATATTTTCAGGAAATTTGTAGTATTTGTTTTCAGGAAATATTTCATAAATATTTTTAGGAAATTTGTTGTATTTTTAGGAAATATTTTACAATTAAATTTTTAGAAAATACTTGTATATATGTGTGTATGTAAATAAAAAAAAAAAAAAATATATATATATATATATATATATATATATATATATATATAATTTTTTTTTTTTTTTTTTTTTAATTTAATAAAATATATTTCTATAACTTTGAATTAATAATTAACTATTTTATAAATAGAAAATGTACACAATATTTTCTAAAATTAAACAATTTAGTAAATACCTGTATAACTACTTTTTGGAAATGTTTTTATAAACGTATCAATTATTAGAAACATTTGTACAAATAATTTTTAGGAAATATTTCTATAACTATTTTATAAATTAGAAAAAGTACACAACATTTCTTAAAAGTAAATATTTGTATAACTATTTATAAAAAAATTAAAGAAATATTTGTGTAAAATTGTTTATTAAATATTGCATGAAAATAAATTATTTAGAAATATTTGTATAAATATTTTACAAATTATTTGTAAGAAATGCGTGTATAAATATATCATTATTTGTTGGAAATATTTGTATAAATCATGTTTAGAAAATATTTCTTTAAACATAAATTAGAACATTTACACAATGTTTCCTATAACTAAATTATTCAGTGAATATTTGTATAAATATTTAACCGAATATTTTTCGGAATTATTGGTGTCATTTGAGCAGTCATGAGGAGGTCATGTGACCCGTGGAGTCCCTCACCACGAGTTTGGGCTGGTCGAAGCTGTTCTCGGCGGAGGAGAAGAGCGGGCTGCTGTTGGCACTTCCGTCCTGAGGAGCGAGAGCAGCGTTACATGAGCACAGGAAACATGTGATCAGTGACATCATCAGGGTCACACACACACACACACTCACCTCCAGATGAGGACAGACGGAGCGCAGGAGCTTATAACAGCCTTCCCTGTTCCGCAGAGACACGAACAAATACTGCAACACACACACACACCACATATTACTTTTGTAAAAAATAAATAAATATATATAAGGTTCATGTTTCAGAAAATTATTGTGTAATACGTTTTTATTAATTACATTTTAACCAGTATGCTTCACAAAAAAAAAAATACCGTAATGTCATTTTATTAATTAATTTATTTTTATTATTTGCATTACTCCGTACATTTCACAAAAAAAGAGATTAATGCATTTGTTATTAATAAAATGAATTAATACTGGAATACGTTAACTAATACAATTTTTAAATTAGCATTAATCAGTACATTTCAGTAAAGAAATTGCTGTAATGTGTTTTTATTGATTAATTTAGATCTATTAATATGCGTTTCACTAGAAAAAATTAAATTTAATTAATTTCTTTTATTAATTAGCAATTAGTCATTATGTTTCAGTAAAAAAAATAAAATACTGTAATATGTTTATTAATTAAACATTTTTCAAATCAGCATTAATCAGTTTCACTAATAAAATAAAATGACAGTATCTTTAGTGTTTTTAATTTAAAAAGAACAGTATTTTTCATTTTTAAAAATAATTAAGTTAAAGGCAATACAACAAGGCATTTTTTCCCAATTATGTTAATAAGAATTTGGGAGGAAAATGTTCTTAAATTGTCAAAAAATAAAAAAAATAATGTGTAATATATATATATATATAAAATAATAATTCATTGTCAATAATTCAATGTTTTTTTATATATTATATAAATATATTAATGCAAAAAATTATATAATATTAATGCAAATATAAATTAATTTAACAAGTTTTATACATATGTAAGCCTTATTTTTTTAAAGAAAATCAAATGTATTTTTTATAATAAATTAAATTTCTGCAAATATAATTAAATTTAAAAACAGTTAAAAAAATATATTAAGCAGTAATATATAATAATAATAATAATAATATTATTATTATATTTATTAGCATTAATCAGTACAAGTTTCACTAATAAAATAACAGTATCTTGCACTGATTAATGCTAATAAAAATAAATTAATACAACAAACGCATTTTTCCCCCATTATGTTAATAATAATTTGGGAGGACAATGTGCTTAATTGTCTAAAATATATATATATATATATATATATATATATATTTTTTTAATATATATATTTTTTAATATATATATATATATATATATATATATATATATATATATATATATATATTTTTTTTTAATATATATATATATATATATATATATATATATATATATATATATATATATATATATATATATAAAAAAATATAAATAAAATTTAAATAGATTTTTATTCCTGCAAATAGGAATAATTCATTGTCAATAATTCAATGTTTTTTTTACTATTTAAAGAAAATTATCAAATGTATTTTTTCCATTATAAATGAAATCATTTAATATTCCTGCAAATATAAATTAATTTAAAAGGTGTTTTATACATTATATAAATAATTAAAAACATGTTTAAAATATTATTTAGCAGTAATAAATAATACATTACTGCTAAATAATATAAAAAGCATGTTTTTAATTATTTATTTATTAGCATCAATCAGTACGTGTGTGTCACTAATAAAATTACAGTATCTTTAGTGAAACTTGCACTGATTAATGCTAATAAAAAAAATAAAATAAAATAAAACAAATGCATTTTCCCCCATAATTTGGGAGGACAGTGTGCTTAATTGTGTAAATAAATACATTTGTAAAATATAATATTGGTATATTTGACGGGCAGCTGATCCGGACAGGATCTGACCTTCTCTCCGTCGGCGGTGCGGACGGAAATGGCGTTGGGCACGAGCAGGGCGGTGTTCTGCTTCTTCAGGACGCTCACGCTGGAGACGGGGACGATCACCTGCGACACACACACGAGCGAGCGGCTGTTAGACGGAGCTCTGCAGAGCGGACCGTGGCGTGAGCGGCGGGTTATTACCTTCGTGTCCTTGAGCAGCACAGAGGAGAAGAAGCACAGGTTGCTGTCGGTGATGTACAGACGGCCGTGATAAGGCACTTCCTTCTGCAGCGCACAGATGTAGGCTAGAGAGAGAGAGCAGGAGGAGGAAGTGTGTGTGTTTAAGTGCGTCACATTGTGCAGAACAATCATACACGAGCAACACCTCAAATCTCTGTGATATGGTCATATTCCTCACCATGTAGCAGGTCCTCGCTTTCTGGGATTTCCGGGAAGAGTTTGTGGAATGTTTTGTTGTGCTTTATGAAACTCTGAGAAGACGAGAGGAAACGGGAGTTAGAATCGCTTTCATTTACGCCACAAAAGCGCTGAGAAGAGCAACGAAACGGCGTCTTACACTTCTGGAGTTCAGGCTCTCACTTCTCTCCAACGGCCGGTCCACATCCAGAGTGTGACACCTGCCAATACACAGCATTAACACGCATCACACACCATAATGGAGCAGATTTTTAAAATATGATATAAAATATAAGTATATATAGCAGGAATATATGTATATGAACTGATATTTTTATATGAAAATTTTTATTCCTGCTAATTTAATTAAATTAAATGTATTTTTAAAAAAATATATATACATATAGCATGAATATGAAAAAAAAAAAAAAATAAAAAAAAAAAAAAAAATAATAATAATAATAATAATAATAATAAAAAATATTAAAAATATATATAATTTATTATTATTTTAATTTTAATATTTATTATTATTATTATTATTAGTTATTTTTTTTTAATTTTTTTTTTAAATAAATTTATCAAATGTATTTTACCATTTTAAAATGAAAATATTTATTCCTGCAAATAAATTCATTTAAAAAATGTTTTTTAAATATTATATACATATATAACAGGAATATATACTTATTTTATATGAGCTGATATTTTTTAATAGACATTTATCAAATTTATTTATTTCTGCAAATATATTTAAATGTATTTTTTTAAATGTATACATATAGCAGGAATATATATTTATATATTACATAAAGTAATATTTTAAAAATAAATTTATCAAATATATTTACCATTTTAAAATTAAAATATTTTTTCTGCAAATATAAATTAATTTAATTATACATATAAACCTTATTTTTTACAGAAAATAATCCAATGTATTTTTTAAACAAATTATTCCTGCAAATATAAATTCAAAACACGTTTTTTTAAAAATATTAATTTATCAGTAATATATACTTAAAATAAAATATAAACTTATTTTTCTATCAAATTTATTTTTCGATTTTAAATTTACACAATTATTCGTGTAATCATTTTTAAAGATAAATATTTAAAGATCTTTGTAAATATGATATACATATAAAGCAATAATTATTTATTATATATATATATATATATATATATATATATATATATATATATATATATATATATATATATATATATATATATATATATATATATATATATACACACACACACACACACACACACACACACACATACATATAAATAAATAAATGATCAACTGGTTTTTCTATTTTACATTAAACTATTTCTGAAACAGCCACATTTTAGATATTGAAGAAAAAAGAAAAAAAAAAAAACATGCATAACTTTTTTTGTATTTCTTTAGTATTTTATTTTAGTATTTATTTGTTTTTTACAGAAAACAATTCTCATTGATTTAAAATATTTTCTTTATATGTGAAAAAGCCACATATTTTAGATATTGGTAAATGTAATTAAGTAATTAAATGGATATATATAGATATATATGGAGAGAGAGATATATACACACACACACACACACACACACCTTTTCTTGTTTGTTTCTTTATCCATTCATACACGTCCAGCAGGTTTCTCACCGATCATTACAGTAATTGTTCGGCTGTTTTAAAGCAGCAGAAGTGGTTTAAATGTGAAATAATCAGAAGTGCGTGTCTTACCTGGGCGGGACCGGCCGGCTCAGGCTCTTGGCCTGCTGTTGAATCTCAAGCTGGTTTTCCTCCAAGCTGAAAGCTTTCCTGCTTCCCAGTTTACTTTTCGTCCTCCCCTTCTTCACCTTCCCGGGGATCGTCCCAGCGTCCACCACATAGCTGTGAAAACAGCGCAAAACCACCGTGAGCCTCATTACGATCCGCCAGCAAAAACTTTGACCTGCCTTTACAAGAACCGCTTATAAAACGCCGTAAACTCAGACAGATGGGCAATAGAGGCCATTTTGACTATTTAATAAGGTCAATACCAGGAACAAATGTCATACAGCTCCAGTTAATGAGTTTCTCTCAGTGTAATGGTTAAACAGAGTCAAACACACTATAAAACGGCCACAGTTTGAACTCTATACACAGTACAAAGCCAAGACCCGCTCTCCCATACCTGTACAGATGAATCCCATGCCTGCGAGATAACCGTAAACTCAGAGATCTTTCCATCCTCCAAAAGTGAAGCGCCACAAAGCTGGCCTCAAGCCATACCGCGTCGCCAAGAGCAATAAAACCAAACCTGCGTCGAATCTAAATACAGATCTCCGTCTGCGCTCGCCTTCTAGCAGGAGCTGCTGCCCTTCCCTGTATGCAAATGAGCGTGGGCGGGGCTTCTGACCCCAGGTGGTGTGAGCTGATGTAATGGAACACCTGCATGCAGACGCAAGACTTCCAGGTGAAAACACGTCCAGAAGAGAGAGAAGAAGAAGCAAAAGCAAACACGCTTCAAGCGGAAAGTTTTCAGAAGAGGAAGTCAAAGAGCTGGCATTCTTCACCTGATAAGGCAGGAAGTAAAACTCAAAGTACCCACAAACCACCTCCGTATTTAGCCAAACTTTGTTTGAAATGTCCATACATACAAAGCACAGCTGCCGTAAACCACACACTCAAAACAGTCCTCGTCTTTCCCAGCCATTAAGTTTATGACTCCAGGACAAAGGGTTAAATATATAGGTTAAAAGACATCATGTGCTTTATAATAAAAACACTACGCGCTAGGCATGCGGGCTGTGCATCACTCCACTGGGCGTAATGACTGCTAATTACTTTCAAAAGCCACGGAAACATTCCTGAGCTCGTCCGCGGGGGAAGGGACCGATCAAAACAAAGGAAACGTGAGCTAACGTTCTGGCTAGGATTAGCTGACACGTTTTTAGAGAGTTTAGCCAACTTTCGTTTGATTGTTTTTGCCTCGAGACCTACGGATATGAAAGCAAACCCATATATGTGGTACACAAATACATTCAAAACAGGACACGCATCTGCAAGACAAGCAAAGTTGGTGGGACGCGTTGCCACGGATTAAATAAATGTTGACCAATATACATCACTAGAGAAATTGCCAAGGCATCCTTAACATATGAAAACCAGGAGATAACGCAAATATATCATTGGAAATTTCTTGGATGTCTTTAACGGTCACCCCTGTTTTTGAGAATAGACGTGAAAAATGCACTATCCAAACTTAAACGGCTGTAATTCAAGAACGATCTTGTTTTAAAGACAACACTCAGCAGATTATGGAAAGTATGAAAAAGTTATGGAAGTTTAAATTTACTGTAAATGAAATTTTTTATATAAAATACATTTTATAAAAATTTTACTCTAAAGTTACTATAAAATCAAGGCCATGTGTCTAACCAAGTTGTGTTCCAAATTTGAAGTTGATATCGCAAAAATTGAAGCTCCCATGAGATTTAGTTTTTTTTATGCATTCTCCAGTAACAAATGGATAAATTTCTGTCCAAATTTGCGATAGAAGTGATAAGACACCTTGAGACTCAGACCTTTCCGACGATATGCGTTTTGTCAAGATTAGAAAAGGTTGACTATAAAGTAGTTAAAATATATTTTGTAATGTGAAACCTGACCCCGCCCACTAGGGGGAGGAGCCTGCTAGAAGAATTTAGAGTATTGTTTCCATGGTAACGCAAAGTCCAATTTCAAAACGGTTTTCACAGGATGAATTTTGAGTTCGCAAGCGTTTGAATGATAATTTGTGATTACTAAAATACATATGAAAAAAAGGCGATAAAAAAAAAAATTAATAAAAAGGGCACCAATCGACCCGCTAGCGGGGCGGTGACAGTTAAGGGGTTAAATCTAGCAGCAATTATCGTACTTCGTTTGATTATAAGATGGAGACTTTTCCTGACCTACACAAGCAATAAAACTGTACAAGGAAGTAAACGTAATTAAAAGCAACGAACAAACACCAGTTGGGCAAAACATGAGATTTAAAAGGTCTTAGAAAACAAAAAAACATTTAAAATACAACAATAAAACATCTTCTTTATGCAAAATATAAATGCATGTTTGCACGACAGATTGCACGAAATTGCACAGAAATGCATTTAAAACATGCTTAAAGGGATAGTTCACCCAAAATTTATGTAATTTACACCACACTGAAAAAAAAAATAACTTGAATGATTTACTTGATAAAATCCTCGTAACACATTTTAAGTAAATTTTACATCTACTGCTCTGTACAATTTACACGTTATCAAGTAAAATTGACCTTAACATTCATAAAGAAATTAAGTAAATATTTCTTAATTATATTTAATTTCACATAACTTAAGTAGATTTTACTTAATTCTATAAGTAAATTTAACAATTAACTCAAATAATATAACACTGAATCATGTTTTTTTTTTTTAAACGCTTTACTTAGAAACATCTTAGTAAATAATGCAATATATATCGTGAAGACACCAGATCTACATAATATAAGTAACACGGCACCCAGCCAAACACAGAGACTTCAATACTTGATACACAATGATGGTAACATTCGACAGATAATTTGAGTGTGAATGTGTCATTTTGAGTAGAAAATGAACTCCAGATGTCACAAAATGGCAAGTTACTAAACAAGAACAGCAGTGTAAATACAGCTGGAAAACAGCCAAAAATCAATCTTATTAATTATTCAAGCCCCAGTGCATGATGGGAACATCAATATCAGAAAAGTTGAGTAGGTTTTACTTAATTTTATATCGTTGATATTTACACAAGCTTGAATTGAGTACTAATATAAAATTTACTGTTTTTTCAATTCTTGCCTGAACTAACTTATAAATTATAGAAATTATATTTGTTTTTTCTGTAGTATTTACTTCACTACAAGTTGTTCCAAACCAGTATGAGTTTCTTCTGTTGAACACAAATGATATTTTGAAGAACGTTGGTGCCCAGACAGTTGACGTAGTAGGAAAAAAAAAACAAAATACTCAATGGCTACCGTCAACATTCTTCAAAATATCTTCTTGTGTGTTCAACAGAGGAAAGAACCTGGGTGAACTATCCCCTACGTTTCACAAAACTGTTTAAAACACCTAGTGACGGTCAGATCACATTTGCATCAGCGGCCCAGAACTTAAACCACATCACCAAACCATCAACCGCAATTCTCACTTTCAGACAGCAGTTCACTTTCCGTCCCACAAGCTGCAATTCCTGTTAAGTCTGCTTTTCCAAGCTAATCTGCCAGCCGTTTTTTGCATGTCTGAGGTCGAGTTGTGTATTCTGGCCAAATGGAGGCATTCAAGGGATCTACTGCCCCGGTGTGGGCGTTTATAGGAAACACAAGTCCTCAAGAGCGTTTGAGAGAGTTGTTGGAAACTGGAAGTGTTTGGTATGCCTTGTATAATTTAAACGCCCTGTTCAAACAGTAAGGTTTGGCATTTGGAAAACGGACTATTTAATGTGTGTCATTCCAGTTTTGTGACATTAGAACAATAATGAGGGATCTAGAGATCCTATTTACACACTAATGTTGTTTACACATCTATTCGCTGTGCTCGCATTACATTATCTCGTCTACCTCGCCAACTTCGGTTTAGCCTCGAAACATAGCGATTTAAAACGAAGACAACGAGCATCAAATATCCCCTGCTTATTCATTCTGATGCTGAAGATAAACCGCTAATGCGCCTTTCTTGATGGATATCTAATCTGGTTTGAGCTAGCTTCAAACAGTGGCATGAGAAGCTTCATAAATATGCCAAACAAGGAAACGTGTTGAAGTTCAAGGCCTATTATCAGCAATAAACTTTCATCATGCATCCCTTTGTGCTGAGAATGAAAGTTCATTCTTTGCAAATGACTCAAAAAACGCTTCCTTCATGAATATAGATTCCCATGAACTAGTCAATTTGTTTTAAGCTCAAATGTAGCAACAATATATTCCCATAAGAAATAAAACCAGTTGTTTGGATTCAATCCACTGGCTACGATAACAAATCAAACCCCCCAACGTGTCGGTTCAACTACGTCACAGCTGCTCCCACACCATTCACAACTATATATCACAGAGACAGCGGCCGTAAACGTCTCCTACCTTCCCAAATCCTCACACACGACCGTGTCCATGTGGCTCGGGTCCTTCTCGCTATCCATTGCTACGTCTTCCCAGCTCTTGGACTTACTGAACCACTTTCAACCAGTTGCTGAGCAATAAGGTCTAAAGGTTTCCTTTACAGCTGCTCCGTCACACAAACACAGCTCGGCCAGGCCGTCGGAAAAAATGAGATAATGAAGCACAAGGAAGGCAAAGTTGTAGCCAAGGGAGGGATAAAACAATCCTCCGCCGGCCCACTCCGCTCACCTCCAACCACGGCAGCTGGTGTTTCCTTGGAAATGAGTGGAACGGTGGGTGATGGAGGGATCCCACAATGGCCCATTTAAATGCTATTGAAGGAATGCTAACTACTGAAGACAAGACCGAAGACATCCAAACAAAGGCCCACCTATTGTCTTTGTGATGGGGTAGAAGGTCAACAAACCCATGGGAAATCTAAAGAAAGACCTCCACAACACCAGGACGTTCCCAGGTTTCAGTATTTGAACAGATTCTTATTTGATTGAGAGTGCAAAAATGGTTACTTAGATACAATTATAATTACATTTTTATCAATCCCAAATCTAAAAGCAAAATCATAGATGGGAAAAAACTAAACTGGTCACCGGACACAGCATAAAAGTTAATCAACAATCAAGATCTCTGACTAAAAGTTTAACTTTTCACAGTACAGATACAAGGGACGCCAACAAAATAATAAACAATTAAAAAAAACACCAGGAATCAGTTGACAAAAGCCATGCTTTACACTGGTAATTTAGACTTGCCACCAATTTAAAGAGATAGTTCACCCAGTTTCTTTCTTCTGTTGAACACAAAAGATATTTTGAAGAGTGTTGGTAACCAGACAGTTGACGGCAGCCATCGACACTGGGGCAGTACCCTTAAAAGGACATCTTTGTACCTTTTTTTTTTTTTTTTTTACTTCTAAAGGTGCATATAAGTACCTTGGAGTACAAATACGTACCTTAAGGTACTACTATGAACCTTTTTGTGGTAATAAATTAATAAAAAAAAAAAAAAAAAAAAAAAAAAGGTACAAAGATGTCCTTTTAAGGGTACTGCCCCAGTGATAAGCTGTTGTACCCCTAAAGGTACAATTTTGACACCCTTTTTCTCTGTGTGTGTGGAAGTCAATGGCTGCCGTCAACTGTCTGGTTACCAACATTTTTCAAAACATCTTTTGAAACAAGGTTTGGAACAATTTGAGGGCGAGTTTTCTTTTCTGCGTGAACTATCTAGGCCTGTCGCGATTGGTCGTTACAATCGATTGCGTCGACGCTGATAATCAATATTTTTAACCGACTGATCGTTGGATATTATTTTACCTTTTAAATATCGTTTTCACGCTTTGACTAAAATAACAACCGTTTCCTCCACACCACTAGTATGAGCTAACGTTACGCGCGTTACGTCAAAGTTTCCAAGGATGGCGGGGGCGAGTGAAGCGGAGTCGAGTGCGATGTCAAACGAGTTTGTTAGCAAAACCGAAGACCGAAGGGGTCTAAAGTACGGGAGTACTTCAGATTAGCTGACAATAAAAAGGTGGTTTGTACACTCTGAAAGGTTTCGTTGGCATACCACAGCAGCACAAGCCCGATGCATGAACATCTGAAGAGGAAACATACAGGGCTATTCTGGATGATGGGCCGCCGGAAAACTAACGTCGTTAGTGTTTTTGTCCATTAAATTAACTTCAGTTTAACAGTTTTTTTAGCTGCTAAATACTTTTTGAAGCAAGAGAAGCTGGGTCGCGAGTCACGAGCACTGGAATTGAGAACTGTATGGCCGTGTGTCCACTAAAGCGTGATGGTTTTTTCACGCGGCTGGCTGGCATATCCAATTGTTTTCAATGGGAGCGCCGCGTTTTTAGAACACCATGAGCCAACGAGGCACTGAGCGTCAATTCGACCGAGACTTGAAGAATGTTCAACTGAGTAAAACGCAGCGCTCACCACTGTCACTGTTCACACAGCCGACCAATCACAGTGGAGAAGGGGCAGGACAAATACAACACAGACCAATCACCACATTCTGCGTGTACAACGTCAACAGATGACAACACGCATAATAACGGAATAAAATCATTTAAAACAAGTGCCAGAGCGAAAACTTTACATTGTGTCGACATTTTTATATATAAACATTACAGGAACCAACTATCTGTGAAATGAGATACTAGTAACACTTCGGTCGAGACTATGTGTCTCAACCATAGACAAAAAAAATAAATAAATAAAATAATAATAATAATAATAATAATAGGCTCTTTGCTTGCTATGATACGGAATATCTGGGGAAGTGTTACTAGCATCCCATTTCACAGATAGTTTGTTTTAGTATTGATTCTATATAAAAAGTATTTGCTTACTGTCTCTTTTTTTGTTTTTGTTATGTTTGTTTACAAATTTGTACCTTTTTACATTTTTACTCTTTTAGTTTTACATTTTGTCAAGGGCTTGTTTACATTTATACTTTTTATGGTACACTACTGAATGCCAAAGTTTCAAGTTAAGTAAAATTGTTGACTTTTGGTGGAAAATTATTCTTTTAGATTAATCTATCGACTAATTAATCGACATAAAAATAGTCGTTAGTGGCAGCCCTAGAACTATCCCTTTAAGATGTGGGCCACAGAAAGTTATGGTGATGATACACGGGGCAACTTTTTTGAGCAATGTTGCTGTAAACACGACCGATCTAAAGTATCCAGATAGAAATTTGTTGCCCATTCTCAATGCAACGTTGCTCAAAAAAAAATTGGCCCGTGTATCATCACCTTTACAGTTCAATTACCAGTGAACCTTTTCTCCATCAGACCCCTGACCTCCTTGTGCCTTGACAAATCAAATCAATACGAGTTATGCTGGCCTAATGTACATTACACGTACACAAGCTTTCAAAGCTCATGACAATGAAAACGCATTAGCTCATGTAAGTCCACGCCTGCACAGTGAATCACTGAAGATAGCTTGAAGATCCTTGTCCAGGCCTGAATAACAAGTCTTCAAATCTTTAAGTTCTGCACTTATTTTTATCGGTACTTCTCAGTGCATTCTGTACTTTGGTTAATAAACAGGACTCCATGTTCTAATGGAGAAGATTAAGTGAGTGTTTACTCTGTCAGTTTTTTGGAGCACACTAGTATCAGCATAACATGATATTGAGAATATCAGGTCAGTTTTCATTATATAAGCAGAAGATCTTCACGCTCTGAAAGACACAAGGGTACTAGATCACCATTGGTTGATGCAAGGGAGGAACTGGCGACTGAATGTGGTTCAAGTTCGCTGCCAAGCAGCCAGCATGTAAATCAGAGAGCAACAGGTTGAATTGTGCCAGCGTTGCACACCAGGAAACCATAGATCATTTTCAAAAAGCCTCCGTTAGAGTTAACCAGTTGAGCAAGTCATGCATTTCCCTGCTTACCAAATGAATAGACTAGAGCGGAAACAGTGAGAATGTGATCAAGCCACATGTAAAGAGTTTAAGGTCAGTGTGATAATTGATCTGAGTGGGTGTGTGCAGAGAAAAGAGTTGATAACTTCTGTTGAGCTATACCGTTTCGGCAATAATCCACAAGTTGTCCTATACCTCTAAAAAACCAAATCTAAACATAGAAACTACACGAAGAGGGTGGAGATGAATACTAAGTACAAATAAAGCTTCCAAAAATACACCAGGACTTGGTCTCAAGAATCAAGATTACCCACCGAAGAACAAAGGGCATTTTCCATGTTAACTCCTAGTGACGCTATTAAAAACTGGTGTAATCATGAAACCAGAGTTAATGACTACAAAGAAAGGCATAGGATGAGGATTGCGCCTTAACATCAATCGAGCCACATGGTCCGATCATAAGGAACACCAATCCCTGTCGACAAACAACAGCTTGCCACTTGTGGAAGGGGGCCAAACCTACAACACAGAAGACATTTGTGCAAGTCATGTGATTTGATAGCATCTGTCTCACTTCCTCAACATAACTGCTCTAAACAGAAAGAGGTCTTTCTTTCCATGGACCAATCTAGTCCAAAAGAAGACTGGAAATCCCAACGAGGAATCACATGAAAACTGATCATATCTTGTTCTTTTGGCGCATTTATGTCTTTGGGGAAATGTGCACCATGCAAATCTTCAGTAGAGGTCAAGGGCATTAATATGTCATGGGTTATTTTAAGTGGATTTTACCAATTCAGTGCGAAATGCTAAGGACTGGAACATCGAGTACCTTGAACGATTCTTTGACTTTTGCAGGTAACCTCTTAAAGAATCATGAATGTTGCTGGGAAATTACATATTAAGGGGAAGAAAGATTTTCATGTTAAGACTGATTACTCACAGGAAACTGACCTCAACTCTATCAAAACAAAGTAAGCTGGTTTTTATAGGACCTACTCTCCAAAGAAGTTGTGCAAGACCACAATTATAGCTCAATGTCCTTTACCAGTTATCTATGTGAACGATAAGCGGTCAAGGAATTGTGGGCCCATAGTTTTCTTTACAAGGCCCGGAGAAGCTACCGCTATTTCAGAATTAGCCTATACAGATTGCCCACACCTGGCATACCACCTGGAACAAGCTTTTGGGCTAAAAATAGAGCGCAGACAGATAACATGACCCACATGTGTTGGGAACACCAATACAACAGAGGCCCATGAGATCATCAGTTTATCTAGAGAAATGCTTGTCAATCTAAACCACTTACGAGGCATTGTGATGTAATAGCGGCACTTAGCGCATGCCGTAATTTGATTATGACACATTCCTGCTCCAAATTACATTTAGAACCACAACTGAAGACAAAACAGTTTGGCCAAGAAAGAGGTCCATTTGCATTTAAACTGCCCAAGTGAATGGAAAACTCACACCTTGAAGGTTAAGAATTTAGAGCATAATGGTGATGAGGATTGGTTGGTTTATGTCAATTACAGATGAGGGTAACGTCATTCATGCAGGATCACACTACACGGGTAAAGGAATATCTGGACTGATTTGGTATATTATTAGGTATATATTTTCCATCCAATGGCTGAATGTAAATTAAAGGGATAGTTCACCCAAAAATGAAAATTAGGCCTACCTCATGATTTACTCACCCTCAAGCCATCCTAGGTGTATATGACAGTCTTCTTTCAGACGAATACAATCTGAGTTATATTAAAAAAAATGTCCTGGCTCTTCCAAGCTTTATAATGGCAGCCCAAAATTTGAAGGCCAAAAAAGTGCATCCATCCATTATAAAGTGCTCCACACGGTTCTGGGGGTTAATAAAGGCCTTCTGAAGCGAAACGTATTCGCGCCAGTTACGCTTTTTCTGTAAGTTGAATACGGAAGGCGGTCCGTGTTAAATATGGATATTTTTCTTACACAAACGCATCGTTTCGCTTCAGAAGGCCTTTATTAACCCCCAGAGCCGTGTGGAGCACTTTTATAATGGATTGGATGCACTTTTTTTGGGCTTCAAATTTTGGACTCCCATTCACTGCCATTATAAAGCTTGGAAGAGCCAGGACATTTATTACTATAACTCTTGATTGTATTCGTCTGAAAGAAGAAAGTCATATACACCTAGGATGACTTGAGGGTGAGTAAATCATGGGATAATTTTCATTTTTTGGGTGAACTATCCGTGTAACCTAACTCGTAGTCACAAATAACTTACCCATTGGAAAATTGTAAGGCAGGGAAATCAGTTCTAGTCTAAAACTAGCTCAGTAATACCTTTACAATAGCATGAGTGATGTGATCCATTTACAATACCGGCTTAACGACTCTAATAATAACCAACACAAAGACATGAGTCCACATAAAAGGCATTATATTAGGCTGCAGGGCTAGTTTTTTAGTTTTTAGGAGTTTGGAGGTTTATAGGGTGGCTGACAAGCTATACACATTATTTTGTACACACCATGGTAATACTCATAGTGACATGTCCAAAAACATACTGGCACGGTACAAGTCTGAAAACCACGACGAAATAAAAACATGGTACTGCCATGGTAACTGGTACTCTACCATGATTATACTAATTGTAACAAAAGTACTGAAGCAGTACCACAGTGATTGTATCAAATAACACCATGGTAATTTAATATATAAAATGGTATTGAATGGGTAGTTCAATGTACTTCAAAAAAGTACAACCATGCTCAATTTAAAAAAAAAATAAAAAAAATAAAATAAAAAAAAATAAAAAAAACCCAACATATTGGCAATTTTTGTGAACAGAACACCATGGTATACATAAAAATACCATGGTATTAACACCTAATGTCATCACTGTGCAATGGCATTACCATAGTAAAGGGAATGCAATAAAACCAATAATGAAATCGGTATTTTATAATGTGTAAAACAAGTTAGTACTAAAAATCATAAACAAACAAGTATATGTATTATACAGACACAAAGTAGCAATTAAATTATCTCTAATCTATATTTGAATAAGATAAATCAGTCATCAGGAAGCAATAATGTCATCACAGACACGCGCGCGCACACACACACACACACACACACACACACACACACACACACACACACACAGGGTGGATTACGACTATAAAACACCATCCTTCTGAACTATATCACTGCAAATCGTACACATCACATAATATAATCATAACAAACACACTAGGGCCTTGTAATTATAATATAAACACAGCATTAACATATTTAAATGAGCTGCGCATATTGTATTGTCGACAGCTGATAACGGACACTCACCTCTCCTTCATTAAATGCTTGATTCGCGATATGGCGCTCTCGTCGATCTTTCTCAGAAATGTTTTCAATCTCTCCCTCTTGTTTTCCAGCATTCTTCCTCTACACAAACCGACACACACCGACAAAAAAACGCCGTTTAACGAGGATGCGATGATCCGGTTTCTCTCCGGCGTCCCATGAGCGCGGCCTGATTAACAAAATGAGACAAAATCGGACAAGTGCTGCCGGCCAATCAGCGCGCATCTGATCAGACGCGGAGCCCAATCACGGCGCGGCACTCGAGTTTGGACTCCACCCATGCCCTTTTATGGTCAGAACGCGTGTCCGCATGCAACGTGGTGGTAGGGGGAGGAAGTCTGGGTGGGGAACTATAGTGTGAATGGATGGCTGTACACTGTGCGTCTGTGTTACTGAGTGGGCTTGTGTTTTTAACTCTGTCATCACATGTTTTCATACGTTCATGAGTTTGAACACTGTCTAAATGTGCACTAGAAGTGGATTTGATACTAAATATTTTGATTTAATGGATGCATTAACAGGTTGCAAACTGGTCTATATATCTGTCTATCTATAGTTCAAGAGTGAGTCAAATATGAAACACTGCTACATCATTTGGTAATCAAATCATGCTCTTCTGCACAAAAATCAATTTCAACACAATTTCCTCAGATCATGCCATTGCTTTTGCTCACATGACTGTGTCACATGACATCTCATGACCTGCATACGCCCTTTTATACATAAAACATAGCGGGGTGCCAAGCGCCGTGTGTCTGTGTATAGTCGGTATATGGAGGAAGGAGTCGGCGGCTCGGGTTACACTCAAACCGAACAGAGGAGGCACTGTACCAACTACAGGACAGATATCAGGGCCACAGCCAGTTCCTGGTATCTGACCGCAGCCAGTCTGACCTCTGGATGTTCCTCATGAAGAGTTCTGTCATTTAATGAGGCCAGTTTGTGATGTTGCAAACGCTCAATGGCTTTTGTCCAATATTGGCTTTAAATGCCGTTTGCAGTTATTGATTTCAAGACTTATTGCTTGCCACACTGGTTTTGGTGATAAAGAGGCCACACAATGTCAAGAATGCAGAAAAGACACGCTACTAAAATATATTCTCAAGTTACTTTCTCAGTAATGAATGAATTGCTTATGCTGAACTATTCCTCGGTTGATGGATGTTGTTTGTGTAAATGTCACCTCCACCTCCTTCTGGTTGCTAGGATGTTCTAAGTGGTTGCTAGGGTGTTCTAAATAGTTTGTAGGTACTTGGTTACTGGTTATTGTGTTTATACTGAAACTTGTCTAGTTGGTATCTATCTATCTATCTATCTATCTATCTATCTATCTGACCATCCATCCGTCCATCCATCCATCCATCCATCCATCTATCTCTAGTCCATCTATTTCTGTCCATCCATCCATCTGACCATCCATCTGTCCGTCCATCCATCCATCCATCTGTCCATCCATCCATCTGACCATCCATCTGTCCGTTCAGCCATCCATCCGACCATCCATCTGTCCATCCATCATCCATCTGCCCATCCATTCGTCCGTCGTCCATCTATCTATCCATCTGTCCGTCGTCCATCTATCTATCTATCTATCTATCTGACCGTCCGTCCATCCATCCATCTGACCATCCGTCTGTCTGTCCGTCCATCCATCCATCTGCCCATCCATCCGTCCGTCGTCCATCTATCTATCTGACCATCCGTCCCTCCGTCCATCCATCTATCTCTAGTCCATCTATTTCTATCTATCTATCCATCTATCCAACCAACCATCCGTCCATCCATCCATCCATCTATCTACCTGTCTGTCTGTCTATCTATCTATCCATCCGTATATCTATTCATCCATCTATCTATTCGTCCATCCATCCATCCATTCATCTATCTATCTATCTACCTCTGTCTGTCTGTCTATCTATCTATCTATCTATCTATCTATCTATCTATCTATCTATCCATCCATCCATCCATCCATCTATTCGGCTATATATCTATTCATCCATCTATCTATCTATTCATCCATCTATCTATCTATTCGTCCATCTATCTATCTATCTATCTATCTATCTATCTATCTATCTATCTATCTATCTATCTATCTATCTATCTATCTATCTATCCATCCATCCATCCATCCATCCATTCGGCTGTATATCTATTCATCCATCTATCTATCTATTCGTCCATCTATCTATTCGTCTATCTATCTATCTATCTATCTATCTATCTATCTATCTATCTATCTAACTGTCTGTCTGTCTGTCTGTCTGTCTATCTATCTATCCGTCCATCTATTTCTATCCATCTATCTACAGGTCTATCATTCTGTCGGTCTTAAAGGGATAGTTCACCAGAAAATGAGATTTCAGAGCTTTGAGAGAATGACAAACTATAATGTATTTTGTTTTGGGGTGAACTATCCCTTCAGTCAAAAACCAGCCAATTCCACCCACATTTACCCCAGCAGACCAAACACACAAACGTCGCATCTCTTGAGTGTTTGGTGTGAATATCGACCCTGCCGCCAGCTCTGTGGACAGATGGTCTCCAGGTTCTCAGCCGTGTCGCTTCACTTCAGGTGTCCGTCCTGCTCTCCAGTGTCACACATAAGATCTCTAGCTCAAGTGGTTTTGGGTTTCCACTAAGCAGGGCCCAAAACCGCTCACCTGTGCAGCGTTGCCTGGCTACCCTCATCTTTAATTTAACATGCCAGACCCGACTATAGACGGCCGCATACGCCTCGGTCTTCAACATGCAGCAGGACTCAGAGAAGACGACGTGCGACCACGAGCCCATGCAGAACGGAGAGGCCATGAGTCCAGACGTGCAGGACTCGAAAGGTTCATCGGGGGACGAGGAGAACCAGAGCGCCGTCCCATCCGCACCGCCGCTGCCGCAGGAACCTACTCCGTGTCCGAGGCCCAAACTGGTGTTTCACACGCAGCTGGCGCACGGGAGCCCGACGGGACGCATTCACGGGTTCACCAACGTCAGGGAGCTTTACATAAAGATCGCAGAGGTGTTCAACATCTCGGCCTCTGAGGTACAGTCTTTCGGCCTCTTACTGTCATTAGTGTCTTTTTCATGTCAAAGGACCTAATTCATTTTTTCTTTACAACTCAATTGGAGTTTGCTCTTAAGGTTGTAAACGTCTTGTTTATAGTTGAAACTCGCTATAAAATATATATCCATTCCAGTAGTTATCTATCATTATAGCTAATAAAATGTAAAATGCTTTTTTTTTTTGGTTACAAAAATTGCAAAAATAATTTCCTATATGCCAGTGGCTAGTAAATGAAAAACAATGGGGTATAAATAAATACACGTTACACATTTTCGCATTTTGTAAAATATGTTTTAATGTTACATTGCTAGGCAAAAGTAAAAAAAAAAAAAAAAAAAGCCACATTTAAAATAAAAAATGTTTTCTCATGTTGTGCTCCATATATTTTCATTCCATCAGTCATCTTGATCTGTAGGCCTGTTCAAATAAACACATTAAAATAAATAAATAAACTTGAGATGTAAATACAATAATATCAATCAAATTGTACATTTTAATATTTACATTTTTTTTTTAATATATTAGTTTTAATACTAATTACATACATATATGTATTACATAAAAGTCGTGATTATCCCCAAAGAGATGGAAATCGAAACGAAATGGCCCCTGCTTGTTTTATCACCAGATCATCTTACATAACCTATCAGCTTTATCTGTGGTGTTTTCTTCAAAAGCACTTTATTGTGATAAAATCACACGGCCTTCATGGAAAATGTCCTTCAAGAACTTATCAAAACATTTCAACGAGAGGTCAAGGCTAGAAAAGTGAGTTATCACAACCAAACAAACATGCTTCAGTTTGAGTCAAAAGTTTAGCATGAAGAAAGACTTACCGATCACTATAAACAAACACATCCTATATGCGTTACTCGCATTATACATCTGAAAAGATACAAATATTAAACATTATTAGATTTTCGTCACATATTATGACTAGTACAATCATAAGAAGGATTTAAATGAAAACTAACAACTGCCGTACCAGCACTAAATACTAGCAAACTGGATTAGCGTGTTGTTAGCATATTAACTAGCATAGTTAAAAGTTATATCATGTTTTAATCGACGTTCGTCGATGCTAACTCCCTAATTGACTCCCTAAAACACAATACTAGTAACATTCTAGCTGGGTTACCATTAAAAATACTAGTAAACCACCATGGCGCCATCTACTCCCTTACGAAAATTAACCATGGTTTTATTATAGTAAAAGTGTAGTAACCATGATTTTTTGGCTAATTGATTACCATTTATATAACCACAGTTTTAACACAAATACCATGGTTAAATTATGGTTAGAGTAGCAAAGCCATTGTTAATTTGTGGTTACCATGGTTTTTTGGTTTTATTTGTAGTAAAACCATGGTTCATTTTCGTAAGGGCTGTAGAGTCCCGTGCGCGACCGCGTCCACTGTGGAAAACGGCGGTAAATGTTTTGGTGTCTGCTTTCTCTCTGACGCGTGTATCAAACTAACCCAAATCTCCTGACATTCCCCAAGATCCTTTTCTGCACGCTAAACTCCCATAAAGTGGACATGCAGAAGCTACTGGGCGGTCAGATCGGACTGGAGGACTTTATCTTCGCGCACGTGAGGGGAGAAACCAAAGAGGTGGAGGTCATTAAAACAGAAGATGCCCTCGGTCTGACCATCACTGACAACGGGGCGGGATACGCCTTCATTAAAGTGGGTGTTAGTTATCAAGTTACGTTCTCAGAACGAACGTTCTGGCAATGTTCTCTCAAGGTTATGAACAAACGTTCTTCCAGCAATAGAACGTTCGTTCAAAATTATTTGGTATTTAGTCATGTTTGGAACGTTTTTTTGAAAACAGGTGTTGTGCCGAATTCTGACCCCCTGCCGGATTATTACCCCCTGGTAGGTTTAGGAGTAGGTGTGTGGGAGGGGTTAAGATTAGGGGTGGGGTTAGGCAATCAGGTAGCGACTTCAACAAGGGGGGTACTAATTTGGCAGGGGGTTGAATTTCGGCACAACACCTGTTATACGTTGCTACTTTAAAATAAAGTCTCAAGACGTTCAGAGAACGTATTTTATTAACATATTTTATTATATCAGGCTACATCTTATCTTTTAGAGGATAAAGGAAGGCAGCACCATTGACAGAATAAAAACGGTGTGTGTCGGCGATCACATCGAGGCCATTAATGACCAGAGCATTGTGGGATGTCGACATTATGAAGTGGCTAAGATGCTGAAGGAGCAGATGAGAGGAACGCCGTTCACCCTGCGCCTGGTGGAGCCCAAGAAAGCGTTCGGTGAGTCCGGTCAACAAGCAAGTCTGACATCTAACTGCTTGTTTCATAAAACGAGTATCTTAATATTTTGTTTGACTGATCCGTAGGACATAGACATGATTTCAAACGGCTAGTGTGTCATTTGGACAAACACGCATCTTATTGCTGGTTGTAGTATGAACCATGTAGGTAAAACTCGCTAGACCTTATTGAAGAGTATCAGCGCCATCGTCTGGTCAGACTACGAACAGCACGCTTCTGTTCATATGTATATTTACTGTTAAAATAATTTTATATTGCTAAATTTGTTCATTATAATTTCAAATTATAATTATAAATGTCTTTATTTTAAAATATGTACGTGTAAAAACACGAATATGTATTTAAATCATTTATTTATTATATATATATATATATATATATATATATATATATATATATATATATATATATATATATATATATATATATATATGTATATATATGTGTGTATATATAATAGACCTTATTAAAGAGTACAGCGCCATCATGTGGCCAAACAGTGGAAAAAGTTATGACTGGTAAAATAAATGAGTGGTATATTATGAATTATTTTTTACATATTTTATTTAATAAATAATTTAATATACATGTTTAAATATTATATTATACAAGTTGTGTGTATATATAAGTAGAACACACACAACATTTGATTAGCTCATTAACGCAAACACACGTGATTTAGCAGAATAATATCTTGACTTTGCCATCAAGGAAATAGGAGCAACTCATAATCCTGAAGAGGAGATTTCCTGAAATTGTACTTTTTAATGGATTCCGTTTTGAATCACAGAAATGAACGGGAAGTCACGGGATTTCCCAGTACCAAAGCGAGGCAGACGGGAAACTGTTTGACATCCTGAGTCACGAAACACTCGGTTTAACTTTAACACACACCGCTTGAGAAAGTCTCAATGTGTTTTATCTGCATATACAAGGATTCATGTACGATATATATGAGGTTGTAATTGTTCCGCAGGTCTGATTCCTCCTGCCGTAATTACGGTCTCTGAGCAGTAAATACTAATAATTAGACGGAGATTTTCCTCCCACAGGTCTGAAAACAAACACTAATCTCCATCTCTGCACCTCGACACGCTCGGCAGACTGAGCAAATTCAGAATTAGCCTTAATATGCGGCGGCGAAACGAGCGTAGCGGCTTCTGCTTTCTGTGACAGCAAATTACTGCTGTTAATAATTGAAAGGCCTTTGATTATCATTATAGCATTAGCTAATTGGATGATTTAGAGTGATGGATTAGCCCTTGTGAGAGAAAGGCGGGTAATTACACTCCCGAATGCGCACTGAATTCCCCCTCTGTGTTTGTATAGAAGATCAAAGCCATAGCATTGGCTAATTTGACGCTACTGTAGCTTGCTAGCTAACTAAAGGTAGTGATTGCTGCCTACTTTTCAGTAGTGTGACAGTAGTTTAGCATTATATATTTAAAGAGATATTGCCCCCTCAAATAGCTTCAGTGCCATTAGCTTTTTGTTTGTAGCTTGTAGCGTAGCTAACTCAATTTAACGTTTAGCTTGACCATAGTGTAACTATACTGTAATTAGGTGACAAAATAAATATATTTCAAAGTAGCTTCTCCAGCTACAAGCTACTCATAATTTAAGCTAAAGTCCAGCTAACCTTTTGAAAGTGTAGTTAGCTATACTACAAACAACAAAATACAAATCTCTCTCTCTCTCTCTCTCTCTCTCTCTCTCTCTCTCTCTCTCTCTCTCTCTCTCTCTCTCTCTCTCTCACACACACACTCACACACACACACACACACACACACACACACGTCATAAATTTCAGTCATAAATTAAAACCTAAAAATAAGAGAAATGATTGAAAAAATTGAATTAATATAATTACTAAGTATAAATAAGCATTAATATAATTAACAGCAAAAATACTATTTTACAACATAAATTAATATTAACTTATTAAATATAAATATATATTAATATTATTACATAATAAAAAAAATATATGTATGTGTGTATGTTTACATTTTTAAATATTTAAGTAACAATGTTTTTTAGAAAAAAAATAAAATACAACAATAGCACAATAAAATATGATATAATAATAATAATTAATTAATTAATTAATAAATAAATAAATAAATAAATAAATAAATAAAACAGTAATTACAGTAACAGACTGAATCCTGCAGCAGATGTGAGCTGGACAGGAGGTCATGATTTTCTCAGACATTTCCCATCCATAAATGGGAAGCTGAAGCCTGGAATTATTGGTGATTCAATCTGTGTTCCTGTTTTTTTTTGTAAAATGCGTCGCAGATGCCGATCGCTGATGCACTGACGTGTGTGTGTGTGTGTGTGTGTGTGTGTGGCTCAGACATGATAGGCCAGAGGACGCGAGCGCCCAAGTCCAGCGAGGGCAAGATGGTGAGCGGGAAAGAGACTCTGCGGCTGCGCTCCAAAGGTTCGGCCACCGTGGAGGAAATTGTGAGTTCAGGGTGCAAATTCCAGGCCGGCTTTTGCTCTCTAAACTCTTTCAACTCATCTCCATCCATTTGTCTTCCACCAGCCCAGTGAGTTTGAGGACAAGGCCATCAGGAAGGTCGACGACCTTCTCGAGAGCTACATGGGGATTCGCGACCTCGAGCTCGGTGAGATGAGGTTTAGCCTTTAGCATTTGGACGTTACCGTAAAAGGCTGGAGGAAAACATCCCTTTAATTCCCATGAATTCACTGCATTACATCAGGAGCATTAGTGAAAGCATTTCACAACTTGCTATCCCTTGGATTTGATATAATATAATCTGTCAAACCAAAAATGATTCAGACACCAGATATCATTTTTCACTAGTGTGTGCAGGACACTATAGTTCATTTCTGTAAGTAAGGATAGCAAAATAAAGTAAACTGTGATAATGTGAGATGTTGAAGGTGTCTAAATAAATTTTGGTTTGGTTTTGGTTTGACTGTGTATATATAGGGCAAATAAACCATAAAAAACTTAATGTAATTACAATTGTTACTCTGTATACCTAAATATTAAAAAACATATTTAAACTTATAAATATTAAGCTTTATTCAGCTAGTTGTCATTTGTTGTGAAAACAATTCTTATTATCATTTAGTTTTACTAAAATAACTAAAACTGCAACAAAAAAAAAAATATTATATAGACATTTAAAAAAAAAAAAAAAAAACTAATAAAAAATGGCAAAAACACAACAATTTTCCTGAAAACATTAGTAATTTGAAAGCATTCCCATTGTTCCACAAAAAAAATAGACTTAAGATTGCAGAGTAATGTTTATTCAGTTCAGAAAGGCAGGAATATTTGTAAATATTTTTTTTATTATTATATAAATATATTTATGTATTTTTTTTTTTTTTATATATATATTAGTGCTGTCAATCAATTAAAAAAAACGAATGAATCGCACATATTTTCAGTAATTAATCGCGATTGAAATTTTTTATATTGTAAATATTCTACAGTTACTCTCCAAATGAATGTTGAAACAACTTAAAGGCAGTATATTTTAAATATTTGTTGTAATGGCATGTTTTTATGAATGAAGGTCAGTATCATTGATACTGATGTCTCTATGAAAAAACATTAATGATAGACATTCCACATTACAGTATAACTGAAATCTATCAATTTCAATATTTATTAGGCTTTAAAAAATAGCAACTATTAACTTAAGTGAACTTATCTTCACATAAACCCATTATAATAAATGTCATATTTACCTGTGGCCTTCAAATTTAATCAATATACAGAAATTGAATAAAGTTATCAAACTATCTGCACTGCATAAATAATACATTAAATATAGATTAATCCTCATTAAAGCTACAATTTTCTCTGTTCCCTTTGTTCTTTGATGAACATTAATGACAGACATCATTAGTGGTCACTGTCACTTTAAGATCTGCTGCTGCCGAACATGACACGGATCTGACGCGCTGTCACGCTCATCTCATTTCCTCACAACTCTGTAAGTCAATTTAAGATGTTATTTAACTAATTTAAGACGGCTCTTTTGAGAATACTCAACAAAATGGGCATTTTGGCATAATTCTGTGTGTTATTGTTCATAGAACTTGATTCTGGCACGCGTCTTTCTGAGCGTCGTGTGTCATAGTCAGGACATTCACAGACAGCTCGTTCTCTTCTGTCTTTCCGAGCGTCGTGTGTGTCGTCATAGCCAGGACATTCACAGACAGCTCGTTCTCTTCTGTCTTTCTGAGCGTCGTGTGTGTGTCATAGCCAGGACATTCACAGACAGCGCGTTCTCTTCTGTCTTTCTGAGCGTCGTGTGTGTCGTCATAGTCAGGACATTCACAGACAGCTCGTTCTCTTCTGTCTTTCCGAGCGTCGTGTGTGTCGTCATAGCCAGGACATTCACAGACAGCTCGTTCTCTTCTGTCTTTCTGAGCGTCGTGTGTGTGTCATAGCCAGGACATTCACAGACAGCTCGTTCTCTTCTGTCTTTCTGAGCGTCGTGTGTCATAGTCAGGACATTCACAGACAGCGCGTTCTCTTCTGTCTTTCTGAGGGTCGTGTGTGTGTCGTCATAGTCAGGACATTCACAGACAGCTCGTTCTCTTCTGTCTTTCCGAGCGTCGTGTGTGTCGTCATAGCCAGGACATTCACAGACAGCTCGTTCTCTTCTGTCTTTCTGAGCGTCGTGTGTGTGTCATAGCCAGGACATTCACAGACAGCTCGTTCTCTTCTGTCTTTCTGAGCGTCGTGTGTGTGCGTGCGTCATAGTCAGGACATTCACAGACAGCGCGTTCTCTTCTGTCTTTCCGAGCGTCGTGTGTGTCGTCATAGCCAGGACATTCACAGACAGCTCGTTCTCTTCTGTCTTTCTGAGCGTCGTGTGTGTCGTCATAGCCAGGACATTCACAGACAGCTCGTTCTCTTCTGTCTTTCTGAGCGTCGTGTGTGTGCGTGCGTCATAGCCAGGACATTCACAGACAGCTCGTTCTCTTCTGTCTTTCCGAGCGTCGTGTGTGTCGTCATAGCCAGGACATTCACAGACAGCTCGTTCTCTTCTGTCTTTCTGAGCGTCGTGTGTGTCGTCATAGTCAGGACATTCACAGACAGCGCGTTCTCTTCTGTCTTTCTGAGCGTCGTGTGCGTCATAGTCAGGACATTCACAGACAGCTCGTTCTCTTCTGTCTTTCCGAGCGTCGTGTGTGTCGTCATAGCCAGGACATTCACAGACAGCTCGTTCTCTTCTGTCTTTCTGAGCGTCGTGTGTGTCGTCATAGTCAGGACATTCACAGACAGCGCGTTCTCTTCTGTCTTTCTGAGCGTCGTGTGCGTCATAGTCAGGACATTCACAGACAGCTCGTTCTCTTCTGTCTTTCTGAGCGTCGTGTGTGTGTCATAGCCAGGACATTCACAGACAGCTCGTTCTCTTCTGTCTTTCTGAGCGTCGTGTGTCATAGTCAGGACATTCACAGACAGCGCGTTCTCTTCTGTCTTTCTGAGGGTCGTGTGTGTGTCGTCATAGTCAGGACATTCACAGACAGCTCGTTCTCTTCTGTCTTTCCGAGCGTCGTGTGTGTCGTCATAGCCAGGACATTCACAGACAGCTCGTTCTCTTCTGTCTTTCTGAGCGTCGTGTGTGTGTGTGCGTCATAGTCAGGACATTCACAGACAGCGCGTTCTCTTCTGTCTTTCTGAGCGTTGTGTGTGTGTGTGTGTGTCGTCATAGTCAGGACATTCACAGACAGCACATTCTCTTGTCTTTCTGAGCATGGTGTGTGTGTCATAGTCAGGACATTCACAGACAGCGCGTTCTCTTCTGTCTTTCTGAGCGTTGTGTGTGTGTGTCGTCATAGTCAGGACATTCACAGACCGCACATTCTCTTGTCTTTCTGAGCGTCGTGTGTGTGTCATAGTCAGGACATTCACAGACAGCACGTTCTCTTCTGTCTTGTGGCACTTGAATTGGTTTAAAAGCATTTGCATGAATAAAAGCGTGATCATATCATGTAACGCTAGCCAAAGGATGATGGGAAAAATGGATGCTGCGTTAAGTATTTGTAACGCGTTAAACTGAAATAATTAATCGCATGCGTTACCGCACTAATTTTGACAGCACTAATATGTATACAGTGGCAAGAAAAAGTATGTGAACCCCTTGCAGAATCTGTGAAAATGTGAATAATTTTAACAAAATAGGTTATTTTTTTAGTACTGTCCTGAATAAGATTTTACATAAAAGATGTTTACATAGTCCACAAGACAAAAAAAATAGCTGAATTTATTAAAATGACCCCGTTCAAAAGTTTACACACCCTTGATTCTTAATACTGTGTGTCGTTCCCTGATGATCCACGGCTGTTGGTGTGTTTTGTGATGGTTGTTCTTGAGTCTCTTGTTTGTCCTGAGCAGTTAAACTGACCAACGTTCTTCAGGTCCTGCAAATTCTTCAGTTTTCCAGCATCTTTTGCATATTTGAACCCTTTCCAGCAGTGACTGTATGATTTTGAGATCCATCTGTGGGGGTGAAAACTTTTGGAATTTGAAGATCAATGTAAATTGTACTTGATTTGTCTTCCAGGAAACATGTAAGTATCTTCTGTTACTTCCAAAGGGCAGAACTAAATGAGAAAAATTGATATTTCAAAAAAAAAAAAAAGTACGAAAAATTTGGACATCATCCTGTTCAAAAGTTTTCACCCGCAATGCTCGACAAAACAGGCATGTTGAACATCACAGATGTTAGGAGGTGTTTTTGATTTCATATCTCGCTCGTGTCCTACAGCGACGACCATAGTGGAAGCCGGGAGGAACAAGCTGAACCCGGATGATTTCGCAGAGGCGCTCGACTCCGTTCTGGGCGACTTCGGCTTTCCCGACGTCTTTCTGTTTGATGTGTGGGGCGCTCTGGGAGACGTCAAGAACGAGCGGATTTAGAGGTAATGCCTGGCATATTGCTTTCGTCCTGAAAGCTACATCGTTTCAGATATTTGTTGGCATTTGTGTAAGAAAAGTGTGGAGAGAACAAATAAATCCGGTCATCTCAAGGCTTTTATTTACATCCAGTCCTCACAGAAACACACTTACAGAAAACCATTAGTGACTCTGGACAAACGCCAGACTTCACAAGCTAACACTATCTCACACGAGCACATGCTTTTCCTCCTGTTTTTTTTTCCCCAGAGTAAGTCAAGACATCTGAGAGGTTAATTTGTGACGTCTGTCATCTGGTTTCATACACTCAATCCTCCCAATTCCCACACTGATCCTGAGGAATGGAGAACGTCAAGGTATTAGCGGCTAAACAACGGGGCTAACACAAACATTCAAGTGTGTAGAGCAGTACGAAGTGGGTCAAACTGTATTTCCCACCGATGTGTATAGCTAACTAGGGGTTTAACCAATCTTTTAAGTGTTTTACATTATATATTTGACTTTAGAAGCGTTACAATCAAGTATATGATAGCAGACATTAGCTTAGCTTAGCCTAGCCTTTGTTTGTTTTATGTATAAATCGTGTTGCAGGTGAAATGAATGATCTTTTACGATTAATGAGATCTTGTGACACGAATGGCTTGTGTATATATGAATTATCACTTATTGACACAGTTGAATTAATTATATGTACACATTTAATGTGTAGCTATTTAAATCAAAAATCTGCTAAAAGTGTTTGCGTATTGTATATCGTGTTTTACAATGACCTGATGTGACATTTGAATATGTGTAAAGATTAAAAGCACTCCAGCATACCACAAATTTTGCATCCAGACTTTTTGTACATTTGCAATTCACGCACATCAAAGAGAGTCACTCACAAAATGGCTGACAAATGTCCTTAAGTCAACGTGAACTCAAAATTACTTTAAATCTCTTTCCACATCTTATGTAGTGAACGATGGAATGTTGAATCCATCAGCAAATGTAAATTATAATTTTAAATAATCGTGTTTAATGGCACAGTTCTTGGTGAAAAACTACATTACCCATGATTCTGCTGAGAAATTCCACCAATGAGAGAAGCACGACAAAAGAGCTCCATCCACTCCCATGAAGCACTGCGAATCCCTGTGCTTATAAACTACTTGGATATGTCTAAATATAGATTATGCAATCAAAAAATGTTGTTTATATATACACAATAAACATCTTTAAAGCGGTAGTTTTATATTTCTCCATTGTTTTTAATTCAATGATGTCATTCGCAGTTCTTCAGGGAATTGTAGTTCTTTCCCTCACTGAAGCCATAAGTACACAGTCCTGTATTTGTTATTATTATTTATTTAATTTTATTTTTTATTTTTTTTTTAAATACGTTTTTGCCTTAAATCAAAGTTTGTAGTGTAGTGATTCACCTCGTAACTGGTTGGTTTGGTTCGTGGCTTTGTTTTAACACTTTAAAGATTATTTTATTTATTTTTTTTAAATCCTTATGGTGAAAATGAATGGGCAAAACAGTCTAGAAACCGCTGAAAAAGTGGGCGGGCACTAACACTAAGGCACCGCCTCAAATGTCATCAGCAAACACACTTATTTTCCAACCCCTCCCCCTCCAACCAACTGTCACTTTACATCATCAAATCACTAGCCAACTAATAAAAAATAAAAAAAATCAAGCCAATGAATCAAATAAATCAGTGTTTTTGAACAAATCTCTTGAATGAATGATTCAATGACTCACTCATAAATACTTCACTTGTTTCATTACTGGATGAATCAGTATTTTTGAACAAATCTCTTGAATGAATGAATGACTCAATGACTCACTTATAAATACTTCACTTGTTTCATTACTGAATGAATCAGTGTTTTTGAACAAATCTCTTGAATGAATGACTCAATGACTCACTCATAAATACTTCACTTGTTTCATTACTGAATGAATCAGTGTTTTTGAACAAATCTCTTGAATGAATGACTCAATGACTCACTCATAAATACTTCACTTGTTTCATTACTGAATGAATCAGTGTTTTTGAACAAATCTCTTGAATGAATGATTCAATGACTCACTCATAAATACTTCACTCGTTTCATTACTGGATGAATCAGTGTTTTTGAATGAATCTCTTGAATGAATGATTCAATGGCTCACTCAAAGATAGTTCACTTGTTTCATTACAGGATGAATCAGTGTTTTTGAACAAATCTCTTGAATGAATGATTCAATGACTCACTCAAATGCTTCACTCGTTTCATTACTGGATGAATCAGCGTTTCTAAATGAATCTCTTGAATGAATGATTCAGTGATAAATTTTTAACAGTCACTTGTCGCCACCTACTGGTGTAACGATGTAATCAACAATCTCTATTTGAAGCGGCAAGGTGATTTGACTATTCTGATCGCTACCATAGACATCAGTATTTATATCCGAACTATGAACGTTTATCCCAGTACTTCTGTGATAATATGAATTATTGTAAAACAGAAATAATGATACTGTGTGGTTGAAAAGACTGTTTGTGAAGCGGTTTCATACCTGTACATGACATAATAGAAAGAAAGAAATAGAAAGAGCTGAATCGTTGTCATTTAGGAATAAGATCACGTGGGTGTTTGAATCGAGATCACGATCTTTTAGCGATTAATCGTGCAGCTCTAGCTAGCGCATGAGCTTCTGTTCGCAGTGTGCGCTAGGCCTCAGAGACATTGCTCGCCAAAAATCATCTCTACCAAAGATCAAAATACTTAGAGAGAATAATTGGCCAACGCAATCCAAACAAAAGAGGGGTGAATAGTGAGTTTGGGTTGACACAATATAAATACTTGTTTCCTTGCACAAGAATATCTGACTTTGTGCTAGAAGACAAGAATGCTCAACAAGACAAGCCTAAAGTTTTAACCGAGTGTGTGGTCCTCAGTCTTATCAGCAAGGAAAAAGGAGTGTATACGTCTAGGAAGCGAGCCAAAACTGCAGTTTTACCAGTTTCTACTGTACATTTTTTCTCTACGAGTGCATGCGAGTTGATCACGTCTTGAAGAGTTTCGTCAGCACTTCTCTGAAGTCAAGAGACGGGTCAAAAGGTGGGACGTGCCCTACGTTTTAGATCTTTCCATGAGACGTTTAATCATTACAGAAGTAAAGCTAGATTTGCTAAAGGGAACCAGACGAGGCAGGGATGTTCTGCACAGGTAAGGGCGTATCCTCTCGTCTGGTTTTGTCTGGATTTGGCTGGACGTGCTCCAACTGGTCAATCGTTCCTCCCAGCGAGGCGCGTGTCAGCCTGCGGAAGGACGTGGAGAGGCTGGCGATCGAGCCGCGGGACCAGTCCATCTTGGGCGAGACGCGCTTCAGTATGGCACGTCGGAAGAGGATGTAGACCCAGGGATCCAGGACCTGGTTCCCCGTCGCGAAACGAAGCCAGAGAAGCAGGTGGCGAACTTCGAGCTTGCTGCCCGACAACACGGTCTGCGCAATAAACACCTGTCGAAAGCAAGGACAAGATGTGAGCAAGTGCGAGAGAAACACTGAGCATGAACTCCACTCCAGTCGATTAATAAAACAAGCAATCGTTATGGCGCAAACACTGGAGGCTTTGACATATTTAAATGTTTATAAAAACAAGTGGGTTTTTGCAATGAGAATAACCAGAATGTCATCTGGGGACAAACAGTTTACAGGAACATAATTACTGGCATCACTCCGATACTAAATATAATCAGTCATCCTCATGAAATCTGTCAGGAAAATATCCAGGAGATATTGCAGCCTAAAATAGATATGATTAAAATAAATATAAAATGTAACGTAGAATGTGTGGAGAAATTTCCTTAATGGTCATAAAAATAATAAAATACAACATTTTAGTGTTAGGGTTAATCATATGATTGTGAGAAAAATGAAGCAAACAAACAGAGATACTGGAGCCGTGTGAGGCCGGCTGTGATCTCTTGTTTGGACACTGTAAAGCTTTTTTGGGATGACTGCTCTCACACAACCTTTTTGGATATTTTTCCAAATTCCAGCAAGATAGCAAATGGGTTTGTTGTTAACATGAACACTTATAATAGCAATAATGCAGCGCATACAGCGATAAACGAGTGAGCTAAGCAGTTCTGAATCATTGACCTTTGCGGAGTGTTCACTCACACACACACACACACACACAGACAAATACACACATTTACAGACAGACACACACACAAACACACGCACACACACACACACTAGTGTTGCACGATATACCGGTCATAGAAAAGTATCACGATACCCTGCTATTAAAAACGGTACGATATGAAATTTTATTAGTACCGGTACTTTAAGAATGACAGCACCCTACTAAGAGCAGTATTTATTAGCGTCAATGTGTGACAGCAGAGTCAGGACATGTGTGCAGAGCTCTGCTTCCACCATTCACTAAACATTGGAAGCAGAAGAGTTAAATATATACACGCATCGCATTACAAAGAAAGCAACAAACGCATGCATGAGAAAATAAAGCGCAACGCGGGACGTGCTCGCGCTGCCGGACTCTGACCTGAAGCGCGTGCACACGCCTTTCACTCAGACAGCGTGCGATCGCGACGTCAGTTTCGCGGATTATTGGGTTTAAATGGTCAAAAATATGTAACAATGCACGTCCTGACGAGTATTCATGTAAACACAGTCGGATATGTCTTTAGTGAACGTATAGAGTTGAGTGAGAAATCGGATGTGTTACAGTGTATTGGGTCCGTGCAGGTCTTAAAGGGCAGGACCTGATATTCTGTGTGATTTAATGTTAATCAAACAACAAAAGAAAATAGAAAAATCACCCCATGCTTGACTGAATAACTTGAGAATCAGTGTATAGTTAATTTATAGAGTTAAGACTATGCAGTTTTTTAATACATTTGATTAATTTCTTTCTTAGATGCTCCTGTTAAATAGAGCTACTATAGCTGAAAATAAAGCACTGTTTTTGTCATATTGTTTGTAATTTACATTTTTGCTTATATTTTAAAAACAAAGATAAAATAAAATGAAACATCTATATTCTAATTATAAAATTACATTTTAAAAATATTGAATTATTAGCAACCTGTTCAGAATAGTGAAAGGTTAGCGAATGTTAACATGACTGATAATAATGTGATTGTTGCAAACATCTCTGTAAGGATGTTCACACTGGCATGTAGTTATTATTATTATTATTATTATTATTATTTTTAAATAAAGAGGAGGGAATGGTCAAAAAGCATGGCAGGAACAAGTGAGTTTTTAGGGTTAAAAAAAAAAAATTAATAGTAAGTTCTGTCATATTATTCAATTACTTTTACTGTTTTTTGCTGTGGTATCGATTTAGTATTGGTATGAGGTATTTTAGTCTGGTATCGTATCGAAGTCATAATTTTGGTATCGTGACAACACTAACACACATACACTCACAGACACACAGACACACACACAAATACACACACTCACACACATACACTTACAGATACACAAACACACACACTCACACACAAATACACGTTCACAAACACACACACTCACACCCACACACAGACACACTCTCTCACACCCACACACACACATACTCTCTCTCTCACACACACTGACACAAATACACACATATTCACAAACACACACACTCACACCCACACACAGACACACTCTCTCACACTCACACAAATACACAGACACTCAAAACACACACACACAAATACACTAATAGACACAAACACACTATCACACACACACACACACTCTCTATCTCTCTCTCTCACACACACACACACACACAGAGACACACACTCTCACAAACACACAGTGCATTTGGTGGAACATGACAGAAAGACACATTTAACATTGTGAGTACAGTTTCTGCCAAATAGCTTATTTGTTTATTTATAAATATATTTATATAGTATATATTTATTTCATATATATATATATATATATATATATATATATATGGTATTTTGGCAGAAACCATGATTAGCGTGGATGATGGTTTTCAGTTAACCAGCGATGATTCCCAGATGAACCTGCACAGTGCCACACACAGTTTGAAGCAATCTGATGCGTGAGCGAGTGTGAATGGTGCTCACTGTTAATTCGGATTACAATCTGAAATCACCCGTTAACTGGACGGGCGGCTTTACTTGCCTCAGTCTAGACTCCTGACATAAGATATAAATCCAGGGGTCACATATCTGATTGCAGGTGGCCAATCGGAGGTAGAACAGAACGCAATAGGGGTCGACGGCTACAGAGGACACGACGGTCTTCAAAATGTACATCTGTCCGGGAGAAACAAGGTTAGATGCGTCACAGGCCACTTCCCAGAGAGCCTGTTCCAGTTTATCTCACACAAAGGAGTTCTGGAATGTTTATTCCCAAAGTTCCATTTCAGATTGCAGATGAAGTTTCAGCTGCATATATTTAACTTCAATAGTCATTCTACTGACTATATGTAACTACTGTCTGCTTAATATCACTTGCTTATAACAGACTATAAGTAACTTTGCCAACTTATTCTAACCTTAACCCCAACCTAAGTCTACTAATACTCTAATGAGAGCTAACTTAGCACACGATTGGCTAACGATGCATGTTTTTGTTATTTGAGTGCGTGTTTGTTGGTGAGTTCCTGTTCTTCTCAACAGGAAATGGCTTTTCCTCATTAGTCTTATCAGCAGTTCTCACACAACTCCTTCATGTTCCTCAACTCACAAACATGGAGAGTTTCCTGTGCGAAGAACCTCTGAATGCGTTATTTGAAGTAAAGCGTCCTCAAGTAATGCACAGCAGTATTTCTGCTCTACATTTAGATAAACATACTTAACACTAAGCAATTAAAATGGATTCGGACGATTGCAAAAAGCAGTTCTCATAATGTACGTACCAGATGTCGATGACATCTGGATGTAAAATGGGTTGGATTTACAAAACAGCATGTCAAGTAAACACATTGGCATTTCTACCAGGCAAAATGTGTGCCGTTGAAATCAGATCGACGTTCAGTGCAACTTTTTGCCTTTTTTAGTGACTTGGAACTGTTCCAAACAGAGTAAGCGGCATATGGAGGTGTTATTTTAAGGCTTTTGTAAAAGCTAGACAGCATAATTATGTTCCTAAAATACTTTTCTTGGGCCAAACTGTAATGCAGAAGCACACTTATCCCAGATTGCACAGAGCTTAATGAAAAATACATTCAAGTCATTTAAAGCCATCAATGGTAAATAGTTCCAATTCCCATATTTTTGGAATTGGAAATAATTCCAATTTTCACGCATTCTAGAGTGTTGCACCAACGTCAAACTACTGGAATCAACTGTGTAGCACGAAAGAAGTTGCAGAACAAGTTGAGCTCAATCGACAGCATTGGTGGCATGATATTGATTACCAATAATGCACATTTTTTAGAGGATTTAGAAAGCAGAAATGAGAAGCTTATAATGGTGTTTCTTCTGTTCAAAATTGTGTATTATTTGAGTTGTAAAGTGGCTTAAATCCTTATTTTTAAAGTCATTTTAGAGTTTATGGCGTTGCATTGTCATTGCAACAGAGTTAAATTGGACATGACTTGATTTTTTACATGCTAAAATCACGTGTATATTGTTTACATCTTGTAGCTATACTATTGAAACGGTGCGTATTTCGACGTTTACGGATTGGCCCGATTCACTTCCATTGAAAGGTGTATGCTTTTTCTCTTCTTGAAAGGAGTGGGAGTTCATTATGTGGTAATCAACATTATTTCACAAATGCTTTATCCATTTAGCTTAACTTGTACTTATACTGAACCCATTATATTCCTCTACGAGATTCCTTCTTGGTCGCCTACTATCTAGGTATCTTGCACTCTTAAAACTGAAGGTTCTTTATTGGCATTGATGGTTCCATGAAGAACTTTGGTGCATTTCAATTGCACAGAATGTGAAAAAAGTTGAAAAAAGTTCTTTAGAATTTTAAAATGTTCTTCACACTATGGTTCTTTATGGTTCTAAGAACTGCTCACTGAAAGGTTCTTTAGGGAACCAAAAATGGTTCTTCCAAGGCATTTCCACCAAGGCAGTTTGAGTGCTGGTTCAGAGCCAGAACCTAGTTTCAAATCAGTTCTTTTTCTTTCGACACCCAAAGCACCAGCTCTGAACCAGAAAAAGTGGCACCAAAACATTGCTGGTCAAGAAGTAAGAACCGCTTGCGTCAGGGGCTGGGGGCGGGGTTATCGTGACCGACAAGATGAACAGAAACTTGTGACCGCCATTTTTGAAATGGCAACTAATCGAGCTAATAGCTGCTCGATTGTAATCTTCGTCTATACAAATTACGGGCGAGCTGCACGAACACGTTGGATTCGCCGTGTTACTTTGGATGCCGATGTAGGTTCGCAAAGCCATGTGCATCAATAGTAACGCAACGTCCGTCATTGTTGATAAAAGGCTTGTTTGAGATGCATCTGCGCTGCGCAGACAGATTAGCGAATGACAAAGTACCGCGAGAGCGTTTGGAGAGCATACGAATCCTTATACTTTTGAATCGCTCTTGCGGTAGTTTGATGTCATACGTTGATCGGTCTGCACAGTGCCGATGCATCTCGAACAAGCCTGGTGTGTTTGCTGCTGCCGTGCTAGCATTGCTGGGAAAGATGACACGTATACAGTGATGTAAGACCTGGCTCTGTGGTGCCTCTCTAGTGGAAAGGCAAACCGGTTCTTAGAAGGCTCGTCAGTCGAACCAACTCCGAACCGGCAATAGCACTAGCTCTGGACTAGCACCCAGTTCATGCTGGTGGAAAAGGAGTACTAGTGAACCTTTTCCCACTAGAAAGGTTCCATGGAACTTAAATGTTCTTTATGGAACCACAGATGCCAATAAAGAACCTTTATTTTTAAGAGTGAGGATAAAAATTTTCCTTAGATTTCCTTCACACTAAGAAAAAAATGGTTCTTTTAAGAACTTTGGGGAACCAAAAATGGTTCTTCTAAAGGCATCACTGTGAAAAAGAACCCTATTGGAACCTATCTTTAAGAGTAGATTTCAGGAACAGCTGGTCAATTTGGACTTAGTATTGAGGACTCACCAGTAAAGGGCACCAGCAGATGGAGGCAATGGCCATAATCAAGATGAGCTGCACCATCATCTCTACTTCGTAGTCTCGTCTCCGTTGACTGCTGTCCTGTCCGCAACACACCCTCAGGAGGGTAATCACGCTCACCGTGTTGAGCAGGAACGACATGGCCAGCGATAGCAGGCCGACAAGCGAGAAGATCAAGCTGAAGGTCATGTCTAAAGGATTGGAGCTGATGTTGAGGAAGCACCAGGAGCCGGGGAACTGGAGGTGGTAGTTTCCCAACCCCGCCAACGGCAATAGGCTGATGAAACCGGCCGTGACCCACACCATGGCCACCGTTGAGCACGCTCTGGAGTTGGACATGGTGGTGGAACGCGCAAAGGGTCGGTTGATGCCTATGAAACGCTCCATGGCCATGGCAGCGCCGAGAAGCAGCGGGCAAAGCCCGTAGAAGACCATGGACATGCCCATGAAGTTGCAGAAGTGGCAGTGAGGGTCCAGGTGGCGCCAATTGAAGTGCGTGATGTGGAAGGACACCACAATGGACCCAGTGACCAACAGCCCCATGAAGTCGGTGAACACCAGGCCGCCGAGGAAGAGCAGGAACGAGGAACGCGTGCGGCTCTTGGTGTGCTGGAACGTCTTGGCCAGGACCACCAGGGCGAAGAGGTTGGAACTCAATCCGAGTCCACTGAAGACCGCCGAGAAGTACGCGGAGGCGATGGTGTGGTTGTGTTTGAAAGGAGGGCTGTTGATGGAGAAGCAAAGGGGAGTTGCGTTGCTTGGCGCGACCGTTTTGTCGATGGAGAACAACGATGAAGCCATGGTGGCGGCAGATGAGTCCAGGGGGTTTATTTCATCCTGTGGACAAAAAGACAGTGGGAATGGGAATGCTTAAAGGGTTAATTCATCCAAAAATGAAAACTCACCCTCATGTTGTTCCAAACCCATTAGACTTTTATTGGAAATCGATTACTTCCCTACTATATAGTATGCCAAAATGAGTAGTGGTATGTCTGAGTACAACAGTAGGCGAAAAGTCCCCAGATGACCTACTACTTACGGCTAGATTCTGAAGGATTTATGAATGGAGGTGATGCGACACAACTGATACATACTTCCCATATTCATACTTGAGCTGCGTTTCCACCGCAGGAACTTTCCCCAGGATCTAGAAACTTTGGGGTGGTACTCAGTGTGTTTCGACTGCAGGGATCAGGGTCTAAATGAAGTTCCAGGCATAAATTTCCCCCTCAGAAAGTCCCTGCTCGCAAGGTTGTACTTTTTCAAAGTTCAGGAACTTTCAGGGGTGGGACTTGGGCGCTGAACATGCTGATTGGTTGAGTTCATACAGCATTTTGATTGGTTGACTCCATACAGCATTTTATTTCAACCACCATTTTTAAAAGTCTGTTGCGGTGCGTGCAGTAAGAGTTGTTTGCTATTCAAATCAACATTGGAGTTTAAAAAATACGACAGATGGACCGATGACAAAGTTCAGGCTTTATTAAGCTTATGCGCGGAGGGCGAAATCCAGCGAAAAAAACTGGAAAGTCACGCACAGTTCTACGTCACCGGACTAATTTGCCTAATCTTCACGGTACTTTAGACCGCAATGGAAATGCAGAGTGCAACAAGTCTGGGGGGAAAAAAGTTCCTGGGACAAACTGTTCCGGGTAATTTTGGTGGAAACGCGGCTTATATAGAACATACTTTTTTAAAGGTCACAAAGTACATTTTAATATATAGTAGTAAGGTATTCGATTTCAGAAGTCTTCTGAAGAGACACGATAGCTTTATATGATTGGAAGCTTAACCATACTTGTTTGATGTGCAAGAACAAACCTCATTGCTTCTTGCACGTCAAGCAATTATGGTTGAGCTTCCAATACCGAATTCGAGAGTTCTATCGCTGCATTTGAAATCGAATATTTCCCTACTATATAGAATGCGAAAAACAGTACGCCAAAAGAGTAGTATGTCCAAATACAGAGTATTCGAAAAACAGTAGGCTAAATGTCCTACTACTTCTGGCGAGATTCTGAAGTTACTTTTTTAAAGGTCGCAAAGTAAATTTCAAACTAATTGTAGTACCTACTATACAGTATGCAATTTTGTATGCAGTGCCAAGTCTTCTGAAGAGACACGGTCGCTTTATATGCTTGGAAGCTCATCTGTACTTGTTTGACATGCAAGAATAAACCTCATTGCTTCTTGCGCGTCAAGCAATTACGGTTGAGCTTCCATTTCCAAATTTGTATGTTCGCTAATCAATGTTTATATGTCAATAAAAGCCTAAGTTAAATCGGTCCCTTTACAATCTCTTTATAAAAGTTTTGGGTGAACAGACTTTCAATGGAGGGACAGAAATCTCTTAGATTTCATTCAAAATATCTTCATCTGTGTTACAAAGATGAATAGAAGTCTTATGGGTTTGGAACGACATGAGGGTGAGTAAACGATTACAGAACTTTCTTTTTTGGGGAACTAACCCTTTAGTAAACATTGCTAAACACTGTATTTGCTAGAATTGTGTACTAATGTACACCACATGACATTCTAGAACATTGTTTTGCTAGCAAACGGGACAAACTAGTCACATCCCTGTGTGTTGTTTTCCCAATGTCTTGTGCAATAGTACAGGACACTTGATTCCAAGCAGACGTTCAACTGCAAACAGAGACTAAAACATGGGCTATGATGGACAAAATCTGTCGTTTTTGACGTCAACAGGAAACGTCAAATATCTGACGCGTCCAATCTACAAATTTATTCATTTATTGTGACGGTTCCTTTCAAATATGTGAGATCATAACATCAATAAACAAGCCCAAACATAACATTTGCTGAAGTAAAGGGGAAGTTTTAATTTTTTTTTTATTAATAATCAATAATATTAATCACAATAAACAAATAGTCCATGAAGTACTATAATTAACCTAAAACATGTTAATTCATGCTAACAACATGCTAAATCATGCTAGCAACACACCAAATCATGCTAGAAACATGCTAAATCATGCTAGCAACACACCAAATCATGCTAGCAACATGCTAAATCATGCTAGCAACATGCTAGCAATGTGTTAAACCATGTTAGAAACACACCAAATCATACTACCAACATGCTAAATCATTCTAGCAACATGTTAAAACATGTTATCAACATGCTAGCAATGTGTTAAACTAAGCTAGCAATGTGCTTTTAAGTTATTCAAACTTTCAGACAAGGCTGTCAAGCCAACATCAAAGTTTGTTCACAGACTTTACCCACAACCTATTATATTATAAAACCATTCTATATGATGAATGTAACCTATAATACAAATACAAATAATTATTATTGTTATAAGAGCGTTTTCATTAATATTACTATTAATATAAGCATTCTTCTATTAACATAACCTATTATCATTATTAAAAAAAACATACTTTAATCAGTACAGCTAACCTGACCTATTATTATTCATTATTATAATAAAAACACTTCCCTAAAGAATTTCCCTATTCCCTTAAGAATTTTAATTAGCCTAACCTATTATTATTAAACAACATTCTTCTATTAAGTAATATAATTAACCTGACATTATTATTATTATTATTAATAATAATACATGTAATTATTTATTAATATATTATATTGCTTTTGCCACTGTTTATAAAAGCATTCAGCCATTTAAGGCCATATGTTACAGTGATTTTAATAAGCAGCCACTAATTATTTATAGCTTTAATATAAATGCACATTTTGGTTTCTAACTTCTGATTGGACAAGATGCGTTTGAAGCTGACCGCACATTATATATTAATGCTATTAATTACTGAACCTTAGTCTCTTATTAATATCATTATCAATCGAGGCCACGAGTTACAGTGATTTTAACATGAGTAAGATGATTTTATGCCCTCTTTTCCTCATTAATATTCCTTAACCATTTGAACTTTGTCCTTTTGTTCTTATTGCTTTATTTTGCATTATGCAAAAAACAAACCCTCTCAATAATGAAGAACTGAACTTATATTCAGCCCTAAAGCTTTTGTGGATCTATATAAAAACACCAAGATCTCAAGGATGTCTATATTTTGAGCCACACCTTATTTAAAAACACATAAATCCGTCTCCGGTGTTTCCCTAAGGAATGTGAAGTAGCTCCTCTCCACTTTGGCCATTAAACATGAGTGGCTTCATCCACAAACCCCTTCAGATCGATACCGTAAGTGCCGTTACCTCAGCCATTATTTTTCATCCGGCAAAAGGCTAAACATCGGAATACATTCGGGGATCGAGGATGCCGTCTCCATTTGTGGGTTCCTGTAATCGCTGCTAATGAGGATACAGTAGACAGAAACCTGAGGCTGGTGATGGTGTTTATGTGTCTCTCTTAGCAGCGTAATTCCAAAACAAACTCCATTAGCCAAACAGAGACCTTTCCACGGCGTGCTTGTAATCAAATTCGATAAAACGAGGCCCAGAAATAAGCTTAGCGAATGTCAGCGCCAGAGAGTGGGCTGGGAAATCTGGGATTCGTTTCCATGCGTATGCATTCACATCTTTAAGGATTTCAGTGTAAAGCTTCATCTAAATGTGTGAAACATCAGCAGAAGAGATGTGTGACATTATTTATCAAATATGATTATGGCTATATGTTGTTTTGTTGTATAATCACACCATTATATGATTCATTATCATGAGATTAAAGCTTCTTGCAGCAATACTAGTTAAGAACCATGTTTGAATGTACATGGTTCTTTGTAAAGTTTCAGTGGTTTGGTTTCTGGGGTTGTAACACACCAGATAGTTTTCCCAAAGAACTAGAGAATGAACTAGACAGGCCTACAATAGAATATGAAATGCATCAAATATTAGATAACAGATTAAAAAAATAAATAAATAAAAATAAAAAAAACACACATAGTATTATGGGGCCTCAATCATTTTAAATGTGCATTTAAATATGTATTTTTGCCAGTTCATTTTCGTAACACACATTTTGTGTTGATTTTCTCACCCAGGCACAATAGTAGCTCAAACTCAAGATTAAAATAATCTTTTAAAAAAATTAGATCATACATTTGTGCCACATACAACCTCTTCCACAAATATGACTAATTTATAATAGCTGTTTTAAACAGAGATAAAAAGGAATTCACGTCATACGTGATTTTTAGTTCTCTTACTAAAATTAACCATGGTTTTACCTCAAATAAAACCAAAAAACTATGGTTATTGTATTTAAACATATTAACCATCGTTTTGCTACACTAACCGTAGTTTAACCATGGCAGTTAAAACTGTGGCTATACAAATGGTAGGCTAATCAATCCGCCAAAAAGACCCATGGTTACACTTTTACTACAATAAAACCATGGTTAATTTTCGTAAGTGTTAATTTTTGCACCTGCCGACTGACCGTTAAACTTTGTACCACTTACATGCGATTCAAATTTGCCATTGACGTTGTTGTGGTTGACAAGTTTACAAAAATAGCCTTATTTTAAGCAGAAATCCATCCACAACGAGTAAAACATCCAAAGTAAACATAAAACTCATTCGCGCGACGTTCAAGTCGTAAATTAAAGTTGACAGCGACGCGACCGTCACATTTTACCTGAGATTGAGAAACCGCGAAAGTCTGGCGCGCATTCCTTCAGTCTCTCCGCGGATGCCGGAGTCTCCAGAGATCCTCAAGCTCTGCCTCCATCACCTCCATCCTGATAACACACTCCTCCGCTCTTCGGCTCAAATACGCGCAGGACTGTGATGATGATAATGATGTTGATGAAACACACCACCCTGTTCCTCCTTCCTCGCGCGTTAGCGCCGCTATTCCCGGAAGAGCCGCGGAATGAGCCTGAAAGAGTCTTTGGATCTCCGCCAGGAACTTCTACAACTAAAATCGATACCAGAAACTCTCCGATATGATGGACGCCCATTTCCGCACCATATTTTTTTCTTATATGACGGGAATGGCCTTCCATACTATCAATACCAACACAATTTGGGTTGAATTGTACTATGATGATCGACAATATGTTTGAATAAATAAATGGCCTCTAAATTGTCTGTTTTGTGCGCGTGTGTGGTATAGTCTGTGTATCAGAAGCTCAAATGACTTTAATTTTGCATGAGAGGATATTCTGGGAAAATGCTAGGTCTATATTGCACTGCGGTGTAAAACGGAAGCGCTTTTTAAAGCACCTGATGGAAGTGATTAACTCCTGCGATCGTGAAGATCAGGAAATAATAAGCATTAAAGAGAAAAACACACACAAGCACTGTAATCAACTATAAGTCACCAACAAAAATGGTATCTAAAAACAAATCTAAATATTAGATCTTTCAAGTCTACTTTTTTTCTAGGACTTTTTTTTACTTTGGTATTTACGTTGTCTTCAAAGGGTCTGTTCTTCTGCAAAGTATTAGCGCTAGATCCGATACCTCGGTGGGGTGAAGCTAAAAGCCCCATCAGTGTTTATGACCACAATAAATAGCCAGAGCTGATAGGTCTGCTGGACCTTTAGAGGACGTAATGTTTGTTTCCACTTAACCTAAGGGATCATTGTAGCATAGCATGCTAAATGCATCCATCAACATCAAGATAGTGCGATTAGCTGCTAGCTGCCACCACAATGCTAGTTTGTTTTTATCTCTATCCCTATCTTTTTATTCATCTATGTAACAATCAGTGTTTTACTATGGTAAGTAGCTAATGACATCGTTGATTCCCAGCAAACAGGGAACGCTCTTAGCTAACGTTCTGGCAAGGTTATGAACAGACGTTCTTCAAGTAACGTTAAAGCTATCTGGTGTTTAATAATGTTCTCAAAACGTTAACATAAAAACACTCTATACATCGTTCATGGAACGTTTTTTAAATGTTACTACTTGTTTTAGAATGTTCAGAGAAGATCTGAAAGTACGTTCCAATAATGTTTGAAGAATGAGAAAATGGAATGTTTCCTTAAAGCTCCCAGAGACAGAGAACATTCAGAAACAATGCTTTCATAACATATTTTTGTTAGCTGGGTCATTTGACATCATGCAACAATAAACATTTGCAATCAGTACTAAACATCTGCCATTTTGCAAGCCTACACAATTAGCAAGAAAAACATTCTATGCATAGTTTCGGTTTGTAAATAAACTCTTACGTAAAGACATATGTTTGATTATTAGCACTCTTCTCTGCATCACTGTATTCAGATGTTTAGCTCACACACTCATTCCTCATGAGGCCTGCAGGTTTAGCCGATCACTCCCCTGATGCATAACACAAACCATATGACCGAATGAGACTCTATAATCCAAACACATGCAGCTGAACTTATGACCTGATTTACTTTATGCTGCCGACTTTTATGGCATGTCTACGGTTATTTTCAGACGCTGACTCTCGGCCAAGTTAGGAGCAGAAGTTAAGAGTTTTGTAACTCATCTGAACTATCTCTTAGAGTGGTGATTGTGAACTCCAAATGGCATTTGAGTGTCTCCAGGGAAGGGTGGTATGATATATTTCAGCATTATTGTTCACTTGCGTCATACTCTTTGATTTTCATCCAAGTTACTTCCGAACAGCTTCTTATTTTTGTACTAAAACATGCTACTCTGCAAGCTAGCGACATTAAACTAGCGATATGGGTGTATATATTGTGCTGTTTACAAACCTGCCCACAAAGAACACTTAAAATACATGTTCAAATGCAAATTAAATCCATTTTTAGGCGTGTAGAACTCGCAATTCATTAAAGTCGCCATCAAACAGAAGTCGCGCTAGTCTTTTCTTCCTTATTGTGACGTACACCGATCAGGCATAACATTATGAACTAATATTGTGTTGGTCCCCCTTTTGCTGCCAAAACAGCCCTGACCTGTCGAGGCATGGACTCCACTAGACCCCTGAAGGTGTGCAGTGGTATCTGGCACCAAGATGTTAGCAGCAGATCCTTCAAGTCCTGTAAGGTGCGAGGTGGGGCCTCCATGGATCGTACTTGTTTGTTCAACACATCCCACAGATGCTCGATTGGATTGAGATCTGGGGCATTTAGAGGCTAAGTCAACACCTCAAACTCGTTGTTGTGCTCCTCAAACCATTCCTGAACCATTTTTGCTTTGTGGCAGGGCGCATTATCCTGCTGAAAGAGGCCACAGCCACCAGGGAATACCGTTTCCATGAAAGGGTGTACGTGGTCTGCAACAATGCTTAGGTAGGTGGTATTTGTCAAAGTAACATCCAAATGGATGGCAGGACCCAAGGTTTCCCAGCAGAACATTGTCCAAAGCATCACACTGCCTCCGCCGACTTGCCTTCTTCCCATAGTGCATCCTGGTGCCATGTGTTCCCCAGGTAAGCGACGCACCCGGCCATCCACGCGATGTAAAAGAAAACGTGATTCATCAGACCAGGCCACCTTCTTCCATTGCTCCGTGGTCCAGTTCTGATGCTCACGTGCCACTGTTGGCGCTTTCGGCGGTGGACAGGCGTCAGCATGGGCACCCTGACTGGTCTGCGGCTATGCAGGCCCATACGCAACAAACTGCGATGCACTGTGTATTCTGACACCTTTCTATCAGAACCAGCATTAACTTCTTGAGCAATTTGAGCTACAGTAGCTCGTCTGTTTGATCGGACCACACGGGCCAGCCTTTGCTCCCCACATGCATCAATGAGCCTTGGCCGCCCATGAACCTGTCGCGGGATCAACACTATTCCTTCCTTGGAGCACTTTTGATAGATACTGACCACTGCAGACCGGGAACACCCCACAAGAGCTGCAGTTTTGAAGATGCTCTGACCCAGTCATCTAGCCATCACAATTTGGCCCTTGTCAAACTCGCTCGAATCCTTACGCTTGCCCATTTTTCCTGCTTCTAACACATAAACTTTGAGGACAAAATATTCACTTGCTGCCTAATATATCCCACCCACTAACAGGTGCCATGATGAAGAGATAATCAGTGTTATTCACTTCACCGGTCATAATGTTATGCCTGATCGGTGTATATCCTAGTGAAACGCTTCTGGAACAAGAGCAAATGTAGGGCGGGGCTTGATTTTGTCTGTGGGGAATTGATTGGATGGTTGTGGTCTGCTATTAATGGATCTCATGTGAGTGACAAGTTGCCCTGCCCTCGTAATGATGCATGGAATCATTTATAATAAAACCTGCAATATTCCATAAAAAAAAAAAAAAGGAAAATTTTGATTTCATGGTGACTTTAAATTTGGTACCCTAAAGGAGACCTTAAAGGGATAGTCCATCCCAAAATTCCTTTACATTTTTAAAAATATATATTTATCGCTAAAAAGTGCTGCAGTGATGACGTATTTTTGTAGGCCGACCCGGAAGTTTGCATTACGCTGGTTCCCTCGACAAAAACCTAATAGGATTTTTCCATTGGTTTTTGGATTATTGCAGAAAATAAGCTCTGTGATCAACAAAAAGTGAATGATTCTTACACAATGATAAATTAACCCAAACGTATGAGTTTTGAAGTTTAAATCCAAGCTAAACGTAGGGGATAATACTGATGTATTTTATGTTGTAGAATAAAACGTGAAAATATCTTGACCTTATTTCAGCCATTTAACCAAAAACCCATTAAAAAAACCCATTGACTTTGGGACGATCGAATGACTAGAATGCTAACTGTAAAATACATCATCCCTGCAGCACTTATCATCCTTTGTGTGAATCCTTAAGGCTACACGTAAATTCAGCTATTTATTTCTTTATCAGACAGACAGATCCATGATACGCCGCGGTAGGTCCTTCAGCGCAGTGAACCCGTGTTAATAAGCACACCTGAATCCAAGCGCTCTGTCAGTCAAGTGGCAGTCATCAGCGGCTAACAAACAGACACGTTCTGCTTCATTTCACCCTGAATCAGTGCATTTCCATGTAATTAAATTAAAGGCCTGCTGCCATGCCCACCGGGCAGCTTGTCAAGCCGCCCCTTTAATTGGGCACGGGCACCTGCAGCGCAGATGCCAACACCTGATGCCCACGCTGGCACCCTGGCACACGGGTACAGATCAAGGTCACAGCCGTCCCACTGTTTCACAACACGGTGTGCAAACACAAAAAGCGTTAGGCCTCCACCGCAAGCAGGTGCCTTTAAAGGGATAGTTTGCACAAAAAAAAATGTATTCACTAAATTTACTCACCCTCAATTGTTCCAAACCTTTATAAATGTCTTTGTTCTGCTGAACACAAAAGAAGATATTTTGAAGAAAGTTTGTAACCAAACAGTTGTGGGGCACCATTGACTTCCATAGTATTTTTTTTTCATACTATGCCTCACAATTGTTATTACCATATTCTGGTATAACTGTTATTATATTCTTCAAAATATTTTCTTTTGTGTTCAGCAGAAGAAAGAAACTCGTACAGGTTTGGAACAAATTGAGGGTGAGTAAATGACAGGATTTTCATTTTTGGGTGAACTATCCCTTTAAGAGCAGTGCAACTCGTACGGAAAAATGAAATCACACGGCACGACTCCAGACAGATCACAATAACAACATCCAAATCAACATGATGAATATCTGGGTGGGAAATTTTTAAACACTGTCTTAGTGTTATAATTCATCTAAAACTATTATTATAGATGCAGTGTCATATTAGAGACTACTTGGAATAGTCTCTATCCAGCAATAAAAAATAAATAATAATAATAGGCTACAAAGAAAAAGTGACATGTAAAAGCACCTAAGGTTCCTTATGTTCATATAAACATTACATTTATAATTTGCTGAATATATGTATGATGCAAACTTACACATTAAGCACATTTAAAGTATTACTATTTGATGATACCATAGTATTCTTAATTATTATTTAGTTTTCTTTACAACCGCTCACAGGGACGCCATTATTCGCGCTGTTATTTGTTTATTTTTTTTTATGCCGGTCTTGTCATCAATTTCAGATAAACCCTCTCTTAAACAACACATAAAAAGCGGATGGATTGTTTACACATCGCTCCAACGCATGCAGTCTGATTTTCCTAGACGCTCGAAGAGTGCAAGTTGTAGCTACTGCGCATGCGTCGGTCGCGTCCATCCGCGCTCACGTTTAGCGCGCTGTAAAGTTAGATGTAGATGAAATTATGTTTAGTTTTACATGCGAACAAAGACAAACAAATCAAACATTCGTATTACCACAAAACTGGCACTGATAAGTAATTATTGCACACAAATCCCCAGACATGTTCAAACTAGCACTACAGGCTAACTCTTAAGTGATTTATCAATCAGCGCAGAGCCTTCAGCAATAAAACTCCGACAAGACAGAATAATACTAAATAAGGCTGCTGGTGAGGAATTCTGACCTCTTAACTGCTGGAGGAAATGCTTCCAAAAACAAATACATGGGCCTGAAGTCTAAATCACTGTGCTGATGTGTGTGAAGATCTGAGTTTTTCCAAAACACTTCATTGGATCTTTTTATCATGTTTAGCAGGAAGCTCAGAACATGATCTGCAAACAGTTTTTTTTTTCTTTCTTTCTTTTTTTTTTTTCTTTTTACACAGAATCCTCCTGCTTCCGTTTACGAAACTATGGTATTATGATCAAGTTTTGTACCATTGCAGTAACCCTTTTTTTGATATACCATGGCAGCACCATATTCTCTGAGTATTGTGGAAATACCATGGTATGTGAACATAAAAAGTACCATGGTGTTTTTGGAAATACCATGTAAATACTATGGTAGCCTATATTTAAAAATACCGTATTGCCATCTGATAGCATAGAACTGCCCTGGCTAACAAAAATACGTGGTAAGAACGTTATGAAAACATTCTATTATATTGTAACCATTATGAGAATGATACTTTTGAATGTTCTCTGAATGTTCTGAAACAAGTAGTAACATTCCAAACCAACTAAACGTTTTATAAAAACGTTACATGAACAAAGTATAAAAACATGCTGTGCTAACGTTTAGAGAACATTATTTAAGACCATAATGAATGTTACTGGAAGTACGTTTGTTCATAAGCCAAAACGTTAGCCAAAGTTCTGAGGTATATTTTGGCTGCTCTTATCTAGTGATTCACATGTACTGTAAATTGATATTTCCATCCATTCATCTTCTACACCGGTTTCAGTTTCTGTAGAGTGCAGATGAGTCCATCATGCCTCTGGTCGAAAACAGGGAAACACCCGGGACAGGTGGTAAGGCGCAATATAATTATATAATAATGAGAACGAAGCAATATCATCTGTCATCTTACATCTCATACCAGTTTATTATGCAATTATATCGCATAATGTTGCCATATCCACAATCCTCTTAATCCACATTAGCTTTTGTAAAACCTGTGAAATATTAAATAGGCTACAGTTGGACTAGAACTAGGTCCGGTTTCACAGGCAAGGCGTAGATTAAGCAAGGATTAGGCTTCAGTTTAATTACGATATTTAAGTAGCTTTTATAAATGTGCCCCAGAAAGAAAGAAAAAAACATTACTGGTGTGCATCTTGAGACAAAACAATGGCACTGACATAGGCTATTTTAAGATATGCTTTCAGTTAAAACAGCTCAAACATGCATTTTAGTCTGGGACTGGGCTTAAGCCTTGTCTGTGAAACGGGGCAATATAAACCTGGGCTAAACCACAAATAACAATAACTCCACAGTACATTTCCACTCAATGAATCCATTAATAAACGATCGTCTCCTCCTGATTGTTATTATTTAATTAAGTTTAAATTATTTATTATAAAGAGCATTTTTAGGGTCTAACATGAGCAACATGTCCCTACATTAAATCGCTTGGGCTTCGTTTTACAGTAAATCATTTCCAAAATTAAATCGCTACCAGTGTCTGTCACAAGAGGGCAGCACAGTGTCAAGATAGTGAATACAACTAAAATAAAATCCCCAGAGAGAGAGAGAGAGAGAGAGAGAGAGAGAGTGAGTGCAGAAATGGTTCTTCATTGCCTTGAGTAAAATGAAAACATTTAACACGTAAGTGATTTTGAGTAATATTACAAACTTCACAAAAGCCCTAATCTCACTTTTTCACTTTAGCATCATAGCACACAATGAAGCACAACCATTCATTTAGCCTACACACGATAACATTCTTTAACTGAGGGCACAAAACAGAGAAAAACGCTTAATCGCCATAACTAGCAATTATGAAACGCACATTAATTGTTTAGCTGTGTTTATAACTCTAAAACCTGCACAGAGCAAAATGAACAAACACAATTAGCATAATATATATTCGAATAACAAATTAAGGTTAGATAAGCACATGCACAGTATAAACTAGATATGCTTTACCTGAGGAAAAAGTATAGCCCAACGGTTTTGAGACATTTGAATGATTAAAAACGTTATTTCTGAATGTTCTCTGAACGGTTTAAACCGCCATTGTTTTTTTAAATTTATGCGACCGTTAACTGAACATTCCATTTTGATCTTCTTGCCACAACCGTTAGCTAATGAATGTACTTAGAACGTTCCCAGTAGTTGGGTATTACCGTTGGCACACAAGATGGCAGGTAGGTTTGAAGTCATTTGTGAGTTATGAAAGAATACGTTTAAAATAGTACAGTATAGGCAAACAAAAGCCCACAGTGAAGCTAAGGTGACGGTTGGTTTAAGGATTGTTGTTCCAGGGCCAGTAAAAGATGTTGACCCGTCATGTTTGGGATGTATAACACTCTGTAAGTGTCGTGAAAGTGTTTTTGAGAACGTATGTAGCTAAAAGAGCCCAGAAGCTCCGTATAAACGCGCGCGCCGCAGCCAGTCGTCCGTGAACAGTGATTATGAAGGGTTGCGTGCAATCTGTCAAATGGTCTCATTTGAATAATAAACTCGGAGTGCAGCCACTCTCCTCTCGCCGAGATAAACCGTAAGTGTATTCAAGCGAATTTTCAGAAACAAACCATTTGCTTCCCCAAAAAGGTCTCGGTTAAGGTCGCATAAGAATTGGATTAGCATAACAGAAACCTCCCGCATTCTGTTACTGAGGTACTTAAAGCTGAATTGAGTAACGTGATCATATAAGCAGCTACGCGCTACAGAAACGTTGTGAAACCTCTGTAATGGAGGTGATGATATGGAAACACATTTCCACCACATAAGAAAAAACAGTATGACAAAAAAGTCGAAATTATGACATACTAAATCATATTATGAGATGAAAAGTCGAAATTATGACATACAAATCTAAATTTTGACATAAATATATATTATATTGACAATTTCAAAATTTTATGTCATAACTCCTACCAGGCAAAATATGGAAAGATGAAGACATTTCTAAAATATTTTCATTACAGTAAATTTACAGCCGTGAAAAGACTTTTTAAATGAAAAGTGAAACAAAAATGGACTTACAGGTGGTTTCAGAGGGAGTGAGTGATAATTGAATAAAATGGCGTACACTAACAAAAATTCTAGTGATAATTTCGACGCGCATTAAAGTGTAAATGTTGGTGTTTTCTAATATAGAACTGTTTTGTCCCTTGTCTCAAGAATCAGTGCTCTGCTAAACCAAAAGAACTCAAAACAAATCAACCCATTGCTGTATCAAATGCATCTGAAAGAATTCAGCCTTGATTAGATCCGAATACAAGTGCATTGAACAATTTCTAAGCAATTATTCTGAGCAAAATGCATTCTATCTTGTTCATCTCCCAAAGATGATGTCTGGCTCTTTCTCCAGGATTACTTTTCCATGCCTTGATTCAATTGATGTGCCATTTGTAGCTCAGCTCTGCCACGGGCGGCGGACGGTCCAATTTACTTCTTTCTCATTTATAAGAAATTTCCATGGCTTTGGGCTGCTCTGATGCAAACGGCGCTTTGATGGGCTCCCGAGGAACAGTGCTAATGAGCTAGATGACTGACGAGAAAAGCAATTAGCCCTGGATCTCCTTCACCTTCTCTTTTGAATCGTCTAGAAAAATTAAGATTCTTTGGGCCGGTTCATACAGAGCACGTTTTTGCGGTTAAAAAAACGCGACGTAAGGCAGTGGAATGAAAAATAAACCCCACATGGTCTAGAGACGTGTTTTTAAAAGTTGAACCTTTTATGCACGACACGCTGCAAAAGATGGAAGCGCAATGGTCATATGCCTGTCTAGCTTTACATAAGGGGCTTTCACACTAGAGGAACGTTTTTAAAGTTCCTATAAACAATGGCGGGAAGTTCCCGCTTTTTGGCGCGTTCGCACCGCAGGAACTGGGAACGATTTTAGCAATAGGAACACCTTTTGGGGGAACTAAATTAGCTCCTACTTCAGAGTAAGGTCTAACCCAGCACTACTGGAACTATCAAGTATACGTTGATTGCCCGCCATTTAAAAAAAAGCTGTGTAAACACAGTTTATAGCCTATATATTTACTCGATGAACATGGAAAACAGCGATAGATGGGCCGACGCCGAAGTCCAACGTGACCAAGCGAAACATGATTATTTCTGCTCAGCTAGCGACACTGCGCATCAACCACGTGGCAATTATATATTTTTTGGATACCGTTTACTTTCTTTGTTTAACAGTTCTATCTAATAACGTTTTAGACAGGACTGATTAACAGATCGTACACTAATGAAGACAGAGAATGATAGCGCTGTGCACTCAGGCTCTGGCTAACTCGTTCTCAGTGCCATCAAAATAAAAGTCAGCCACACCGTCAAAATAAAAGTCCCGCACAACAACCAGAGTGGCAGGACGTAGGTGACGACTTACGTCACTTCAGAGTTCCTACTGGCGGTGCGAATGCAACCAGGAAAATGGCCCTAGGGGACAATTTAGCTCTCGGGGGACCGTCCTGGTGGCTAGTTCCTATAACTACCCGGTGCGAAAGCCCCTATAGAAAAACAATGGAAAACTTCTGGAGGGGAAGGTGCCATTCACACAGAATGTGTCTTTTTACGCAGGACAGTAAAAGTAAAAAAAAAAAACGCAACGTCTAGTGACGCAAAAAAAGTTTAACTTTGAACTTGAATGCCGCGTTTTTAGAGACGCCATGTCATCAGTGGCGGAGCCAGGATTTTTTCATAGGGGTGGCCGGGCAGGGGCCAGAAACCAGTCTGGGGTGGCACAGAAATCTTCATTATTTCAACATAAAAATGAGTTTTAGTGTTTAGTTTTAGTTTAGTTTAGTTCTCAAAAACCCAACAGATTGTTCTCCATTGTTGCATCTTCATGGATGAGGCATATAGATAACTACATAGCCTAAATTAAAAAAAAAAAAAATCAATCTTCATTGAATTTTATATAATCAATGAACCCTTCAACAATTCTGAGTTAGACTGTTAGGACTGTTTCTAAAACTTGCAACCGAAAAAGTAAACACAATGTTTAACTTTCTATATTAGTTGTCAAAATAAATAATTTCAACAGTTCTAACATAAATTAAACTCAGTACAGAGGAAAAAGGTGTGCAAGGGTGGATGTCAACATTTTATTTTATGCATTTAAATATGATCCATTGTTGTTTGTATACTTTACAAATTAAAGTAAAATTAGCGCATATCTTCTAGTATAAATGCACAGTGCATTAAAAAATGACATATCAGCTTGTGCCTTATATTGTGATCTCACATGGCAGAATATTTTATTCCAGAGACGTGACGCATAATTAACAAATACATGTATGCACAGTTTTAACGCAACTTTAATTGCCTTTTTGGTTATTTTATGACTTAAATAACGACAGAACTACAACTTTGCATGCTCGTAGTATCTTTTGCGCTTTATTTAGAACACTTAGGACAGGAAAGTTAGTTTTTCTGAGTTTTACTGACATATAGCCTGACAACATCTCATCTGACTGCAGATACTGAATAAGGACGTTTCTCTCAGCATCTGACAGAAGTGTCACTTGCTTTCTTTCACACACGTCTTTCAAAATAAAAGTGGCATCGAAAAAAAGAGAATTACGTTTGTCATTGTTTCTTTGACTGCACATAATGCGACTCACTCTAAACGGTCTTGCAACCCACCAGTTGAGAAACATTGACGTAGGCTATATATCTACTGTTCGCCGTTCACTGTTGTTCTGCTAAAGCTCATTCGGCACCTGTACCTTTTCCGCACTCGTTTGACTTGCGCCTGGTGCTGAGGTGAAGTTGAAGTGCGCATCTGAAAAGTCTCCTGTTTTTTGTGGTCTTAAAGGGATAGTTCACCCAAAAATGAAAATTATCCCATGATTTACTCACTCTCAAGTCATCCTAGGTGTGTATGACATTCTTCTTTCAGACGAATACAATCGGAGTTATATTAAAAATGTCCTGGCTCTTCCAAGCTTTATAATGGCATTGACTTGATGGGTCGTTTTTGAAGTCCATAAAAGTGCATCTATCCATCATATAACTGCTCCACACGGCTCCCGGGGGTTAATAAAGGCCTTCTTAAGCAAAGTGGCGCGTTTGTGTAAGAAAAATATCCATATTTAAAACTTTATAGTCTAAAATAACTAGCTTCCGGCGGTCAGCGGTACACAAGTCGACTTGCGCTAAAAGAGTAACCCTTGACGCGATGTACAGGAGCATCGCAAGCTTTGACGCCTCTCGCGGATAGTGCTGGGCAACAAACTCAAGCCCCTCTTCTCTTATATCGAAATCCTCCGCCATTTCTCTTTAAAAATTCTCGTTTTAGACTTCTAATTCATGACCGGTGTTTTGTTTTGCTCTATCCTCTGCGCTTCTGCGTTCGTCAATACGCATGCGTCAAGGGTTCAGTCTTTCGCCATAAGTCGACTTGCGTACCGCTGACCGCCGGAAGTTAGTTATTTTAGTCTATAAAGTTTTAAATATGGATATTTTTCTTACACAAACGCGCCACTTCGCTTCAGAAGGCCTTTATTAACCCCCTGGAGCCGTGTGGAGCAGTTACATGATGGATAGATGCACTTTTATGGACTTCAAAAACGACCCATCAAGTCAATGCCATTATAAAGCTTGGAAGAGCCAGAACATTTTTTAATATAACTCCGATTGTATTCGTCTGAAAGAAAAATGTCATACACCTAGGATGACTTGAGGGTGAGTAAATCATGGGATAATTCGTATATATATATCGTCTGCGATAATATCGTAATTCTTGTTTTAACGATGTGGGGTCTGACATTGATTATGTCCCAGTGCACGCATACTCTAGGTGATGTAGTCTAGTGGGTTAGACTAGTGTGTGTACGCATTTAGTGCGCACTTTCACTGCTTGATTTAATCTATTAAAATGCTAAAATGTCCCCAGTATGTCTTTTTATATTTATATCATTTAATATAGTTAATCAATATCACACATTTTTCACCAGATATCAGCATGAAAACAAATGTGATCGTCATCTTCTTAGCATTATTCCCGCTCATTTGCAGGGTCTGCTTCACACACACCTTTGATTTGGCACAGGTTTTACGCCGGATGCCCTTCCTGACACAACCCAGCACGGAGAATGCTGAGACACATGAAAACAAATGTGATATTGATTTTATACAAGTTCAGTAAACAAGAAATTAACATTTTAGACACAATATTGCCTGTTTTTGCTCTGTTTCGCCAACGAAAATAGTTGGAAACAAAGCCACAGCACTGTTAGTGCGTCTCTGAGCAACACACGGAGGTGTTTCCTTACTGAATGAATCCGCTTTTTGAACAAACTGGTTGAATGACTCACTCATTAACAGGGACTTGCTGCCACCTACTTCACATTTAAAGTAGCTTTTCATGTTTTAAATCATTTCAAATACCAATATTCAACGTTTTATGTTTAAAACATCAAAACATTATGCATTTGTAATTGCAGGTTATTCATTTATGTCAGTTCTGAGTTGCATTCAACAGTGTAAATGATCTAAATGCCACTTCAGATGCAGCATCTGTGTTTCCTCTCTATTGCAAAGATTGCACAGATTTAATTTGATTGGGAACAGCCCTATTGTGTATTATTATTATTATTATTATTATTAGAATTGAATTGATTAAATGTAAAGGAAAGATAAAGAAAAAAAAGATGATGCATACATATAATCAGGTTAGAAAAAACGGCGTTATAAAGGTAAAAATCCCCATAATATATTGTTCAGTTGTCCCACAAAACATCGTTTTTTGGTCAATATCGCACACCCCTACCTAGCGCATTTATATAGAAAAAATGAGAAAAGTAGTGCAGTGCAATAGAAAAACGCATTGTGTGTGACCTAATCAAGAACAACAACAACAGATTCTACATGCATTACAAAAGTCTTTTTGAATTCATGCTGAACATAAACCAGGTTTTGCTCTCTCGTCTGTCTTACAGCGTCACACACTGAACACACAGAAAATAGCATCAGGTGAAAAGTTCAAGCCTCCTGGCAAGCCCAGTGGCATTTGTTGAAGATTCGCACTCAGTCTACTGACAGACGTGATATTAACACAAGCCGGCACAATACAAATCTACGACGAAGCAAAAGATCATTCATTCTCGAATTTGCAAATAAAGAGTTCTGATCACTAATTATGCATATAATTGGATGTAAAAACAATTAAGCGAGTGTTTTACGTGTTTCCTAGTGGCTTGGAAGCGCGTAGCCAATCTACACGCCATTTGCATGTCAAAATTGCGAGCCGCGGGTGGCATAATGCATCAAGATGAGATGTTAGATTATGAAGCACGTTGAGCGTATGGATGTGTTTACGATTCAGGTATCAGGCCAGATTGTGAAATAATTGATTGTTCTGTTGAGATGCCATGTGCGATGACAGCTGATTGGTCCTCGTATATGCAATTTCATTTTGCCATCTGCCTTGTCAAACTGAGCTCATGAAATTTTAATGATCTTGTGGAAATGTATTGCAAACATGTTGCTAGATGTTAACGGCGAAATATGAGGCACACCATCGTTTTCAGACAACAGTTCTTTAATACAAAGTCAACATATCTACATACACAGTGGTTTCAAACCAATTATTGTGTCCATCAGAAGTAACAGTTTGAAAGCGATAGCACTTGGCCTTCGTACAAAGAAAAACAATTTTCACGTTCGAGTTTGGCTTTTTTTTTTCTTCTTTTTTGTTGGCCATGGTATTAATACGTTCACTTTTTATTATTGGTTCTTCGTTATTTGTACGCTAATCAATTCATACATTTGGCTCCTGTTGTTAAAGGTCCAACGTCCTTGCGTCGGGACAAACTTCCAAGCACCTCTGCCGTCGTAGATTTTGGAGATAAGTCCGATCGCACGAGTGTCCTCCGCGTTTTCCTTCCCGAGGAAAAGTTCGTTAGAAACACACAAAACTCCCAACAGTTTAAAAGGCAGCGTTGAAATTTCCAGATTCCAAGTTCTCTCGTACTTCGTCCCTTAACGGAAAATCCTCAGAGTAAAAAAAAAACCCAAATAAAGGAAACATGGCATGCATCTGTAAACTTATAGAGCTTTGCAATGAACTACCAATTTAAGTAAAAGATGACACAGAGGCAGTGGTGAGAGAGGGGCGATAATTTATACTAGCGATAATGACGTGAAGCTAATCACCAAACGCGCAACCAATTCAAGGCAATTCCCTCTCGCTGTTCATATGGCATTTTGTAGGCACTGGGCACACTAGCCCTTCTTCATCCCAATCTAACAAAAGAATCACTCAGAATGAGAAAAACACAAAACGATTACTGCTCTTGGCTTGGGATGGCTAAAAACGGGATTCATTTTGAGGTGAATCTCATGAAACATTTCAATGAGAAACTATATTTTGCTTGGAGAAAGCCAAGTCTATTTTTGAGACCAGTAAGATCCAGTAAGTCTTATTGGAAAAGGAGAAGCGTTGTGATTTCTCTCACCACCGGACTGCAGTGTGTGGAGGCTAAGATAAGAATAAAAAGTGAAGAGTTGGGAAAAATAAATGAACAAATGGATCAGGGGGGAAAAAAAGAGGAATGAAGGGAAGAGAGATAAACAGAGCTGTTAGCGTGAGACAAAGCTTCTTTCAAAACTGTGGAAGGTTTCCATTAGCATAAAGTTTTTTTTTTTTTTGTTGTTTATCTCCGTATTGTTCAAAGACATAAATCTTGTGGGTCAAATTATACAAATACATATAATATATATTTGTTTATTTACAGGCATTATATTCAGGATCATAGTTGATATCTAACAAACGAGCAAACATTCGGTGGTTTGAAAAGTAAAAAAACAAAACATAAAAGATGCCAAAAAATGAAAGCTTTCACAAAGATGGGTGTAACAAAATTATTATTTTTTTTTTTTTAGTAAAATTTGGATTATTGTAGTTTTATGTTCAATTCAATATTTAGTAAACCAGTTCCACATCTTTTATAAAAGTAATACTTCTGTTAATACTAGTACTATTGATGAATAACAATAGGATTGAAATCCTTCATTATTGGGCAACAGGAAGTCAAAGTTCTCCCCGCAATGATTTATGGGAAATCTCTGCTTTTCCCAAAATCTTTTAAGAAATCAAACACAAAAAAAAACCAACAATAAAAAGTCATTCATGATTTCATACACGCAATAATTTCATGGTGGTATAAAAATGAGTGCCCACTTCAAAAAAGAAAAAAGGCTATTCATATGAAGATTTGGATACATCTTTATATTCTGCATTTAAATATATTGTGAGTGTGTATGTATACATTCATGTCCCATCCGTCTATGTATACATGCACACAAACACTTCTCACGTAGCATTTCTACAGTGAAAAAATAGAATGTCTTTTAACATAATATGAGCAAAATGAGCATTATTTTTCTTGCTAATTAAAAAAAAAAAAAATGAGTACAGTATCTTTGTTAAAAAAACAAAACACTAAACCAAGAAATAAATCAAAAGATTGTTAAGTAAGAAGATAATAGTCAAAATAATACAACAGTAATGTATTTTCTTTTCCCTATGATGTTACAAGAATAAGGCTTTTTGGAAATTAGATTACACACGGCTCCTTTCATTCTCTCACCAATCAGAACACTCCAGGTTCAAGCATTCTCCAGAACAGCCAATCAGCTCTGACTGCGGAGAGGAGACCCTCCCCCTCATACGCATATGCATGAGCGCGTAGAACAGTCCCACCTACAACAACAGATTCACAAGATAGTTGTACCGCAATTTCATGACGCAAATACATGCCCATTTCTTGCTCTTCGTTAGCCAAAATCCATTGAAGAATCACCTCCCCAAAAAAAGAACCAACAAATGAACGCAAGAAATCCCAAAGCAACCAGGAATGGGTCGTTTCGATGATGACGATGGTGATAAAATAAAGTTGGACATGCGGTTTCATCCTGGGCAACCGTTGGGGCATATGGAAATGGATCGAGAGGTGGGACCAACACACGTAATCACACACTTCCGGACTCTTCACATGTACACGTACAGCATAATGGAGCGAAAGCAGCATGTTTGGTATCAAGAGCAAAACGAAACCAAAAAAACACAGTTGTAGGATAAAAAGTCATTTGAAACAATGGCAATGAACGTTGGTCGCTCCAAGTACCAAAAGCAAGACGTAGCCACGCGTCGCATCCCCTATCCAGTGCGCCAAATACAACGGAGATACCAGTCGCCAAAGAAACTTGAGGCTTCGGTGGTGGTTCCTCTGGTCCGAATCTCCATTTGACCCAATAGTTCAAGCTCCCATTGGCTCCCAAGACCATGGAGATGGAGCTACATTGGTAGAAACGTTTGCTAGCATGTCCTTGAAAGCACTCGAGAAACTGATGTGTTTACGGGATGCGATTAGGTTTCAACCATTTCCTTGAATGCCTCAAGACGTGTTTGGCAGCTCCAGTGGTTTCGAGAGGAGGGTTACTTTCTCAAGTGGATGAACGATTCGCCTCGAATTGCTTCTAAAGTGGCTCCCAATTTTGTCCGAATGGCAACATGTCACAAGGGGAGGCTTGAACCCAAGACGCGAGCAGCAAAAGAAGTCTTGTTTGTACCATTCCTCCAACTTCTCCATTGAGGACACTCTTGAAGATGTCAATGATGTCCGCTGCTAGACTGACAGATGTCCGTTTCATTGGAAACATTTCCATTTTAGTAAACAAAGAAGGATTTCAGATGCCAACCAACCAATTAGGTGCTCAGGTGTAGTTTATTTGTGGGCGTGTAGTATCGCACCAACTTTTCCTTCGTTTTCTGTCTTTTTTGTAGTATGTTCACAGAGTTAGTTTGGAAAGAAACGATGTTTGTCCTCCACATCAGAACACTTGAGGTAAGGTTAGTGGTCCGACACCTACATCATTCCCACCCTCCAGCCTGAGCCAATGCGTTTGGTTCCTCCATCATGAGCTTGGGATGTGGAAGTGTTTGGGATCCATTTGCGCTTCTCCAGTGTTGCTGTCCAATTGGGGTTTCTCACGACATGTTTTGATTGGTTCCAAAATACGATTCTTCGAAAAAATGTTGTATAGTTGTCATCATTTCATGTTTTCAAGCAAGTTTTTATGGCTCAGGAGGCTGTTGGGGGGAGGGGGATTGTGGGGCAGGGGGGAACAAAAATGGCTTTTTACGTTGCATAGTGATCAAAACTTCCAAGGTACTCCAGAGCCGCCTGATAGCAAAACTGGTACTCGTCCTGTAGAGGGAAACGCAAAGACGTCAGCTCACTATTACTTCAAATCGCCAGTCATTCAGCTATTAAACAAGACGATCTGCAGTAAAACAGAAGCTCTAGACTCTCACCTCTGTTTGCACCATTGCTGGCCGTTGCGTTCTCAGCATTTTGACCGTTTGGAAGATGTCCACCACACCCTCGTAGCGCATCCGCTCCAGAACGATGCTTAGCGTGATGAAGACCCCGGTCCGTCCCACACCGGCACTGCGTTGAGGAAAACAGGTATGGTTTGTTATAGTAACTGCTAATATCTTTCCGAAAGGGAGGAATATTTGCTGGAAAAATCATTTTAATAATCGGTTTTCCAGTGGAAACTTCTAAATATTCTTGAAACAAGATTCATTTACTTATGAAAACACAATTGTGTAACACTGAGATTTGAATTAAGTGATCATTTATTTTACTTATCCTACTAGCAAATTGATTTCTCTTATTTTAATTGCAAATATGTGTTTGGAATGGAATATTAGCATACTGCTATACTGCAACTATAATTTTTTTTTTAATTAATGTGTGAAATAGTATGCCGTATTGTTGTCACATGACCTCACTAAATTGCATCCAGTTAACATCTCAGAAATAAACCATTTTGTGTGCTTTTAATTTTTTAAACATATAATTAAATAATAAATGATATTAATAACAATACAAATAAATGATAAATTAACAAATAAATAAGGAAATATGAAAAAATAAAACAAAATACTTTATAATAAAATTGTCACAGAAATTTTTTTGTACTTTTAATCTATTTTCAAATGTTAAAAAAATAACACAAATAAATATATATAATATAAAATAAGCAAAAATAATAAAATAACAAATAAGTACGTTTAAACATAATAAATGAATAACAATAAAAATAAACTAACAAATAAATAATTAAATAAGCAAATATGAAAAAAATAAAACAATACTTGTAAAACAGTCAGACATTTTTTTTTTGCCCTTTTAATTCATTTTTAAATTATATATAAATAAACACTATAAAATATAATAAAATTAATATATAAAAGTATAAAAATAAAATAAAAAATATATATATGTAAATTTGGTCTGAACAAATAATAAAACAGCGAGATTAAAAAAAAAAAAAAAATCATTGTATTGTGTCCATTCATTTGTCACTAGAAGTTGAAGGTCGGGTGCATTGCATTGTGGGATACAGACTCACTCACTCACGCACATTATATTTATACTGCGGTATAGTTCTGTATTTATGTAGATGGCTATAGGGTGAATTCTTGAAATAATACATTATTTCAAGAATTCACCCTATAGCCATCTACATAAATAGCAGAACTATACTGTTGAACGAACACACACGCAAGCGCACACATGCTAAGCTGCTATCGCTATGACAGCGCTTGAAATAGGAGGAGTCCTAAGTCTGATTTTTCAAAGCTGTCTTCATAAGCTGCTTTGGCACTGAGCGATTTCACCAAGCCAACAATAATTGATATGACAACGGGCTTATTTTTCCCATTGCCTCCACTTGGCAAGATTGAAAGTGACAAAATGGCTTGGAAAAGTAGGGAGGGAGGCAGAAAGGGAAGAATGGAGGGTGGACTACGGCACAGAACCAATCACAGCGCAGCGTTCTGACGACGCGAGGGTTCGAGAGTCTAATGAAAAGCCAGTTTGGACTCTCACAACAGTGACTGTCAGGAAAACAAAATGCTTTTGACAGTTCTGTCCGTCCACGTTGCCAAAATCCTACAGAAAGGGGGCAGAAGAAAGGAAAAGAAAGAAAGAAGTGGCTCTCTTGGCTCTCAGACTTCACCGAGGCGCTGGTTAAATAGACTTTCAAATCTGACAGGCGTGAAGGCGCATTGAATGAGAGGATTTACACTTCCATTCACTGTACGTAATCATGCAATTAATGACAAAACCATGTGGCTCTATTAGATATGAAATCTGGGGGAGAGATGGATGGAGACGAGAGAAATATGAATATAAAACTGCCATCTTTGTGTGTTATCGAAAATTTGAGGAATCTTTTAATAATCAGTTTTCCAGTGGAAACATCCTTCAAATTTACTAGCAAGAAAAACTTTCTTGAGATCATCGAAATACATTCCTGAAGTCTTAATACCACATGCAATTTTGCTTCTCAAGTAAATATAACTCATTTTTTTAATGATGCTTAGATATTTTCACTGGAAAACAAGATTTTTTTTGTGATGCAATGCTGTCAAGATCCAAAAAGGACCAAACACACCATAAAAACATCGCTTTGATGGAGATGCGGCACCACATGAAACAAAACCTGAAGAGAGAGAAAGATGGATGGAAGATAAAAGGATGGTAAAGACAGGAAGTGGACAGACTGCAGCCGCTCTATAAACACAGACGAGTGCGGAGCTGAAGGAGAGAGCGATCACTGCGTCTGGAGCGAGTGAGAGAAACAGCAGCGCTGATGAACGACAGGATCCCTCACAGAGAGAGAGAGAGAGAGACACCAGCAAACAGAGCGGCTGTACAATATCAGTGCAACAGCACACACTCTCTCACACACACACTCACTTACTCACAGACACACACGCAGTCTCATACACATGCACACACTCACACATAAACACACACACTCACTCTCACACACACTCACTCACAGACACACACGTAGTCTCATACACATGCACACTCACACACGCATACTCACTGACACACAGTCACACTCACTGACAGACACAATCACACTCACTGACACACACAATCACACTCACTGACACACACAATCACACTCACTGACAGACACACAGTCTCATACACACGCACACACACTCACTGACACAGTCACACTCACTGACAGACACAATCACACTCACTGACACACAATCACACTCACTGACACACACAGTCTCATACACACACACACTCACTGACACACAATCACACTCACTGACAGACACAATCACACTCACTGACACACACAATCACACTCACTGACAGACACAAACACAGTCTCATACACGCACACACACTCACTGACAGACACAATCACACTCACTGACAGACACACACACAGTCTCATACACGCACACACACTCACTGACACAGTCACACTCACTGACAGACACAATCACACTCACTGACACACAATCACACTCACTGACAGACACACAGTCTCATACACACGCGCACACACTCACTGACACACACAATCACACTCACTGACAGACACACACACAGTCTCATACACACGCACACACTCACTGACACATGCACACACACACTCACTGACAGTCACTGACACTCGCAGTCACACACGCACACTCACAGACACGCACACTCACACAGACACACACGCAGTCTCATACACATGCACACACACTCACACACATACACACACTCACTGACACATGTACACACACAGACAGATGCACGCACACAGTCACACGCACACAGACACACACGCAGTCTCATACACATGCACACACACTCACTCACTGACACATGCACACACACACAGACAGATGCACGCACACACACAGTCACACATGCACACTCACTGACACACACTCACTGACAGACACCCTCACTGACACACACACTCACTGACACACACTCACTGACACACAGACACACACGCACACTCACTCAGACACACATGCACACTCACGCAGTCTCATACACATGCACACACACTCACACACACACACACACTCACTCACTGACACACATGCGTGCACACACAAACACTCACTGACACGTGTGCACACATGCACGCTCACTCACTCACACTCTCGCGCACACACACTAACACACACTCACACACTAACTCGCTCACACTCACATTCACACACTGACACACACACTTACACACAGTATACACAAACATTTTATTTATAAATAAATACAAATACATAAATTAAATACAACATTTGTTTAAATGTAAATCTGCCTATATTAGACAGGAAGTCACCGGCAGTGTCTCAGTCTTACATTTCCATTTATTCATTTAGCAGACGCTTTTATCCAAAGCGACTCACAACTGAGGAATACAGGAAGCGATCCGTCATGAAGAGGCGAATAATCACAAAAAGTGCCTGAAATACTTCGTTTTGGGCATTACCCAGAGCAGCACAAGCTAGAATAGGAAAGAAAGAATTTTTGTTTTTTCTTCTCTTCTTCTTCTCTGAACACACAGCAGAGCGTCAGGCGTGTTTACAGCAGCAGGACACAGACTCAGACGGGACGGGCCGTGATTTATATGCGGCTGGACGGCGTCTTCTTTACAAGAAAAACTGTTTGCTTGTTAAACGCCGGCCATGGCGGAGAAGGACGGTGTAGTCGCTGGTCATATGTGTAATGAGGAACGGCGGCCCATGGCGCCCTAATGGAGTCACATGCATCATTTCTTTTGGTCTGTGTGCGCTATTATTGTACTTGTGATAAAAGCAGCCGTCCCACGCGAGCATGTGTGCTAGTTTGTGTTTATTTTGAGGAACAGTTCAGCCAAAAACAAGCGTCTGGTGAATGATGTCAGCTGTTCTAACCAAATTCGTGCCAAATGAGAGAGATACGCAAGTCCACGTTTATTTGTAAAGCACATTTCACACACAGTTTTCGCTTCAAATAAATCCGTTTAGGTTTGGCGTAGTGAATGCGACTATAATTTATGTTTGTTTTATACTCATATTTTTCATTTCTATTCTGTTCTGAATACCATTAAAGTTGTCATTAAAACAAATTTTATTGTTAAAATACTATATTATAGTATAGTTATATATATTATAGTTTTTAATAATGTTTTACATTGTTTTTTTCTCTGTTTGTATTTTAATTTTAGTTAATTTTTTTGTCATTTTTTTGTGTGGTTTTGACATTTTTATACTTTAAAAAAATATATATAGTTTTTTTTATTGTTTTTTATTTCTAGTTTACTTTTAATTATTTTAGTACATGAAATTGAACTAAATGGAAACGAGAACTGTTGCTTTGACAGGTTTTATACATTTTATTTTATTTTATGGTTTAAGTTTTTTTTTAGTTTAGTTACTATCAAAATCTTGTATCATATTTTATATATATATATATATATATATATTAGTGCTGTCAAATCGTTTAATCGCATCCAAAATAAAAGTTTGTGTTTACATAATATATGTGTGTGTACTGTGTATAAATATTATGTATGTTTATATAAATACACACGCATTCATGTATATTAGTTAATAAAAATTAGCTTATTATATTTGTATATATATTTATATAATTGATATTATATATAAATATAACACATTTTTCTTAAATATATACATGCATGTGTATATTATGTAAACAACACAAACTTTTATTTTGGATGCGATTAAACGATTTGACAGCACTAATATATATATATATATATATATATATATATACACACACAGACATTATAGAACGATAACTATAATGAAATATATAGTTCTAAAAATCGTTCTAAATATAAAAGAATAGCGAGTCCACAGCGCAACTTTAACGGCACAGAGAAAATATCGTTGGAATCACTTTCAAAACGATTTTTCCAGCTGATGAACAATAAAAACATGACAGCCAATCAGAATCAATCCTGATGTAACGAGCTTGAGCATTTAAAGCGGCAGACGACCAAACTGCAGCGCTTATCATAAACAGACCGATATCGTCTGCTGGTGTGGATGCTAATATAGTTATCATTCTTGGTATGAACGGGTCTTCAAAGCCTTGACTTTACAGGATGAGAGGTTGTTACACCATGTTTGTGTGCGTTCTCACCTGCAGTGGACAGAAATGGGACCGTCCTGGCCAAACTGCTCCTTAGTTTTATGCACCTGGCCGATAAAGTCAATGAATCCCTCTCCTGATTTGGGGACGCCTTGCTCCGGCCAATCAGTGAACTGGAACTGCCGTACGGTCCTGGACTGGCCGTCCTGTGAGCGAGAGAACAAACAAACACAGACACGTAAACAGAATGCCATCCGTTTCTTTTACTCCGACAATCCCGAATCAGTCAATCCAGACGGACGCTGACAGGCACAACAGATACAGGCAAACATCTCCTCTCCGATCTGAGCCACTCTACACCCTTTTGTCGTTGTTGTTTTTTTCCTCCCTCCTTTCTTTGGCTGGAATAACTCTGGGTTGAGGGAAATCGATGGTGCGTCTGCCGTGACGTGCGTCGCCTCCGCTAAATGGAGTGATCCGGGCAGGTGATCGATTGTTTGGAGAAACCCTGCCGCTCCGGCACTGACGGATGAGAGGAGAGCAAAGACACCCGGCGACGGACGGATGAGGCCTGTTTCGCAGAGAAAGCGAGCAATCGAAGGGAAGCTCAGGCAGAATGAGGCACAATTAAATCGTGCAGAAGGGGCTGGAAATATTCACTCATCCCTGCAGTGAGAGTCTATAAGAGAGGCTGACGGATCAAACCGACCGAGTCCAAACTTAATCACAGCCTAACTTGAGGCTTTTTGGATCGCACACACGCTTTACGGAGCAGACAAAGGCTTGTCCGTTTCCTCTACATTTCTATTTCCTAGGCTAGGCTAGTTCAAACTACAGGTTTCAACTAATCCAATGAAATCTTCCATAAACATCAACATATACACCGATCAGGCATAACATTATGACAAGTGAATAACACTGATTATCTCTTCATCACGGTACCTGTTAGTGGGTGGGATATATTAGGCAGCAAGTGAACATTTTGTCCTCAAAGTTGATGTGTTAGAAGCAGGAAAAATGAGCAAGTGTAAGGATTTGAGCGAGTTTGACAAGGGCCAAACTGTGATGGCTAGACGACTGGGTCAGTATCTATCAAAAGTGCTCCAAGGAAGGAACAGTTGTGAACCGGCGACAGGGTCATGGGCGGCCATGGCTCATTGATGCACGTGGGGAGCGAAGGCTGGCCCGTGTGGTCCGATCAAACAGATGAGCTACTGTAGCTCAAATTGCTCAAGAAGTTAATGCTGGTTCTGATAGAAAGGTGTCAGAATACACAGTGCATCGCAGTTTGTTGCGTATGGGGCTGCATAGCCGCAGACCAGTCAGGGTGCCCATGCTGACCCCTGTCCACCGCCGAAAGCGCCAACAGTGGGCACGTGTGCATCAGAACTGGACCACGGAGCAATGGAAGAAGGTGGCCTGGTCTGATGAATCACGTTTTCTTTTACATCACGTGGATGGCCGGGTGTGTGTGCGTCGCTTACCTGGGGAACACATGGCACCAGGATGCACTATGGGAAGAAGGCAAGCCGGCGGAGGCAGTGTGATGCTTTGGGCAATGTTCTGCTGGGAAACCTTGGGTCCTGCCATCAATGTGGATGTTACTTTGACACATACCACCTACCACGGCTGTTTTGGCAGCAAATGCACAATATTATTATATCATAATGTTATGCCTGATCGGTGTATACTGAATATTGTCAACAGGCTCGTTTATGTCCATGTCGGCCAGGCCTGATTGTGTCGTCACACATTCCCCTTCTGATCAACTGAAACAAGCAGTTTGTTTTTGCTGCAAAACATGAAGGGTGAAAGAAAGCGAGGCGGGAAGAGCCCGAACTGAATTGAGCGCGCACAACCTACAGGCCGAGCGATGCGTGTCCAATTGTGTGATTAAATACGTGCCAAAGCGAGTGCTGCATCCTCCCATCACGCCTCAGTCCGGGCCCCGCCTACACCAGTCGGCTCTGATTAAAGTCCTCATTGATTCGGCGGGCCTCGCTCTGCAGGCTGATTACTGGAGAGTCTGTCTGGATGATTCAATCACAATTAAAGTGCTTGGCTGGAGTGAGCGACGCTCGGGATGCTCGCCTCGTCTCGGGCCTGTCCTCTTGCGTTTGCATGTACGGTGACAGTCAGAGTGTTTGGCTATAGCGGTTTGCTGGAAAGACACTCGACTGATGAGGGCGCTTCTGATAACGCTCGCTCAGCTGATGGGATATTCAACCATTTCTAGAGGAAGACCTACTGCTGAGACTCATGGGAAGCACAATTACAAGACGGCTAACAACTTTTTGGCTCAGCGAAGGTTCAGGAGAAAATTTGTGCATGTGTTGTTTTCTCCTAAATCACGTGTTACGAAATTAGGAGGGTCGCTTACAAAAATACCATGTTTTACCACATGATTTATATTATAATATAATATTATACCATATATTGTATACACATATATTATACCATTTAATATATATTATATAAAAATCAGTATTAATGCAAATATTAAAATAATACTCAAAAATACAATAAAATTCTAATAAAAGTGTAAATATCTAAAAATGACATATATAGACTTTTTTATAAGACAAATTATATTTAATGAAAATATAATTAATATTATTATAATGCATGTTTATATATATATATATATATATATATATATAAAAAAATAAAAACATGCACCAGTTTAATAAAAATATAATTAATATTATTAATATTTTTATGTAACTATACATAAAAAAACACAAATGATTTTTTTACACATGTATCCCACATTCTTTACAGTACCTATCACATAAATACCATGGTATATGAATATGATAATCATTCAGTACCATGGTATATATGAACATACCATGATATTAGCATGATTTGCCCAAATTATTCCAAGGAAACATGATATTCTTTGATGGTATGTGAATATGGTAATATTTAGAACCACACTATAAATGTACCATGTTATTTAGATGATTTTAAACATGGTACCACAGTAATACTGAGTTTTTTTGGACATGTACCATATTAATACCATGATATTCTTGTAAATATACCTCCTTTCCAAAAAATACTGTATAAGTACCATGGTAGAATGATAGGATCAGATGGTAATACTATGGTACTTTTGACAATTCATATACTATGGCTTTTATATGGTACTTGTCCATGGCAAATGTCCAAAATACCACGGTAGCACCATTTCAATACGAATGCCATGATATTTACTGAAAAAACAGCTGTAGGATTTACTTTGAAACCATTTTCACTGAGAAATTGCTAGTAAATTTCACAAATAATTATAAAGAAATCGCATGTTTATCAGTTAAACATGAAATTTTGGATTAGACAGACTGAAATAGTATTTTTTTTATAAAACTTATTGGAAATATTTATTTCCAACATTGAGGTACCAATGTAAATACCTTCCGTAAGGTGTATAAACATGGTAATCATTCAGCACAAGATGTTTGTGTGGTATTTTCCAGGACTCACCCGGGCATCCGTCACTTTAAACTCTCTGAGGATGTATTGTGGCATGTTGTACTCCGCCATGGGATCCACCACAAAGTACTGATATCTAGCCGAGCGCTCCGCCGGCCAGTACTGGTGACACTTTTCCTGTGAAAACACGTCAAAGCGCAATTAAATTACATCATTCGGAAGCCGAAAGCCGTCTGTCTAGATTAGACGAAGAGCGACACTCACTCGGCCCATCTCCCTCAGTTTGGTCAGCATCACCACAATGGTGGAGTTGTTCTCCCACAACATCCTCCAGAAGTCCTCGGTGGTCTCCGCTAATGGGCCCTGTGTGGCTATATACGCCTTCTGTTGTCTACAGGAAAGAGAAAGTCAATCCCTATGAATTAAATGCAGCAGAATTGGCGAAACGAACGACTTCCGGGTGCCTTGTCGCCGTCGTCGTACCTGTATCCGTCGATAAAGCTGGAGTTGATATAGTCGGACCCTTCCAGCCCTCTGATTGGCTGCAGGCACACTCGGGTGGTCTCATACGGCATGATGTTGACCAGGCGGTTTTTAAATTTGTTGCATGGCAGATTGGCACTTATGAATCTGGACGTGTGGGCTTTGGAGTTCGCCAAACGCTGTGGGAAGAGAAAGACACAAACACGATAATTAAATTGAGCCTATTTCCAGCACAGTTACGGATATTTAGGCTTGAAGGGCACAACTAGTAGCATGGGAATCTCAGACAGTCTTTTAACCATTCTAGCTTTTTGTTTTTGGTGTAATGGATCTATTTTTTCCCACTCCACCTGTTCGTCTCAGACTGCCTATAACCGGGCGAGACTGGGTGACCCAGTTTACATGTGGTTGCAGAAACCTGCCAGCGTTCACTGATGCTACAATTACCAAAAAAAAACATTTATTGTCCATTAGGTGGCATGAAACCCTGCTCCGAAAAAACGGGAAAGTCACACGAAACTTTAGCGACAAATGGCGAAATGGGTCACTGTGTCTTTTAGGATGGCGCTTTGTATTGACAATGTGACAGGACGCTACCGTTTTGTACGCACACATACACCTCGTACTCTCATGTCATGATCCAAATTATAGCTTGTAACCATCAATTAACATCAACCGAGCCACAGTACCCGCAATTCTTCTCCGTTTCTAGGTCAGTTGTCTGGAAGGATTGTCTCCTTTTAACTGGACGAGACTGGCACATCTAGAAACTGTGCCTCGCTCTCGCTCTCTCTCTCTTGTGTTCTGCCAGGTAATGCCTTTGCCCCGTTATAAATCCATTCAGTTCCTGCTCCAGGCCTAGTCTTTCTCTCTTTCTTTCAGAAGCGGCCACTGGCTGTTTGTCTTTCCTTTGAGTCTTTGAGTAGCTTTCAAAAAGGGACCTGGAAGGGCATGAGGCATTCCGGTGGGAAGTGGCAGCAATGAACCGAGCTGTTGAAATAATACGCAAGCACACACACTTGTGTAGCTGGCTGGTTTAGTGGTCCGCGGCAAGGTTTGTGATATGGTTAGCCCGATTACCCAAGCACCTTAGTAACACTAGCATAAAATCATCTTTAATACTGGTGTTGGGAAAGATTCTATCCCTGTTGAATCCTCTCTCTCCACGTAAATACGATAATAACTATCTTTTCAATTGTGTCATTAACCTTTTCTCAGTCTGTTTTTTCAGCTAGCTTGCTAGCTAACTAGTGCATACCGCTCTTTTACCTGCCAGACTATTACACCACTTACTGTTTAGTCTGCTATCTTATCATACCTCTAGCCGATGAGCCTGATAGCTTAGCCACGATTTGATTTTCTGGCTAGAAATGAGGCCTTGCTACATTGATGCCACTTTATATTTTTGTTCACAAGGATTTATGTGAGGAACTGATTGTAACCAATTTGAAAACCAATTCAGACCTTTCAGAAGTAATTTGACAATCCATTTAAAGGAACTGAATCATTAATTCACAAATTGGATATCACTAGTTGTGATTTAGGCCTTTGCTGCTGAAAAGTTACACGATTTCCAAAAATAGCAATCGTACAGCCTTGCTACTGAGACCTGTTGCTCAACTAATTGCTTCGCTACCTTGTTAACGCTAGCTGGTGAGCATGACTTTGTTCCAGGCTAAAGAAAGAGACTCAGAATGACTGACAGCCTGAAAGGGCAAAAGAAAAAGAAAAACTGGAAAGAAGTAAAAGCTTTTCAAGGTCTCAGAGGCCAGAAACCTGCGGGACCTCAAGTCGCCAAATGGAACCCACAATCCCTGTCTGCTCATTAACGAACACATCGCTTCTCCTCAACATCCGTCTTTATCGGGTGTTAATTATCCCTCTCTGGCTGTCATCAACTCAGCGACAACTTTTAGTCATCTCTGTCACAACTAGAGCTAGATTTTCACATCTGCATCCTTGGTAACAAAACATGCCCCCAAGAGAAGCAGATTGTTATTAACTGTCCTATGTGGCACATTCGATTAGATCAACACCTTCCAGAGCATCTCATCTGATGAGATGCAATTAGAGGTGAGGACTACTTTTGCGTGGCTAGTTGCCCACAATAACCACTTTTCCACTGTCGGGCCAGTGTGAGCCAGGGCTTTCAACGGGCCGGGCTAGGCTAATAGCCTCGGACCTGTAGCACCGAGCCCAAAACCAGGCTGCGTTTCCACCATCGGGCCAGAAGCTCCGCAGCGCTTCACTAAAACCCGCCCATAACACGCCTCTCTGGAACAACGTCACACAAACCCATCATTTCACCAAAAAATTTATGTTTTATCAAAAAACGAATCAGAAAGAAATCAATGGAAACTAGCGAGATTGCAAAACGTACATGATAGAATCGGACGTTTGTTGGAATTTTTGTCATTTACTTAAAGATTTAAAACCCAAGCATCGACGTTTTATCACAGTTTTACAATATTAAGTGATATATTGATCATAATTTATTAATTTGTGTCAAGACTGCACATTAGTCCCACAGAAATAAAGTGGTATTCACCGTTAACGTAACGTAACGTAACACGTAACTATTCAGTCGCGTCTGTTTCTGTTTATTTGTAGTCACAGGACAGTATGTTTATATCACATCTAGAAAGAATGATCATTTCTACAAATTTTCCACCAAAAATACGACCTGAGGAGCTTTAGCACTCTCTCCAGAGACAGTCCCAATAGTTATATTTTCAGTCAGAGAAACAGTGAGGAAGCTCCTGAAAAACCAGAGTTGCTTTATTTTATGACATATGCAGACCTAAATATGGATATCAGACAGTCCGGTAAAAAGAGACGAGACGCACTGACAGATAAAATAAATGCACGATTGTGATAGCCTATGATTTATCTGGTTTCTTCAAGCAGTTGTATTTGCCATGTTTACTATAGTAATGGTTAGCGTGCATAGTGTTTTGCATCGCATATACATATTACTGCCTTATACGGCGATCAGAATCAGAATGGTCCACTTTGGACCAAGGTATTCGGCGGGCCTAAAAAACCCTAGCCATTGGACCAGAGGAAGCCCCGACGAGGCCCGATCAAGCCCCAGAAGTGACAGTGGAAACGCACTAGCATGCTCGCTTTTGGCCCAACAGTGGAAAAGCGGCTAATAAGACTTTATCTTTGGTGTTCCTAATCGCAAAGTCTTCTGGTTACCTTAAACTCCAGTTCCATGCCGCTGACGTGCTCTCCGGCCTCCACCTGCGCCAGCTTCTGGATGTAGGAGAAGAGGCTTCGTGCCGCCACCTCAGTGTTCCCACAGGCGACGGCCTCCAGAAGGGCGTCGTGGATGAAGCTGTACTGGTCTTCCGTCTGCACCATGTAGTTCCTCTGGGAGCGCATGAGGGTCACATGACCATAGATGTCTACCGTCTTCTCGTGCTTGATGCGTTCTAGCATAGCATCGATCACGATGAAGCAGCCCGTGCGGCCCACACCAGCACTGAAAACACAAGTTTAAAATGAGAGAAAGTTGCAGGCAAGTTTGGTTCCCTTTCGAATGGGAACTCGCACTGCGTTCCCTAGAGGGATGAGAGAAAGTTGCAGGCAAGTTTGGTTCCCTTTCGAATGGGAACTCACACTGCGTCCCCTAGAGGGGTGAGAGAAAGTTGCAGGCAAGTTTGGTTCCCTTTCGAATGGGAACTCGCACTGCGTCCCCTAGAGAGATGAGAGAAAGTTGCAGGCAAGTTTGGTTCCCTTTCGAATGGGAACTCACACTGCGTCCCCTAGAGGGGTGAGAGAAAGTTGCAGGCAAGTTTGGTTACCTTTCGAATGGGAACTCGCACTGCGTCCCCTAGAGGGATGAGAGAACGTTGCAGGCAAGTTTGGTTCCCTTTCGAATGGGAACTCACACTGCGTCCCCTAGAGGGATGAGAGAAAGCTGCAGGCAAGTTTGGTTCCCTTTCGAATGGGAACTCACACTGTGTCCCCTAGAGGGATGAGAGAAAGTTGCGGGCAAGTTTGGTTCCCTTTCGAATGGGAACTCACACTGTGTCCCCTAGAGGGATGAGAGAAAGTTGCGGGCAAGTTTGGTTCCCTTTCGAATGGGAACTCACACTGCGTCCCCTAGAGGGATGAGAGAAAGTTTCAGGCAAGTTTGGTTCCCTTTCGAATGGGAACTCGCACTGCGTCCCCTAGAGGGATGAGAGAAAGTTGCGGGCAAGTTTGGTTCCCTTTCGAATGGGAACTCGCACTGCGTCCCCTAGAGGGGTGAGAGAAAGTTGCGGGCAAATTTGGTTCCCTTTCGAATGGGAACTCACACTACGTCCCCTAGAGAGATGAGAGAAAGTTGCAGGCAAGTTTGGTTCCCTTTCGAATGGGAACTCACACTGCGTCCCCTAGAGGGATGAGAGAAAGTTGCAGGCAAGTTTGGTTCCCTTTCGAATGGGAACTCACACTGTGTCCCCTAGAGGGATGAGAGAAAGTTGCAGGCAAGTTTGGTTCCCTTTCGAATGGGAACTCACACTGCGTCCCCTAGAGGGATGAGAGAAAGCTTCAGGCAAGTTTGGTTCCCTTTTGAATGGGAACTCGCACTGCGTCCCCTAGAGGGATGAGAGAAAGTTGCGGGCAAGTTTGGTTCCCTTTCGAATGGGAACTCGCACTGCGTCCCCTAGAGGGGTGAGAGAAAGTTGCAGGCAAATTTGGTTCCCTTTCGAATGGGAACTCGCACTGCGTCCCCTAGAGGGATGAGAGAAAGTTGCGGGCAAGTTTGGTTCCCTTTCGAATGGGAACTCGCACTGCGTCCCCTAGAGGGGTGAGAGAAAGTTGCGGGCAAGTTTGGTTCCCTTTCGAATGGAAACTCGCACTGCGTCCCCTAGAGGGGTGAGAGAAAGTTGCAGGCAAATTTGGTTCCCTTTCGAATGGGAACTCGCACTGCGTCCCCTAGAGGACACTATGGGGAATGCCCTCAGTGTCCTCTAGAAGACGCAGTGTGTCGTTCTCCTTCTCAGGGAAACTTGGTTACATGCGTAACCTGAGACGTTTTCTTTGCTAAGGACCACAGGGGACATCAAACTTGACTGCAACTGTATGAACAACTAGACTTGTTCTAGACCTAACGTTTCCGGTTTCAGGAGCCTTGAGAAGTAGGAACAGGGTGCAGACCTGCAGTGGGCAATGATGGGTCCGGCGTCCGGTGGATTGCAGGTTTTCACCCTCCTGAGGAAGGCCAGGAATGGAGTGGGGTACTCGGGAACGCCGTGGTCCGGCCAGGCGGTGAACTGGAACTGGCGAACCTCTCGCTTTTCACTAGAACCATTCTGAAAAGAGAGCAATTGCCTTTAAGGTAAGTTGCATGAATTCACAGGAACAAATCCTATTGGTTATATTGTGATACATCTAGTCCTAGTTCCAGCAATGCATGATAGCATAGTCAAGCACCTTACAGCTATGACAAGTCAACACGAGACAATGGTACACGGGTATCACCAAAATGTCTTCTACATTGTATTTCGACGCAAACAAGAGAGCCAGGAACATGTCTGCCGCAGAGGAGATTTCAGTAAGAAGAGGGAGAGACATCAGTGTCCTGCTAGTTCTGACTCCTAGCATTTATTTCTCATCCTGGACGTCTTTAAAGGGAGGTTTTGCATTTCAATGTCACTGCTGTTCCAACAGAGGCTCCCTTTGAATAAATGAATAAATAAACGATGTAATTAAGAGCAAACTGGCCCAGTTTTGCCGGGTTCTTTTTTTCTCTGGCTGTCTTCTGCAGGCTGTGTTTCTCTGCAGTGAATGGGCTTGTGCAGGATTGTTTTTAAGAATTCATGACTCTGGGTTGACTGTGTGTGCGACTGCAGGATATGCACACACATAAATACACCTCAGTGTTCCAGCGAGTGTGTGTGCAAGGGTTGCAAGCAAACTCTGACTATTCAGCCTTGCAATGCAATACAACAAACTGTGGTGCAACAAAAACACACCTTATCTGTGTATTCAAAGATGTCCCTTTCAAGACACTGCTATACAACTAAATAAGCCATTATGTCTAAATCTAACTATCCAAGAAGACTTAATTGCTTATTCATAGCTCAGGAGATCTCTTCTGAAACTAGTGGATTACTGGGGTTTTTCTTTCTGTGAACAAATCTGAGAAGATCCAATTACTGTCCGTGCTGTCTAGGAGAATCAATTGAGATATTGAAGAGATCTCATTTCTCTTTCCTCTGGGTTTAAAATGAAAGCTTAATCCCGTAACCATGAGCACACTCTTCATGCTCTGTACGACAGTCTTTCTTTAATCAATGCCTTGGCTCATGTCTTATGGGCGCCCTTCACTACAGTAAAAGCTCAATCCATTTTAATTCACGTTACGATCTGACCGTGCAACTCGCTGACCCCTCTCTATTTCTCTTCCTCGCTCCCAACCACTTCATGTTTACTTGACCGCTGTGCCGTCTGGGATGCCAATTTTGCATGGAGTCGTTTTGCTCTGGCCACTTAGCTAAGTGCCTCTCTTTGGCAGGCGTAACATTAAAAGATGATGGATGTGGAACGAGGAGATTATAAAAACATGCACGTGTGTTGGTGTACGCAGTCGAGATGAAAACCCGGGGAGGGTTTTGGGAAAAAATATCTCGTTCGCCTCAACCGTTTGCAATCATCCCGGTTGCGTACGTCTGTCGGGGCCCGAAAGCGAAACTGGGTAATGTGTCTGCTCTAAGGTCCAGAGGGAAATAACAGGCCCATACACAACGTAAAACTCTTTAAAACAGTAAAGTGTTCCTGGAGGAGGGAGCGCACATCTCAGAAACGCCTTTTGTGTAGACCAGGGGTGTCCAATCCTGCTCCTGGAGGGCCAAGGTCCTATAGAGTTTAGCTCAAAGACACCTGCCTGGAAGTCTCTAACAGAACTTGAATAGCTTTAATTAGGGTTGTAGCTAAACTCTATATGACACTAGCCCTTCAGGAGTAGGATTAGGCACTATTACATTACATTACCATTAGGTGGCACTATTACACAGGTGGGCACAAAAAGTCTTACCTTGTGTAGGGAGAAGGTGCGCACGCAGAAGGTGGCGAGTTCGATGGTGTCCAAGAGCGTCACTTGAATCATACCGTAGGTCTCCGTCCCTCTACTCGGCCAGTACTGGTCGCACTTTATCTGCGGAGGGTGAGGGAATGTTAGCATACCTGCATGTCTTTCAGGTTGGTTTAGCTGCCTTTATTGGAGGTCGTTGACTCAGATTTACCCAGGACATTTCTATGCAAATACCTTCTAAATTTCAGTGTGCTGAGGAATTACAATGCTGTTGATCTAAACCTCACCGAGATCCTGCTCATTTTTTTTGGTCAAATAATCATATGGGAGCCAACGAAAGACTTTTCCAATGACACTAAGGGTGTGTTCACACTTAGCATGTTTGGTTTGATTAAAACAAACCCTGGTGTGATTGCTCTGTTAGTGCAGTTCATTTGAATAAGTGTGATCCGAACCCTGCCTCGCACAAAACAAGTGGACCGAGACCGCTGAAAAGATGGATCTCGCTCCACTTCCAAACAAACTCTTGTGCGGTTCGAATGATATACGAACGCAACACGAACCAAAGACATGTAAACTAACCAAAAACAGGAAGATGAGACCCTGAAAAAAGGACTGAATGCTCAAGCACACCTGTTTTTTATTGTCATAGTCGCAATGTTGCCCATCACAGTTCGGTGCAGGCATCAGAACCGCGTCTCCTCGCAGCAGATCTTGGTTTGTGTGTGTGACGGAGGGATTCCTGCCACTGTTTACACTCCTTTACACATTTGATAAGCTCTTCACGAGTTCTCAGCTGGTCAAAATACCATCATATGTAGGCTATGCACATACAACGAGCGCATTTAGCCCAGCACACAGCATTGTTTTGGATGTTCGGTAAGTTCCGCTGCTAAATATATATAATAAAAGCTGGCCAGTCAGGTTGTGAACATATGACTATGCCTTTAGGTTTGGTATCTTTAGGTTCGGTGTTAAAAATGCAGATGTGAATGCTAAGTGGACCAGGACTAAATGTTTTTCTTTTTGGTCCGGACCAACCGAACCAAGGCTACAAGTGTGAACACACCCTAAAAGACTTTTGATTCTTAAAATGAGAAGTAAGACTCGAAGTCTCCGTACAGATTCAATCCTGCAATCACAAACCCTTCTCATCTGCCCATGTCAGATCAGTTACCCTGGCATAATGTTTCCTTCCCCCCTCTGACACCTGGCCTGCCACAGGCCAAATAAAGATTCACTCAATACGGAGCATGGCAAGCAGTCGGGCCTCCCCCGTGCCCTGATGCGATGTGACAGCCCGCTGCTTCAAAAATGTGAAGGTTTAATGCGTTCTTTGCGCTTATGCTGCAGATTGAACGGCTCACTCTGATCACATCTGACAGAGCTCTAATACGCCATGTGGCGCCCGCTAAGATGGTGAGAGAGAGCAAGAGATGCTGTCCTGATATACTGACTGAGTTTGCTGAGCCTGACAGTCTAGGGTGTGACGGAATCGGTTTCAATGAACTTCTGGATGTCACGGCTGAGGAAGTCTTCAAGATGAGGGCTTCTTAACTTCCTCTTTCTCTCTCTCCATTTTTTGCAGGCCGAACTGCCCCCCGATAGAGCTGAGAGATGATTCCCAGGTTGTTAACGGAGAGCCCCTTTCTTTATTTGCCTCCATCCTTTTTTGCTCATTCATTCAACCGGTAATGGCATTTCAACTGGAATAATGTCAATTTGTTCAGTATGAAGCTCAGTCTTTTTAACAAGGGTAAAAGAGACTGCCTATTAGCTCTCTTACACAACCTAGTGAGCTGCCTAGCTAGACGGTATTTTAAGGCATCACCGGCACGCTCCGTATGCATAGGTTGCTTCAAAATGTAAGATTTGGCAAAATTGTAATACTGCAAGTATACTTCATGGATAATGCACTGAAAACTATTTAATTCAGTAAACTATTTCAATAAATGTTTACGTATTTAACCCAATACTTATGAATAGTGCACAATTTTATGCGTATGTTGAACTCTTGAGTAGCATTTTAATTTGTGCTGTCTATGTATACTGTTCCAAATCAGTCCATTTTGGCAAGTTTGCTGCCTTAGAAGGTAGCAGCCTATGTAGGGAGCAAGACAGCTATCTAGTTTTTGAACAGAGCTACAATTTTTGACAACCTGTATTAAACCACAATCTGTTTTTTGACTAGCCTCACCCGTGACTTCTCCTCCAGTCTGGTCATCATGACCACGGTGGCGGCTCGTTGCTCCCACACCATCCTCCAGAAGTCTCCGAAGGTCTCCGGCAGCGGCCCCTGCGTGGCTATGTATGCGTTCTGCTTCCTGTAGCCATCGATGTAGTTAGCGTTGATGTAGTCGCTGCCTGTTATACCTTGAAACGAAGCATGAAGGTTGGTAACTGTGAAAGTTAGAGTCAGAATGGCAGAGACGTTCACTTTAAAAGGGACATATCATAAAAAAGCAGGATTAGAAGCAGAAACATAACATATGACATGTATTGAGTGAAATGGCCCTGATTTCACATGCAAAAACGATAGCCAATCATAAGAGAAGAAGAGTCTTAAAGGTATAATAGCACAACAACAGCTTGAAATGTTGTCTTGTAAAACTACATTTTAGCTGTTTTGGCACAAGAACACTCGACTAACATTACGTGTTGACTTCAAAAGTGTGGTTTAATGCCCCTTGTTTCTAGACAGTTCCAAAATGGCTGACAATGTTGCTGTGTGAGTCTCCACTAACGTGATATACAGTCACAGTCTGGTTAGAGGCTATTGCAGAGCTTGTGATAGATATCCATCATAGAAAATAATCCCCATGAAAGAAAAGCCATTGAGCCCCTTCACTGCCTTTTCTCACTTCCTTCCAGCTTTTTCGCCCCTGTCTAGCTCTCTGAGGGCTGGCATCCAACAGCATCCACTGCAGCTGATTTAGGGCCAGATGCTATACGATGGAATTAGGTTGGACTAGGACTAAATCAGCGAGCAGAAACCCACGCCGGACCCCGTCTCGCTCTCTTTCTGCCATCGCTCTGGGCGGCCGCAGTAAATCTCCCATAAAGCAGCCAAACATTCTCCCATCTAAGCTCAGGATCCGTGAGGCAGCGGGAATAGAAGTAAAGCCCTTGTGTGCCACTGCTAGAGGTAACAATCTTATGGTCTAGGTCTTGAGACCTTTCAAAACCACATAAATGTGGGCCTCGAAATTTGGATCTCAGGGTCTGGATCTCTGCCTTAAAGGTCTAGTCTTGGTCTGGGTACCAACATGCACAATATAGGTGATTTAACAAGCAAATGTAAATATACTGTATATATGATTTGATATATCACGTAACAAATTCAGTACTTAAGGTTAGGGGTTCGCTCAAATCCCTCAGTAGGAGCAAATGCCATTAATCCTCAGAAACAAGTCGCTTGTAATTACACTCGAGGTCCGCACTCGCTTCAGACCTCTGGCAAATAACCTACGAGAGGCATATTTAATTGTACAGTTTATCCAACACAAAAGCCTCAATCACAAACACAAGCCCGCGGTGCTAAATTGTTGTTTTCGTGCTTTAACAACGAACAATGAAACACTTGGCTGTGCTCATTTTCAAGCCCCCGCTACGTCGGAGAAAAAGACAAAATTAGCAATCAGGGGGGAAAAAAGAATGCCATTAAAAGCCTCTTCCCCGTCTCACAAAGCGATCGCGGGAGTGTTTCGCTTTAGTCATAGCTAAGTGAACAGAGCACGGCTGCCTGCACGAATTGTTCCACCGCTGTGTCTAATGGCGAAATCACTGCACTGTAAAATGGAAATTTCGAACTTGATTAATTTATGCATTTATGGGCGCTGTCTTTGTGATGATTCTGTTACGCTGCGTTATTGCTCATCTAAATTGGGTTGTGGTGAACTGTGGCAAAAATCAAGGTGACGCGATGACGAGGGAGGGAACCTGGGGGGAAAAATAACTGTAGACAGCGTTGAGCATTGACAGTCGCCTCTGGATGTAAAAAAATATGCGCGTTTTACCAACATAACAGCAGAATCTCTCCTGATTTTCCACTGGTGTTTTATGTTTCATCCAAAAGCTTGACAGCCTCTATACCTCAACTGAAGGCACTCTGGGATATGGCTGTGCACTTCACCATTTGCCTGCTAGTTTCATTTTGACTGCTTGTGAATTATCTGACTCTTGTTTCTTGTGTGTGCGCGAGCAGACAATAAAATTGTGTGGGAGAAAGTAAATTGAGTTATATGGATAAACACTATAAAAACGCATAATAAAGACTGGCGATCCTCCCAAATGCACATGCTAGATCAGCCTCTTCTGAAAGATTTTAGGATAAATTTCTCTAAGAGCCTTTTTTGTGAAGCCAGACGGATCTGTGGGGGCGACAGCAAAGTTCAGTCATTCTGGAACCTCTAGGTGCAACGTATTGAGACAGTGTGTGTGTGTGTGTGTGTGTGTGTGTGTGCAGTTATGCCCGACCTTCGATAGGCGCCAGGATTACGCGGGAGTGGTCGTAGGCGATGACGTTGGCGTATCGGTTCTTGGGTTTGTTGACCTCCAGGTTGGAATGCTCCCAGGTGAACTGCTGACCCGGATCGATGGACTATGGAGAGAAAGTACGGAATGAAACCACCCTCAGGGCTTTTCCCAATCCCTCAGCATCACTGGCATGAATACTAATGTGAGAAGAGAGTGAGTTTGCATCCGCTAGAACATCAGAAGAAGGTGGAGAAACAGAGGAGAGTTCAACATTCAGAAAGCAGGGTTGAGTGAGGCCACTGGGCCTGGGAGGACTAAAACTAGCGGATGGGAAAGAAACGAGAATCCTCCACAAAGCAGCTCAGATAAACACTCACAACAAGATAAAAGTCCCGCTCTTGCCGCAATCCAATCAGAGCGCACATTAAAGTGTAATTAAAAGCCGTCTGCTATCGTTTTAGAATATTCACGAGCATTCGGCCAGGTAGCTTTGTTGGGACCGTTATGTGGACAGTGAATAATAGCAAAAGGAACGCTGATAAAAGAGTCTGTTCCTTCCTGTGAGGGGGTGAATTATCTGGCGCCAGCAAGATAAATGCCACCACATTCCCAATATGAGAATTTCTGAATAAATATTCTATTCCCCTGTCGGGGTAATTTAGTATTCCATTATGATTCCGAGCCTGTTCTCGGGCAATGGCTCCGTCCCAACTCTTCTAGCTTGAGGGATGTTTTCATTTAGGCGACCGTATCTGCATGCTGAAACTGGGACTAAATAACCCACAATGAGGGGCTTGATGTAACTGTTTACCCTGTGATGATCACAGGCACAAATAACAGGGCACGGATCCTCCACAGGTTGTCCGTGCTCTCGAACACATCTCTCTTATCATCTACCCTGAAAACCGCCTGTGGGTTTTAACGCACAGTCTGGATTGGTTTGGTTCTGCTCCAAGCCAAACGCCAGACTGTGCTGTAATATAGCGGATCACGTATGAACGGAAGATTGATGTCATAAAACGGAGTTAGGTAATCCACAGCATAACACCAAGCCCACATACTCATATCTGACCAAAACGCTCCACATCAGCATCCCTAACGTTTTTTTCTTCATCCCAAACTACATCCCACTACAGAGCAGCAGTTCCCAAATTTTATCATCAGCTGACCTCAATTATGTACTTGGAATGCGAGGGTTTTTCTCTTGCAGTTCCATTTTAAACCTCTAGGCGTTCCCTGTTCCAGAAGAAACTCTGAAGCTAATATCTGGTAGAAGGTGTTTTTGTTGGATTACGCCATTGTTTACTCACTCTTTGCAGGTAGCGAGGTCAGAAACAAAATATTCAACAATCTACTACTCGGGCTGCTTAAGAATGACTTTCCTTCATTTGGTTAGCATATGCAGCTAATGCTAATCTATATGCTAAGACAGTGTCCCAAAAATGATAGCGGGTTGGCTCAACTCAAGCGTGCCCATGTTCCTGCTGAGATAAAAGGTCTGGCTCACGCTGGGAGCCATTTAAGACGGCATTAAGCCCTGGGGGTGTTGATGGCAGTGCTGCCGTAGCACGCTGTGATTTAAGATGGACGACGACATTTGCTCTATGCAAATGAAGACTGATTCAGCAATAGTGAGGGCTAATCAGCAGCCGTTACATGTACGAGCCAAGAACTCCAAACAGAGACATCCATGCCACTGCAAAACCCTGTAGCACGTGAATAAATGCCATGTGAACAGTAAAAAAATCTTCTCAATCGGCATTGGTTTATCAGAAAAACCCACATTTGCACTGTTTTGAACAGCTAACAATCTTTATCGTGACACAAAATAGCAAGGCCTAAAAATTAACACTCACCAAGCGCCAAATCTGAGTAAAAATCTGCACTGGCGAGTGTATGAAACAGTTGGCCGGTAACATTTTTATGAATCCTAACAATACATGAACAAACGTGAACGATGCTCGGGACAGTTGACGGGCCAATGCTGCATCGTCACAAAAGTTTAAGCCTTGACTATTTAAATTTTCAAGCACAAGAAGACGCGAAAGGGAGCTAATTTCATTACTCGCACACTGTGTGGAAAGTTTAGTGTTCGCACACACACAGAAAGCCGCGTCTCAGACAGCGCGGGAATACTAAACTGAGCTCTCTTTCACGTCTTCTTGCGCTTGAGCGGACAAATTCACACAGAATTATGTAAAAAAATGGCGAGTATTCTAGTAAACATAGTCGGTTATGTCTTAAGTGAACGTAAACAGTTGAGAAAGACAATACATGTGTATCAGTATATTGGATCCGTGCATTCGCTCTTAAAGTGACAGCAGCCTAATATTCCTGCTGCTGCTGTCTGTGTTTTTAATGTAAATCAAACAACAAAGGACAAAGAAGAAAATCACTCACTGCTCTTGACTGAATAACTTTAATAATCAGTGGTGTAAAGTATTTGAGTAAATGTAGTTAGTTACTGTACTTAAGTATCTTTTTGGCTACCTTGTAGTTGTACTGAGTATCAAAGATATTAGCAACTTTTACTCTCTACTTGACTACATTTTTGAACAAGTAAATGTACTTTTTACTCCAATACATTTGTGTTGAGTAATGCAATTACACATTACATTTTGCATGGCACCTAGCTTTTTCTGCAGCAGTTTGTTTCTGCTATAAAGAAGCGATATCGCCATCTAAGGGCACTGAAGGTACTATATCTTGTGCGTTTTGTCTTTACTCGCCCAAACATGTCAGCAAGGCTACTTCTTCTTACTTGGTGCAAGAAGGCTTTGACTATTTAATTTTACTTAACATTATTTTATTTATCCGCTATATTGATGAGACCTTTTTGAAGGATATTGGTTTATTTATAGCCTTTTTGTGCACTTGAGCTTAACTGAGACTTGAGTGTTTGTAGATGTTTAAGAGGCTGTTGTGTCGACCTTGATTTATTGCAATATTGAGATGTTCAGTTTTATTTTGATTTTAGAAAATAAACATGATTTCTCATCTTACAAATCAATTGTTTCTTATTTTCACTGGTATGTCTCTCAGGTGTTGAGGAGTAGTGCATCGTTGAGCCTATATTTAGTATGAGTAAAGTACTGTTAAAATCAGATACTCAGACTTTTACTCAAGTCGTATTGGAATTGGTGACTTGTAACTTGTAATGGAGTCATTTTCGCTGTAAGGAATATTTTTACTCAAGTATTACCTCTGTTAATAATTAATTAAAAAGGACGTTTAATTTATATAGTGAAGAATATGCAGTGTTATTTTACATTTGCTTACTTTATGACATTTCTGTACCTGAAAACTACTGTCAGATATACCTGAAAAGCACTGTTTATTTCATTTGTAGCTTTGTTATATTGTATTTATTTGTGCTTTTGTTTCTTCTTATTTTATTACTGACTGTTTAATTGTCATTAATAATGTTTTAAATTTATATTAGTTAGGCTAGTAGTTTTAGATGTGGTATTGAAATTGGAAATTGAATTTTCACTGATATTATGGTGTCATTACTGCTTGTTTTTGCGGTTTCACGGCTGGTAAAAAAATATTTATGGTTGGTAAATTTTCTTAAGTCATTGGCAGGTGTGGCGAAAAGATTTAGGCCCTGCAAAATAGTATTTTTTGCTAAATATGCTGTACCTCGTACTCCTGGGAGAGCTTCAGGTTGTCGTTGGCCTTCAGTAGTTCTGTGTGCTCGGCTAGCTCCGAGATGGGTATGGGAGGGTGGTTCATCATACCTGTGCACCAATCAGGAGAAGAAGACACAAAAAGACAAGGTCAGTAAGACCACCACAGCAGGGAAAGGCAGTTAGAAGCAAAATCCCCAAACTTGGCGTAGAAAGCGGGATCAGGGGTGGGGGAGGACACCCAAGCATGTAAGACATGAGGTGGGACTGGAGTGAGGTGATGTTAGGCAAACAGTGTGACCAGGCCAGAGCTCTACATCATCAATCCGACCAATCAGGATCGTCCCAAAAAAAAAAAAAAAACGACAGACAATATGAAGGAAAGGACCTAAGGACGATTGCTAAGGTGCTACAAAAACCCCAAACCAATTACAACGCTGATAGGGGGTCAAATGGTTCCTAATAGCTTTAAAAAAATATTGCCTAAGCAATAAAACGTCTTCTTTCTCACTCTACTGTAGCTAAAAATGATGAGAAGAGTACTCTCAATGCACTCAGACAAACTATACGTTTGTTCTAAGACAAAGAGAACAATGCGGTTGGTTGCCTTCATGAAACCAAACAAATCTCAAACCGAGTCACAGAAACAACTCCAAAGATCTTCCCTTGAGAAATATGTTCATGTCTGCAGAGCCAAAACATATTAGATTTAATCAAATGCAAAATCTGAAAACTTCTATTTCACCGAGAGGAGACAAAAGGCCAAAACCACAAGATTAAAGCGAGTCACCCTATGTACATTATTCACAGCAATAGTGATGGGAATGGTATCTGTTCCCAATGTAGGGTTAACCCTATGTTACTCTAAATTAGGGGTGTCCAATCCTGCTCCTGGGGGACCACCTACCAATGGGGTTTATCCCCAATTAAACACATGAAATAGCCAATTAAGGCCTTAAGGATCGCCAGAAACATCCAGGAGCAGGATTGGAAACCCCTTCCCGAACCACAACTCTAACCCTGCCAAGTAGGGAGTTCTGGCAGTCTGATACTGTTTATCGTAGACTTGAACACAAAAGTACACAAGCTTATGTCTTGTATTTCACTAAACGGACTCATTTGCATGCAAAGAAATTCCAAAAACTAAATATGTTCTTACTTTCATTGTCTTGCTGCTCTGGGGGGGAAAAATCTGGAATGCTTCCACACTAAACACCAAAGATACGAGCAAGGCGAGAGGTAGAAAAATACAATATTGCCTTTCTCTGGAGGAAACGTCTTGCCTTAATATTTCAAACAGCTTTTCTTTTGGCAGAAGCTCACAATAATTTCCTTATGTAACCCTTCGTTTGAGCAATGATGGGAAATAAAGCTCTCGAGGTGGAGGGCTGATGATGGGGGTAATCAGGGTAAGGTAGGGGGTGTACTCGAGAGTTCTGGCCTGGGTTAAGATGACCCAATGGTACTGGTGCAAAGTGCCATGTTCTCTGCTTCAGTTCAGTCAAAGCTAAGCAAGCGTGTCACAGAAGCAGCCACCCATGCTAACCCTAAGACCTTTCCTCAAACAAGCACTAGTAAGCACATGTTTGCTCAGACCCCCCCCCCCAAAAAAAACCCTGTTGGAGTTAATCTAGTTGTTAATTAGCAATGGAATAAAGACAAGCTCTTCCTAAGATGGACGCCAACTTATTTACAGAGGCCACTGGACTGTCTTTCATCGTCTACTTCAGAGGTCAAAAGTTGGCTAAATGTTGACATCTTCCTTCAAGAGTGCTGTGATTTAATTAGGCATGGATAATCTGCATAATCACATTAGCCATGCTCAATTTGACCTCCAGTTGACACATTTTTTGTCTTCTCTAAATGTTGTATGCCGCAAATGACTTCGCTTGGGTTTGATTGAGATTGGACTTGCTGATTGGACGTTATGACACCAAAAAATTACGCAATGCCACTCAACAAGATGCCTTGAAAAAGTTCTGGCTGTTAGTTTTCGGTATTTTCCCCGAAAACAAACACTAAACTATGGTAATAACAGTTGTCCACTTACAAATCACTTGTCCACCGCCAGTATGTGAGAATTTGTTGAATTACCGGAGGCTAACACTTTTGTTAGTCTACAAATGTTATTTTCATCAGCCCGGCCAAGCTCTTAGAGATTGTCTGGAATCAGTTTTAACCTCTTAAGGTGAACCAAGGTAATGTATGCCAAAGCACTCTCGGAAAAGATGCGACGGGCAACTTTGGCAAACAACCTGAGATCAGACCTGCATGCTAAATGACAACAGCCTCCATAATGCGATGAGAAAGGCCATCTAGAGCTAATCGAAGCCCAACAAACTCTTTCCAATGTCAACCTATTCCTCAACTTTGCTCCGTGTCAACACCAATTACTCGTCTTCCATCTGTCTATTTCATGAACAAGCTGTTATTTGTTTGTTCTCAAGAATTTTCTCCCTGCAAGACGTAAGAAACAATTACTTTTACTCCGATTGGGGTGCAAAAATGCTTTAACCTCTGAAGATGACACAAATTTTTCATTGGTATCAAAATTTTGAATGCATTTGCTGTGCTCGGGCTGTTAATCCATTAAGACCGCACATCAACATTTACTAAGAAACCCCCCCAAATGAAGATAATTAAACTCATTGCCTTTTGGTTGATAGAATAGACATTACAAACAAGGCATTATATACATGACTATCAGTATATGTTTTATAATTAACCCTCTGGTGCTGTTCGGTCAAAAATTGGGTTTATTTTTGTAATTTTTTACTTTATCGGAAAGGTACGAAACTTGGTAAAGGTTTTGGCACTTGCTATGTGAACGCAAAAAAAAATCTTGGACATGATTTGAAAAGGTTAAATGGTCCCGAAAAATAGTCACACTTGTATTGTTCACCGCTAAAAAATGAGTGCATTAGAAATGAATGGGCGGCGAATTTCACCTAGTGGAAGCGTTTGGTACTGCGCCCAAACAAAATCTGACTGAAAGCTCATTTTTTGAGATATCAACCGCAAATATGGAACACAACTTGTTTTGATTGATAAAAATCTCATAAAAATAAATGTAAAATTATTTCACTTTTTTAAACTTGTGTCACGTCAGCAATAATCTTTAAATAGAGACCAAATTCTCTATGGAGTCTGTTGCGCCAAAGCATTCAAGATTCACGACAGTTTAAGTTGGAAATGTCATTTTCAGACATATGTTTAAAAAAAGTGAATAAATGGATTATAACTACTGCATAAATATAATTTAGTACCATAAAACCCCTAAAAATACAAAATATTACATAAAAAATATTATCAAACTCAAATATAGTACATTCATTTCATTTAAATAAAAAAAAAAGAATGATTTCGGTCATTCTTGACAGACACGTGAACAGTACCAGAGGGCTAAGCACATTCAATTTCAGGTATTTATGCGAAAGACACTAAAATTCCTGTTGTTATTCATTTCCTTTCTGCTCTCTCTGCCAGGATTTTTGCGTCTCTCACTCTTTTTATCCCATGCAATCAAGCTCAAGATCAGTGAGCGCGAGAGAAGCAAACTGTCTAATTACATATTTTCAGTCTCTTATTTGCGCTTGACAGGTGATGCAAATAACAAATCCTTTTGATATCCTCTGCCGCTGTTCGCGAAATGATTTTATGCGATTGTTCATTTACATATAAAAGGAAAAAACGCTTGGTATATTTTCCCATAAAAACAACAAAAAAGGGAGCCGTGTTTCTCTTTCCTTTGGCTCGCTGAGGGCGGGAGGGATGTATCAAATGTCGGACTATTGTTTGCGGAGGGTTTAATTAATTCGGCTCGTTATCTCTGCCTGCAGAACGACCCCATCGGTGGAGAGCGGAATGGGGGGCCCGGAAAAGGATGCTGGAATGTGTGGAGACCTGTGTAAAAATGATACAGCAGAGCCGCCTCTATATCATTAGCTGTGACTGCGGTGCTTTTACTGTGGATTAATAGAGTGCAGCCAACAGCCTGTGAGAACAAAGCAATCCACAAGCACAAATACTAAAATCAAAAAGGAAAAATCAAAAGCCGTGTTACGATGAAAGTTAAAAGCAGTCATAATTGAGATGAAACTGTTAACTGCATTTGCATTTTAACTTCCCACAGATGCATAATGCGGAACAAATGTCTAGGAAAATTATGGAGTATCTATACATTTTAAAAATATTATATGCTTTATATTTATATGTTATAAACTTTTATGCTTCATGTTGGCTAACATTGTCTTTTAAGCAACAAAAATCAAAAACAAGTAGGAAAATAGTAATATTTACTTTATTTTGTCCTAAATTATGTACCAAAAATCAAAAACAAGTAGAAAAATAGTATTATTTACTTTATTTTATCCTGAATTATGTACCAAAAATCAATAACAAGTAGAAAAATTGTATTATTTACTTTATTTTGTCCTGAATTATGTACCAAAAATCAATAACAAGTAGGAAAATAGTAATATTTACTTTATTTTATCCTAAATTATGTACCAAAAATCAAAAATAGTATTATTTACTTTATTTTATCAATAACAAGTAGGAAAATTGTATTATTTACTTTATTTTATCCTAAATTATGTACCAAAAATCAATAACAAGTAGAAAAATAGTATTATTTACTTTATTTTGTCCTGAATTATGTACCAAAAATCAAAAATAGTATTAATTTACTTTATTTTGTCCTAAATTATGTACCAAAAATCAATAACAAGTAGGAAAATTGTATTATTTACTTTATTTTATCCTAAATTATGTACCAAAAATCAATAACAAGTAGGAAAATTGTATTATTTACTTTATTTTGTCCTAAATTATGTACCAAAAATCAAAAATAGCATTATTTACTTTATTTTATCCTAAATTATGTACCAAAAATCAAAAATAGTATTATTTACTTTATTTTATCAATAACAAGTAGGAAAATTGTATTATTTACTTTATTTTATCCTGAATTATGTACCAAAAATCAATAACAAGTAGGAACATAGTAATATTTACTTTATTTTATCCTGAATTATGTACCAAAAATCAAAAATAGTATTATTTACTTTATTTTATCAATAACAAGTAGGAAAATTGTATTATTTACTTTATTTTATCCTGAATTATGTACCAAAAATCAATAACAAGTAGAAAAATAGTATTATTTACTTTATTTTGTCCTGAATTATGTACCAAAAATCAAAAATAGTATTAATTTACTTTATTTTGTCCTAAATTATGTACCAAAAATCAATAACAAGTAGGAAAATTGTATTATTTACTTTATTTTATCCTAAATTATGTACCAAAAATCAATAACAAGTAGGAAAATTGTATTATTTACTTTATTTTGTCCTAAATTATGTACCAAAAATCAAAAATAGCATTATTTACTTTATTTTATCCTAAATTATGTACCAAAAATCAAAAATAGTATTATTTACTTTATTTTATCAATAACAAGTAGGAAAATTGTATTATTTACTTTATTTTATCCTGAATTATGTACCAAAAATCAATAACAAGTAGGAAAATAGTAATATTTACTTTATTTTATCCTAAATTATGTACCAAAAATCAAAAATAGTATTATTTACTTTATTTTATCAATAACAAGTAGGAAAATTGTATTATTTACTTTATTTTATCCTAAATTATGTACCAAAAATCAATAACAAGTAGAAAAATAGTATTATTTACTTTATTTTGTCCTGAATTATGTACCAAAAATCAAAAATAGTATTAATTTACTTTATTTTGTCCTAAATTATGTACCAAAAATCAATAACAAGTAGGAAAATTGTATTATTTACTTTATTTTATCCTAAATTATGTACCAAAAATCAATAACAAGTAGGAAAATTGTATTATTTACTTTATTTTGTCCTAAATTATGTACCAAAAATCAAAAATAGCATTATTTACTTTATTTTATCCTAAATTATGTACCAAAAATCAAAAATAGTATTATTTACTTTATTTTATCAATAATAAGTAGGAAAATAATATTATTTACTTTATTTTGTCCTGAATTATGTACCAAAATCAATAACAAGTAGGAAAATAGTAATATTTTACTTTATTTTATCCTAAATTATGTACCAAAAATCAAAAATAGTATTATTTACTTTATTTTATCCTAAATTATGTACCAAAAATCAATAAGTAGGAAAATAGTAATATTTTACTTTATTTTATCCTAAATTATGTACCAAAAATCAATAAGTAGGAAAATAGTAATATTTTACTTTATTTTATCCTAAATTATGTACCAAAAATCAAAAATAGTATTAATTTACTTTATTTTATCCTGAATTATGTACCAAAAATCAATAAGTAGGAAAATAGTAATATTTTACTTTATTTTGTCCTGAATTATGTACCAAAAATCAATAACAAGTAGGAAAATAGTAATATTTACTTTATTTTATCCTAAATTATGTACCAAAAATCAAAAATAGTATTATTTACTTTATTTTATCAATAACAAGTAGGAAAATAGTATTATTTACTTTATTTTGTCCTAAATTATGTACCAAAAATCAAAAATAGTATTAATTTACTTTATTTTGTCCTAAATTATGTACCAAAAATCAATAACAAGTAGGAAAATTGTATTATTTACTTTATTTTGTCCTAAATTATGTACCAAAAATCAAAAATAACATTATTTACTTTATTTTATCCTAAATTATGTACCAAAAATAGTATTATTTACTTTATTTTATCAATAATAAGTAGGAAAATAATATTATTTACTTTATTTTGTCCTGAATTATGTACCAAAATCAATAACAAGTAGGAAAATAGTAATATTTTACTTTATTTTATCCTAAATTATGTACCAAAAATCAAAAATAGTATTATTTACTTTATTTTATCCTAAATTATGTACCAAAAATCAATAAGTAGGAAAATAGTAATATTTTACTTTATTTTATCCTAAATTATGTACCAAAAATCAAAAATAGTATTATTTACTTTATTTTATCAATAATAAGTAGGAAAATAGTATCATTTACTTTATTTTATCAATAACAAGTAGGAAAATAATATTATTTACTTTATTTTGTCCTGAATTATGTACCAAAAATCAAAAATAGTATTTTTTACTTTATTTTGTCCTAAATTATGTACCAAAAATCAAAAATAGTATTAATTTACTTTATTTTGTCCTAAATTATGTACCAAAAATCAATAACAAGTAGGAAAATTGTATTATTTACTTTATTTTGTCCTAAATTATGTACCAAAAATCAAAAATAACATTATTTACTTTATTTTATCCTAAATTATGTACCAAAAATAGTATTATTTACTTTATTTTATCAATAATAAGTAGGAAAATAATATTATTTACTTTATTTTGTCCTGAATTATGTACCAAAATCAATAACAAGTAGGAAAATAGTAATATTTTACTTTATTTTATCCTAAATTATGTACCAAAAATCAAAAATAGTATTATTTACTTTATTTTATCCTAAATTATGTACCAAAAATCAATAAGTAGGAAAATAGTAATATTTTACTTTATTTTATCCTAAATTATGTACCAAAAATCAAAAATAGTATTATTTACTTTATTTTATCAATAATAAGTAGGAAAATAGTATCATTTACTTTATTTTATCAATAACAAGTAGGAAAATAATATTATTTACTTTATTTTGTCCTGAATTATGTACCAAAAATCAAAAATAGTATTTTTTACTTTATTTTGTCCTGAATTATGTACCAAAAATCGAAAACAAGTAGGAAAATAGTAATATTTACTTTATTTTATCCTAAATTATGCACCTCATTTAGGAAAAGCAATTGCTAATGAGATACAGTTTTAGGTTTCATTTGAGGTACGACTCCTTTTAACTTTCCCAGGGTTACGGGAGTGAACATTAGCGCAGATCCGGCAGTTTGTGAAGGGGGGGGGGAACAAAGTCATATGCAAATGTAGTCGGAGAACACAACCCATTATTTCGGATGTGGGGCAGACGCATTAAAAAAAGATAAGAAAACACCAAAGCCCAACGCGAGATGTGAGCACTAACTTTCATAGTCAAAACCGGCTTCATTGACAGGACTGCTTAGACCCGAATCTGTGAAAAACAGCAAACACCAAAAACAAAATAAAAGCATCCTTTAAATGCACTGATGATTAGTTGAGAACAAAATAAATGGCAAAATAAGAGAAATGCAAGGAAATTAATAAGCTTTTGCTTTATACATTTGCCCCCTCTAATTAATTTTTCAAACTGTATTGTGCATTTTTAAACAGGCAGGAGAACGGACCACCCCTGCTTAGAATGAAGGCGGTAATCCTCGCGAGGGTCCTCGGCGTTGGATCCGACGCCAAGCAGTCTGTCAGACAGTGAAAGTAGGACACTCACTCATATACCAGCCATCCTTCATCCAACATCATAGCCGCTGATGTTTATTAGACATTCAGAATGACGCTAGGAACCAGTGGAGAATCTGACATTAAGTCACAATATACATTTCACTATAGCGTCTGATTCCATGGTAGTTTTTAGTCTCTATAGTCTCTAACAATCAGATGGCAGCGTCGATCGAGCGGTAAAACGGCATACGGTCAGTGTTTAGGGCTCGACGTCTGTCCAGCTGTCTGGAGAGCGAGCGGATGAGGAATGTCTTTAGCTTCTGTTGTCGAGGTCTGAACCATCTGTGATGACTTAAGGCACATGACACCTATGCAGATGAGCCAGATTAACACACTAGCAAGTGGATCCGAATTGAATTAGCATTACAAGTAGTAATTCTTTTGAAATGTACTTTTTATGCTGTATGTTGGCTAACATGACTGTTGTCAAACACACACACACACACACACACACACACATATATATATATATATATATATATATACACATACATATACATAATTTTATTTATTTATGTATGTTTTATTGGTGGTCATGATTGCATTAGACAAAGTAAAAATTTTATAAAAGCCAAAACTGTATATATTTATAAATTCGACAGTCATATCGGTTATCATTTGTAGCATAAAAAATAGTTATCGGTTATCAATATCTGCCAAGATTTCTATACCGGTGCATTTTTTTCTGTAGAAATTGAAGTTAACACTTTATTGAGTGGATGAATTAGCATGATAATTCAGGATTATTATTATTATTATTATTATTATTAGCATTATGAATAGGAATGTATGAAAAGTATATATTGTAAAAAAAAAAAAAAAAAAAGATTATTTATTTATGTGTTTATTTATTATTTATTTATGTTTTATTGGTGACCATGTTTACATCAGCCAAAATAAACATTTAAAAAAGGCAAAACTGTATAGATTTAAAAATTCGACAGTCATATCGGTTATCATTTGTAAATAGTTATCGGTTATCAATATCTGCCAAAATTTCTATATCGGTGCATTAGTTATAGTAGAAATTAAGGTTAACACTTTATTAAGTGGATGAATTATCATTATAATTCAGAATTAATATTATAATTTGCATAAAACATATATATCGGAAAAATAGTATTATTTATTGATATATTTATTTTTGTTTATTTATTATTTATTTATGTTTTATTGGTGGTCATGTTTATATCAGCCAAAATAAAAATTTTAAAAAGGCAAAACTGTATAGATTCATAAATTCGACAGACATATCGGTTATCGGTTATCTATATCTGCCAAAATTTCTAATATTATTATTATAATTAGCATTATAAATAGGAATGTATAAAACATACATAGGAAATTTTTTTTATTTATTTATGTTTATTTATTTATGTTTAATTGGTGACCATGTCTGCTTTAGCCAAAATAAAAATTTTAAAAAGGCAAAACTGTATAGATTTATAAATTCAACAGTCATATCGGTTATCATTTGTAACATAAAAATAGTTATCGGTTATCAATATCTGCCAAAATGTCTATATCGGTGCATTGGTAATAGTAGAAATTAAGGTTAACACTTTATTAAGTGGATGAATTATTATTATAATTCAGCATTATTACTATAATTTGCATTATAAATTGGAATTCATAAAGCATATATATATATATAAAAAAAAATTATTTATTTATATATTTGTTTATTTATTTATGTTTTATTGGTGACAATGTTTGCATCAGCCAATAAAAAAAAAAGTCATAACTGTATAGATTTATAAATTCAACAGTCTTATCGGTTATCATTCGTAACATAAAAATAGTTATCGTTTATCAATATCTGCCTAAATTTCTATATCGGTGCATTAGTTATAGTAGAAATTAAGGTTAACACTTTATTAAGTGGATGAATTAGCATGATAATTCAGGATTATTATTATAATTAGCATTATAAATAGAATGCATAATGTATTGGTGACCATATACAGCCAAAAATCTGTTATCTGTATATGCAAAAATAAATAATAATAATATTAAACATTAATGTAAATCATTATTTTATCAGTAACTAAAAAGGACTAAAAAAAATATATATATATTAAAACAATATTTGGTTATTGTTTTAAAATTTCTAAACTGCTGCATCGCTTTAAATATAAGATATATAAACAGCATTTAGAGGTTAGTCTTTTCTACCTCCCAAATCTATGTAAATATTAAACGTCAGCCATTTTTCTTCTATAATGTGACATTTCTTGGTAAAACAGAATAAACCAAGAAATCAATTAAAAAAACAGTGATGTCTAAAACATGACGGGGATTTACCACAGTGTGTTTGCGTGTCGCATTAAAGAGTTTGCTAATGAAAAGGTTTGTCTTCTAAAACACTTGATACCAACACAAACAGACTGAAGAGGAGGCAGAAGAACTGACCCTAAATGTGTCCCGAATCGAACAGAACGCCAGTGTCTCGTCTCATTAGGATAAGCGCAGTGGTTGAGCCCCGCGTTGGGCGCCATATGTGCCAGTCATCCATGTGAACTGAAGTGTGCTCCTCTGAACAATGGCCCCTATTAGCTAATGGAAATGTCGCAAATGTTTCCCCGTCCCAGTTAATTGGGATAAAATGTCCGCTTAAATAAAAATTCACCAAGCAAAGAGATAATGACATCCCGCACTTAAAAAGAACAACGCCACGTCACAAATTGAACGCTCCTCAATTAATAAAGTCCAACGAGGACGACTCTAACGAAGCGGACCTCTGATAGTGCTGAAGCAGACGAGGAAGGCGAGGAATAAGATGAAAGCGCGCCAGGCTCATTTCAGATGTGTTATTAGGCGGCTCCCGGACAAGATGCCCCACAATGGACAGGTGATTATGGGAAATGAGGTGGCGATAGTGGCTTCCTCACTTTCTCCACCTCCATTTCTCATCTGGCTCTCGTTTTATCTCCGGCGTTGGAGGAGAGCTCTCAGCAGAGGCCGCGGTATGACCTCCTCGGGCGGCGGCGGCGAGATTACCGCCTTTGAAACGAGCCGTTTGATGGGGAGACGCCGAGAGTGGACAGGAGAGAGACGCCTTCGACAAATTCACTTCAAATGTCAGACTAGATTTAGCGTCCAAAGCCGGCGAAAACGAGAACGCTCTTTGAACCGGAGGATCTGGACGGGACAAAAGATCGTCTGCTTTTGAATGAGTTGAGGACGTTGGATTTCGTTCAGGGCTGGAGGAACGTTGAAAGCAACCCTTGAACCAAATATAAAATAAAACTGATTGACAGGCCGTACACAATTATTAACTAATAAACCGCATCAGTAGAGATGCAAATTAGAAATAGCAGCAGGTGCAGCTGAAACTGACAGTTAAATTAAAGTTAACTGACAATATGTGTCACTTCAAAGTGAATACGTGTTTGAAAAGGAGAATATTAAAATAAATGTCAAAAAGGGCTGTATTTTCTTTATGCAAAATATAATTCTTTTGATTTGGGGGTGAAATATGACCTAATAATAAGAATGACATGTTCTTGACAGGTTTCGTGAGATGAAGCAGTTTACAGTCGGAGAAAGGTGATCAGATTGTCTGTTTGTGTGCGTGTACCTGGGGTCTGGAAGTTGATCCGTCTCATCTCCACGGGGTCTGTGGGGTGGTGAGGGGTGATTTCGGCGTTGTTCAGCAGGCATTTTGTCCGTGGCTCTGACTCTTTCCGTTTGCTGCTTTAGAAAAGGAGAGAAAAATATGGAGACTAAATAAAAACTGACTAATGAGACAAAATGACCACACAGTGTTTTCTGACCGATTCAGTTTATGATTCAGATCAATGACTCCCCATTTTGAATGATTCTTCAATCAGTTTGATTCAATAAACTTCTATGTTTATCTATCTATCTATCTATCTATTTATCTATCTTCATCCATCCATCCATCCATCCAATATCCTATAGTAGAGATGCACCCATACTAAATTTCTCAATCAATACTGATAGCCGATTATTCAGAATGATATCTGCCTATACCGATAGTATCGCTTTAACTGAGCGATCGGTCACGTCACATTTATGAGTGTCAAAACGGCATCTATTGCTTGAATTTCATGATAAAATGGACAAATGAGACTTTGTTTCTTTTTTTTGTCCGATATATCAGTGCATGTCTAATATGCAGTATATATATATATATATATACACACACCGATCAGGCATAACATTATGACCACCTTCCTAATATTGTGTTGGTCCCCCTTTTGCTGCCAAAAAACAGCCCTGACCCGTCAAGCCATGCACTCCACTAGACCCCTGAAGGTGTGCTGTGGTATCTGGCACCAAGATGTTAGCAGCAGATCCTTTAAGTCCTGTAAATTGCGAGGTGGGGCCTCCATGGATCGGACTTGTTTGTTCAGCACATCCCACAGATGCTCGATTGGTAAGATATAAGGAATATGGTGGCCAAGTCAACACCTCAAACTCGTTGTTGTGCTCCTCCAACCATTCCTGAACCATTTTTGCTTTGTGGCAGGGCGCATTATCCTGCTGAACGAGGCCACAGCCACCAGGGAATACCGTTTCCATGAAAGGGTGTACGTGGTCTGCAACAATGCTTAGGTAGGTGGTACGTGTCAAAGTAACATCCACATGGATGGCAGGATCCAAGGTTTCCCAGCAGAACATTGCCCAAAGCATCACACTGCCTCCGCCGGCTTGCCTTCTTCCCATAGTGCATCCTGGTGCCATGTGTTCCCCAATTTGAGCTACAGTAGCTCGTCTGTTTGATCAGACCACACGGGCCAGCCTTCGCTCCCCATGTGCATCAATGAGCCTTGGCCGCCCATGATCCTGTCGCTGGTTCACCAGTGTTCCTTCCTTGGAGCACTTTTGATAGATACTGACCACTGCAGACCGGGAACACCCCACAAGAGCTGCAGTTTTGGAGATGCTCTGACCCAGTTGTCTAGCCATCACAATTTGGCCCTTGTCAAACTCGCTCAAATCCTTACGCTTGCCCATTTTTCCTGCTTCTAACACATCAACTTTGAGGACAAAATTTTCACTTGCTGCCTAATATATTCCACCCACTAACAGGTGCCGTGATGAAGAGATAATCAGTGTTATTCACTTCACCTGTCAGTGAAGTTTCCATTGGTCATAATGTTATGCCTGATCGTTGTATATATATCTATAGATAGATATAGTGCAGAAAACACAGCATTTATATTTTATCTAGAGGAAGCTAGATGCTAGCACAAACAAAGCTATGTCCCCACACAACACAGCCGAGGGCCACATTGGTTGAACCCGCCATTTCATTGCACTGCTTTTCTCTGCCATCTAATTAAAACTTGCTTTTATGCTGAGACAGGTTGTTTTTTTTTGCCCCCTTGAAAACAGCAATAAAGTACAGCTAAGCCTTACCTGTCAGGCTTGCTGCTTCCAAAGAAAGCATTGAAGTGAAATAAATATATAAAAAGGAGAAAAAAACAACAAGAGAACAAGGGAGAGGAGAGAGAGAAAAAAATCAATAGAGTGCATTTAAATTCACAGGGCAGGCTAGCGGTGCCAGATTAGGCTCATCTGCATTTGGACAGATCTGTAAAAGATGTGTTTTTGCACCCACCGTGGGGCTATATACGATCTCCAGACACCAGAGGTCAAACTCAAGGTCCTGCCGAGGGAGGAAATACTAGCCAGGAGTCTTTCGCTTTGAGGTGCTAATGAGGAATAGCTTCCGCACGTTTGCATGCTAAAAGTAAAAGCGGTCTGCTTTGGCCGTGCTCTGAAGCTAATAGCTATTAGCCACCACCTCATTAAATTTTGATAAGATCGAATTGATTGCTCTCCTCAGCTTTGAATTTCTCCAAACTATGCTAACGGCTGAGGGCAACATTTCTAAAATAAGCTTAAAATCAATCTTTTAGCATTTCTTTACCTTATAATGCATTTAGAGTGCGTTCGTTTGAAGATAGTTCCACGTACTTATTATATATAAAGTTATATAAAGAACAAATTAGGTCAAAAATCTCCTTTTTGCTGTTGCTGTAAATGGACAGACAAAAATTAATTTATTAGAATGTCAAAAGTCCACTCACTTCTTGTAGAGGAGAATCGCAATCACAATACAGATTATGAAGACCACAGCGAGAACGGGTCCCACCACCCAGATGAGTCCGTCTCCTCCCGTCTCTATGGGCTGAGGGTCCACGTCAGGAGCCATGATTGGGTCAGTGTAGGGGCTAGATACAAATGACTTCTGCACAAGCACAAAACAAGGTTACAGTCATCTGCATTTGTCACTTTACGGTTGTCATAACAAGCTTTTCCTCACCCCTCCAGTAGTGTTAAGCTCAGCTAGGATGAAGAACACATATTCCTGCCCAGGATCCAGAGCCCTGTTTTCAAAGCCGCTGTACACTATCTGGTTGCCCAGGGTGAAGGATGGCGGCATGGATGAGGGCTTGAAGCTGGCAGCAATGTAGGGGCGCTTCCCGTCCACCTGCTTGAGCTGACGGGTGGTTCGAGCGTGATGTTGACCGAGTCTTCTATCGCCCAACAGCTGTGGGAGAAAAGACTGCTTGAGGAGAAGCATCTAAAATATGTACCAAATCAACATCAAGCAGTGCTAATTGTGCAAACAAATCGGGCTATCTACTATAAGAAACAGACAAAAAACAATTAAATTTGAAGTCACAATGAATAAAATAATGTATAAACAGAATCCACAGCTCAAGGTCAAGTGGCTAAGCGTGGCAGTTTGCCAGCGGGTAAGGATGAGAGCTGTGTAATTGTCCCCTCTCCCTGACAAACCCCTCGGGAACGTTCCCACAATGCTCCTGCGAGAACACTTTCCATGGCTCTGGCTCCACTGTGTCTGCGACACAAGGACAAAGACTTGAAGAAAAAAGGGTATGTTTACCTCTTCTAGGTCCAGCTCATCTGGGTTCTTGATGTGTCTGATCGGTCCTCTTCCCTTCTTCAGAGGAACCACCACAACATAGATTGCCCTGCAAGAGTTCAAGATGGTGCATAAAACAAATAATTCCCCCCACAACAACAACAACAAAAAATCTACTTCTCTGTATCTTTCAGAGCTTAAAAATGGGAATATCTAGCTAAACAAAACCTGAAAAATACCCTATGCAACCATGTGAATGCAGATGCTTCAAATACAGGTATATATACTGCATTCTCAGTGTGGCCACAAGGGGCACTATAGAGAACAATAGCACAAACGGTCTTCAAACATGTTTCCATCATCAACACTTTGAAAGGACTCCACGCTAATCATATGCGTTTGCATTCATAGCCTAGGACGGTGTACGGTTTCCTCACTTGATTAAGTCTTTGGCTTCCAGTGGTGGAAGGATAATGGTCAGCATACTATCCGGCTCTCTTTTCAGGTCCAACTCAGGTTTCCGGACCAGAATAGGTGGCGCCGTTCGGGCGATGAGCTTGTGTTTGGGTCCACCGTCGCTGCTCTCCTGGCAGGTGATTCTGAACTCATAGGTGAGGTTGGGTCGTAAGTTGGTGATGAGAGCTTTGGTCATCCTAGCATCAATGTCAACCTTCTGGCGGTTGTACTCGATCTGTGGAAGAATGTGCATGGATAAACTGTTCACAGTAACACCCAAAAACACGTAAACTGAGTCTGGCAGGTACTCGTTTGAGCAGGATGGCCAAAACAGGAATCGCTTACCATGCAGCGGTACGGGAAGCGGCTATCGGAAAACTTCCAGGTCAGCAGTACCGTGGTCTTGGTGACCAGCTTCACGGTGAAGTTCTTAGGAACATCTGTCCAGAAGTGAATGGAGGAAACAAATTGAGAAAAACACTAGAAATGGAAAAAGTACAAGAGGACTGAAGGGAAAGAAGGCTGACAGAATGTTCGGCGCTTGCGACCATTTTTCTTTTTTCCCCCCTAGGGAAAGGGGCTTTGGTCCCTCGGAGTGAGCGGAGTGTGGCGTTAGCTGTGAAGGGGAGGGAGGGAGGCGCTCAGTTGGGACAAACAGCACGCTAGACTGGACTGGTGAACACAGAACCACAGGATCGCACAGTACTCTGCCTGCCCTGGCCCGGCAGTGCCGCCCCAACAAGAACATTTGGCAAGCAGTTCCCATAATCCCCCCTGAATGCTTCCAGAATAGCTGAACCCACATTATGTTTGAGTAACCCACTGCTGCGTACTCTCAAATTTGGATAGGCACTGCCGTGGCAGAAAGCCCGACAGGAACGAGGACAAACCCCAAAACACAATTGTCATGCCCACACTTGTTAGCAGTGCATCATGGGACGCCATGCTTCAAACCATCCCAGTGTGGGAGCAGGGGGGAAAGGTGAGTACAGAAAAGAGTAATTGTCCAACCAAAAAAAAAAACGAAAATAAGAAAAACCCAAACAAAGTAAACAAATGTGCCTAGTTCCACTTCAGATTTGGGATCTCCTTGACGTGGTTCTCGCCTACCTTTGATACTAGGGAAATTTCGTGATTAGATGAGTGAATGTGCTGGGCGTGTCTGACCAATCGGCACTTACCTCGCAAAAATTGACGCTCCTCCCCTTTCAAAACTGACTGACTTTAGCTTACTGACTTATTTTACCTTGTTGTGGGGGAGGGTGTTAGTGAGGTATGTGGCTCCCAGAGAACTTTATATAATCGGGTGTAGGTGCTTTGTAGAGGTTTGTCCCTTGAGGCGGGGAAATGAGCAACCCCTACCTGCTTCATAGGCCACTGTTCGATACTGGATCGGTGGGCTGTAGGGCCCTGGACCTACACTGGTGTGCGCTCGAATTTTCACATCATACACTGCGTTGGGTCTCAGGCTGTTAAGGGTGTAGCTGTTCTCGCCCGCCGGCAGACGCAGTTCCTTGGGTCCGCCAGCCGTTCCCTCCTCCTGGTAGGCCAGCGTATATTCCGTTATAGCACCGTTGCGCTCCGCTAGCACCGGAGGCAGCCAGGAGAACTGGAGCGAGCAGCAGGTGATGTTGGAGCCTTCGGTTATTTGAGGATAACCTCGGGGAACCTCCTCTGGGACTCTCAGTTCTCGTGTAGCCTCTTCGCCAAATCCCGATCTGGACTTGGCGGACACTTTGAACACGTACGTGGCCCCTCGGTGGATATTGCTAATGGAATATTCGAACTCCTGAGGGCCGAACTCCAGCGTGGCCAGGGGGCTCACGTCTTTTCGGCCAAACTGCAGCCGATAGCCCTGCACCTCGAGACCCGGAGCAATGAAATCTGGGGGTTGCCAGCGTACTAATGCGGTAGACTCCGAGTTTTGGTTGACAGAGAGAAAGGGAGGCCCCGGCACTGTAGAGAGGGAGAGAAAGAAAGAGAGGGGCATTAATGAACCGTATCTCACTTAAGTTTGCTGTATCAATATCAAATGTCTTTTCATCTTGTTACTCCCTACTAAAGAAAAGGCACCTGAGACAACTTTAAAAGGATTACAAACCCATTCCCTGTAAAGTACTGTTACATAAGTATGTATTTATTGTGCAAACTGCCATAAAGGCGTTAACAACATTTATACTCCATAAGTAACTGCAAATGCTTACGTCCGAATAGCCAATTTTGAGAATACTATTATATTTTAACCTAACAGAAGTGACTAGGTGGTTGTTGAACAGATCACTGGATGAGAGATGGTCGGTTAACAGCTGTATGATACGAGACATGAGAACAGATAGGAGGACGAATGACTCCAGGAAAAAAAGGAGAGCTGATGAAGGTGACGGGGAAACATCGCAATCTGCCGCAGCGAGAGGACAACGAGGGTCAGAGACGGCGTGATTGTAGCCTGCTTCCCCTCGCCAACAGCACTCCAGTCCACTCCACTGGACGACACACAATCCTCTCCACAGGACCACAGGCACGTTTCCCATTAGGCCTTGCATTAACAGCCAGTGTTGACCCACAGCCACTGATTAAGATAGGATTGCGTTTCACACTCACGCCCTCCCCTTCCCTACTTCCCTCTCTGTCCTTCTCATCTTCAGCAGAGGAGAAGCGTCAGAGCTACTGCGAAAAAGAACAAAATAAAATAACCTTCAGCTAACATGCAATTAACCTGCCGACAGGACTTACAGTGAGTTATATTAGGCGTATAAAGCACGACTGCCAGCTGACTTAGCCCTGAGAAAAATGCAGCGCTGCATTCTGGGCCGAACTGATATCAAATATACAAAAGACAAGGGCAAAACCGGCCAAATATGTCTGAATATAACCGACTTAATGTCCTCAGCACAGGATGACAAAAGGTCAACATAATTAAAAGTCTTTGATTAATTATTTCTTGTGCATTGTAGAAAAATTAAAGCAATTAATTGCGATAAACAATTCTCCCATTTATATCCCCTATGGCATCTCTTAAGCGTAGTTCATCAAATCAGATTTTTAGAAAATAAATAACGGTTTACAGTTGCCAGACAACGTAGCAACTTCGAACACAGCTGATCCAAATCTAATTTTAGAGTTGGAACTACATGCTTCATAAAAATAAACAACAGCAATTTACGAATGGTTTCTAATCCCATAATCCAAAAAATGCAATCTACCGAAAGTTCAACTCCATGCCACAGTATCCTGGCATCAGACGCTATTAGACAAGAAGCTCCAGAGACCAACAAGGAGCTTCACTCGCCACAATCAGGACTGGAGCAAGTGGCCCTAAGTGGACCAATTAATTGAAGAGAATAACCACAGTGCCGGGAGGATTGTGAGTCATCCAGACTCTCTGGTCCCCGAGCCGTGGCGGCTGTCCAAGCGGGCACTCGTGAAGAACACCTCCAGCCTCTGCATTAGCATGCAATCTGCTCATCTCCCACAAGGATGAAGGGAGACAGGAGGAAATTAAAAAAAGGAAGGCAAGTACTTGATCAGAATCTGGCCTACGGACGTCTAAACTTAAAGACGTTGCAGTTTGCGCTTAATGCACATGGAATGGCCAATGATAAGGCGTATTAGCGGCGAAGGGTTTGACAGCGCGCACATCAATCAGTCTGTCGGCTCTGAAACGAGAACAGAATCAATCATTTCTGTGTCGTTCCTCTTGGACAACAGGCAGCATCAATTAGATCGATACAAGGACATCTGCTTTGAGATCAAGGCGCGGTTAACCGATAACGCAGCTCTTTGAATGCAACATTAATAATGTTTGTCAATATGGCTGACACATGCTTTAAAGGGTTAGTTCATCTAAAAATGAAAATCATCCCATCCTAGGTGTATCTTTCTGCCAGACACAATCGGAGTTATATTAAAAAACATCCTGGCTCTTCCAAGCTTTATAATGGGAGTGAATGGGGACGAGATTTTGAAGCCCAAAAAAGTGCATCCCTCCATCATAAAAGTACGGCTAATCCATAATAAAGGCCTTCTGAAGCGAAGCCATGCGTTTGTGTAAGAAAAATATCCATATTTATAACTTTATAAACTATAATAACTGGCTTCCGGTAACGGGTCGAGTTCCGGCGGAAGAGTGACCTCTGACCCGACGCATGGCGTAGGATGTAGGAGTAGCGTAAGCTTAGATGAGAGTCGACGCCTCTCACGGTTCAAACAATAAACTCAAGCTCCTCCCACATTTCTCTTTAAAAACTCTCATTTTAGACTTCTAATTAGTGACCAGTGTTTTGTTTTGCTCTATCCTCTGCATTTCATCGTTCATCAATACGTCATGCGTCGGGTCAGAGGTCACTCTTCGGCCGGAACTAGACTCGCATACGGAAGCCAGTGATTATAGTTTATAAAGTTATAAATATGGATATTTTTCTTACACAAACGCATGGCTTCGCTTCAGAAGCCCTTTATTATGGATTAGCTGTATGGAGTACTTTTATGATGGAGGGATGCACTTTTTTTTGGGCTTCAAAATCTCGTCCTCATTCACTCCCATTATAAAGCTTGGAAGAGCCTGGATGTTTTTTAATATAACTCTGATTGTTTTTGGCAGAAAGAAGAAAGTCATATACACCTAGGATGGCTTGAGGGCGAGTAAATCATGGGATAATTTCCATTTTTGGGTGCACTATCCCTTTAACATGACACAAAAATTAGTTTTTTGCATTTATGTTATTTTAGTATCACTGATATACTATTAAAATGTCGATTAACATTTTGAATTATTTTATTTTTGAACCACTAAAGATACTAATGCGCACTCTAGTGCACATTATTCCGCCGCTTGCAACCTGAATGATGGCTCGGTGTGACCGTAGAGCCTGACTGACAGGCTTCTCGGCGCAGAGACGCAGTTCTGAAGTGTATCTCCGACATGCAGAATGGCAGCTCGGGGACGGACGCCGCTCTCAGTTGACAGGCGGCCTTGCGGAAGGTTCCGGGTTTGAAAGGGGCGGGTCGGCTCTTATCAGTACAATAAGGCAGGGGCTTAAATTGTCTGACAGCATTATGTAGCAGAAATGAGGCATGAAAGTGCCCCGGAGTGGCTCCTCTGAGCCCCATTGGTCAAGCTTCCCCTCTGTTCTGGCACATGAAAGAGCGCGATGCCGCTTCTTTAAGTAGGGCTGAGTCTGCCCTTGTTTATTTATTTATTTCTTTTGTCTGCTGTAAGCGTTTCGCCACACTTTCGGAGGCGGGAAGCACAGGGACATCCTTCCTTTGAGCGTGAGGGAGAGGGAGCGAGACAGGCGTTGAGAATGACATGCATATGTGGTGGGACTGTCACACTTGACACCTGCGATCGGCACACCTGTCTCGTCAGCGGCTGGCGTTTAAGCGCTAACTGCAGAGGAAAAAAGAGCCAGGCTACGATACCATACACACCCGCGGTACTGTTAGATTACCATTATTCATATAATATACTGCTTAAAAGGTTTTTTAAAGTCGGCATGAAACGGAAGTTGCGATTGCTCTTTTTCCCCCTATTGTGATGTATATCCGAGTGAAATGGCTTCTGAAATTAGAAAAAATGTAGGGCGGGGCTTGATAGCACATGACAGGAAGAGAAGCAAAGTCATTTCGAGGGGGGAGGGAAGGTTAACGTTTTTGATTAAAGATTATGAGGACACATGAATTAAAAAAAAAATAATGAAGTGCACAGATAAATCATTTATAATAAACATTACAATATTACATACAAAATAAGAATGGTCCATTTTTGATTTCATGGCGACTTTAAAGAATATCATGGTATTGGCATGGTGGCAGCGTCCAAAATTCACACTAGGCATGTATAAAACATTTTTAACCCTCATCCTTCCCTCGCACTTTGTAACAAATCTTTCCCTCGCGGGTCAAAATGACCCGAAGCCCTAAAATTATACTTATTTTTTTCTTTGTCCAGAAAGCTTATTTAATTTTGATAATATTTTTTCTATTTTTTTTAATGCAATTTTTTTGGAGTTTATTTGTTAGCTTTTATTTTATTTACCTTTAAATTACTAGATTTTATCAATAAATAATAAATAAATAATAATTTAAGCACATTCTTCACATTCTTTCGACTTCAATTCAAAATAACTCACAATTTCATGCATAACCCTTTTAATTCAGCTCAAAATATCTTACATTGCCGACCTAAAAAAGATAATATAACATGATATTTCATGACTCTTGCCACTAGATGTCCTTATAGCTCCATATATGGAGCAAATGAGCCGTTCTGCTGGGTCCTAAAGTCAGTTTCTCTTCAGAATGCATTCAGATACACATGTAGACATTGGCGTGCACAAGGGGGGGGCCGGGGGGGCTTGAGCCCCTGCCCCTTTGAAAGTGAAAGTGAAAGTGCCCTTTTCATCGCGCCGCAGTGCCCCCGTGAACGCGATTTCTACCGAGGGGGACCCCGCCCGGAATGCGATTCTTACCAACACAAGAAACTCCAAACAACCAAACAACCCAATATTTTTTGTGCATTTGTGGTTCAAGTGCGACAAAAGTCCTAAGGTCTTGGACCACTCCGATGAAAAAAATTAGTTTCGGGTCAAAATAATCCGTGTATCATTCGTTCAATCGTTTTCAGAAAAACGAGAAAACGAGATTTCGGCTTGATTTTTCGTTTTTCGTTCTTCGTTCAGAGGTAGAAAAATGAATAAACAGTTTGAATATTTGATTTCTACACGTGGGCGGGAATTATACGCCCCTTTCTGCTGATTGGTCAGCCGAAGATCAAACTATTCCGTCATCAGTTCTTCCTCAGTTCAGCACGGCAGAATAAAAGTCCTGGACTGTAGGACTGTAAAGTCACATTTTTTTTATCATGAAACATGCTGTGATTTATTCCAAAGTGACTATTAACGTCAAATAATCGAAATGTTGACTTTTTAAAGTAGGCGCGTCAAGCATTCGCTGTATTTTAGTTCATGTTTCTGGTGCGTGTGCGTCAGAAAGATGTTCATATGAGACCGAGACGCGCTAAAGCAGCGCATCCTGTTGTTTTCTTAATTTTTCAAAAGCCTTACATTTTGTAGTAATTTTAAATGTACACAAATAAAATAAATATTTTACTGTTTCGAATGAGGAAAAAATGAAGTGATGGCGCCGGCGACTCGCGCGCTCACATAACGTATCAGTTCTGGCATTGCTAACTTGACATCGCAGCCTGTTCATTATCAAAATAAAACCAAACATATAAAAAGTTATTCTGCTTAATTTAATTTGCCTGTTGTACAATATTAAGGCTGTGTCAGTCAGTACTTGCTGTTATTCCAAACTCATATCTCTGCATGTGAAGATGCCGATTTAGCCTATACGCGTATGGGACTGGACGAAGCCTTCTTTACATAAATAGTATAACAGCATCCAAATGTTACATTGCAAATATGGAAACTTCGATACAGTTTCAATTTAAATAAATTCATTTAGGCTTGGTGTTTAAAATAAATGTTGTTTGTAATAAATGGCACAATATATTTTTTATAAAGGCTTCTATGTATATTTTTATTATATGGCTACTTATATTTTTCATTCTTGTTGTTTTCTGAATACCATTCATTTAAGGATTTGTCATACAGTGAGGGGAAGTAAAATACGCATAACCTACGTGTTAATAGTGTTTATAATGTTAATATTGTATTTTATTGACCAGTGTTTTACACTACTTCTGAATGTAGGCTAATAATAAAATGCGGTTACAATGCAACGTTTGGGTGTTTCTCTCTCATGTGATGTATGTCGTAAAATAATCCATATATGCAACTCGTGCCATATATTCCAAGCGCTCTGGTGAGAAACAAACCGAAATGGCAAATTATTACAGGCTTTAATGAAAATATTGTGTTGCAGTCATGTGTACGAGTGTGTAGCAGCTTGCGCTAATTGAGATATCAATTATAATCAATTTTAATAAAACACAAGGCACAAATCATAAAATAAAAGAGTATGTATTTTAATATCTCTGTTGTTCTCCGGTTGTCTAACTGCAACGCATTATTCTTTCCTTTTTGTATTAGTGTTCAAAATATTTATATATTTTATTTATTTATTTTATTTACTTAACCAAGGTTAAGTAAAAAAGGCAGGACTTTTATTCTGCTGTGCTGAACTGAGGAAGAACTGATGACGGAATAGTTTGATCTTCGGCTGACCAATCAGCAGAAAGGGGCGTATAATTCCCGCCCACGTGTAGAAATCAAATATTCAAACTGTTTATTCATTTTTCTACCTCTGAACAAAAAACGAAAAATCAAGCCGAAATCTCGTTTTTTCTAATTTTTCTACTTTCAATATTAAATCAAAAAACGACTGAACGAATGATACACGGATTCAAAATGACCCGAGGGAAGGATGAGGGTTAAAATCAACTAGTTAGTGGGTTGTCAGGTGGAAGCCCTGTATAATCAGGCAGGATTAGAGCAAAATCTTTATAGCGCTATTTAACGCGCCATCTTAAAGCGAAACGCTCATGACGTCAGACACAAAAAAACCAGCGAGAAGCAACGCAACAGCCAAAACAGTGTACAGAGATAGAGTACTTATAAGAATATCATGGTACGAGCATTGCATGGCAATAGCAGTTTACTTCCCTGTATAATTAGGCTAACTTAGCATAACAGGATGAAACCGTGCGCTAACGTTTTCTGAAAGCTATTTCGGAAGCTAAAAATGCTACACTCATGACACAACCAAAAAACTCCATCTGCATGTGTACATTAACCAGCAATTAGAAAACACTTTGAGTCCAACAGAAATTAGCTTGAAAGGTGCGTTGTTAACGATGCTACTTTAGCATGCTAAATCACTGTTAGCAGGCTAATCTACTTAATCTTAAACTTTAGCACTCTACATCAGTTCATGTTTTCTAAAAACTACACTTTCTCTTGTAACCGCTAACACACGATCTCAGCTACATTCCCTTATAGTTTTTATGTACTCCAGACACACTATATAGGCCATGTTTGTTTTTTTCTCATTCGATTGAAGTCCCTTAAGGTTCATTTTGCTCCTGTAGCCAATAACACCTGGCCCACGGTGCAGTGGAGCTGGGCTAATGATAACGTTATTATTACCGACCTGCTCCCTTCGTCACCACCAGCTTGGGTTTGCTGCGGGCGCCGTCTCCTTTGGTGGTGTAGGCTGCCACGGTGATGGAGTACGTGGTGTCAGGCTGCAGGCCCCCGATGACCATCTCCTGTGTTTAATGGACACGAAGAGGGAAGTTAGCACTGTGTTAGGGAACTGAATTTTTTAAAGACTTTACAACATGTCACCTGCACAGGCCCAACGTCAGTTTCCCCTCTTTTCAATGTCACAACTCGCAATCTGTTACCCTGCCGTCTGTTTTTAAAGCATATTAACCTAGAAACTTGTCACATTAATACGGAATGTGCTATCATATTTCATTTGGGGAACTTTCGATTTTATATATATATATATATATATATAAAATTTATATTAAGTTTAATAATATTATATATTAAAATAAATCATTTGTTAATTTTATATACTTTTGTAAAGAACATAAGTATATATATATCTCAATTCATCCATCCATCCATTAATCTATCCATTTCTCCATCCATCGATTCATCCATCGATTCATCCATCCATCGATTCATCCATCCATCCATCCATCGATTCATCCATCGATTCATCCATCCATCCATCCATCCATCCATCCATCCATCCATCCATCCATCATCCATCGATTCATCCATCCATCCATCCATCCATCCATCCATCCATCGATTCATCCATCCATCCATCGATTCATCCATCCCTCCATCCATCTATCTATATATCCATCATCCATCCATCCATCCATCCATCCATCCATTAATCTATCCATTTATCCATCCATCCATCCATCCATCCATCCATCCGATCCATCCATCCATCCATCATCCATCGATCCATCCATCCATCCATCATCCATCGATTCATCCATCCATCCATCCATCGATCCATCCATCCATCCATCCATCCATCCATCGATTCATCCATTGATTCATCCATCCATCCATCGATTCATCCATCCCTCCATCCATCTATCTATATATCCATCATCCATCCATCCATCCATTAATCTATCCATTTATCCATCCATCCATCCATCCATCCATCCATCCATCCGATCCATCCATCCATCCATCATCCATCGATTCATCCATCCATCCATCCATCCATCCATCTATATATCCATCTATATATCCATCATCCATCCATCCATCCATCCATCCATTAATCTATCCATTTATCCATCCATTTATCCATCCATTTATCCATCCATCCATCCATCCATCCATACATCTATCGATTCATCCATCGATCCATCCATCATCCATCGATCCATCCATCGATCCATTGATTCATCCATCCATCCATCGATTCATCCATCCCTCCATCCATCTATCTATATATCCATCCATCCATCCATCCATCCATTAATCTATCCATTTATCCATCCATTTATCTATCCATCCATCCATCCATCCATCCATCCATCCATCCATCGATTCATCCATCCATCCATCCATCATCCATCGATTCATCCATCCATCCATCGATTCATCCATCCATCCATCCATCCATCGATTCATCCATCCCTCCATCCATCTATCTATATATCCATCATCCATCCATCCATCCATCCATTAATCTATCCATTTATCCATCCATTTATCCATCCATCCATCCATCCATCCATCCATCCATCCATGTGTGTATGTTTAATACTTTCTTTTATAAAATATTTAAAATATAAATATTATATTTCATTGTATTAAATCATTTTAAGTATTTTTTCTATCTGTTCCTTAAGGTTAATGTTTCTCTTGTATCATTATTAATGTAATTTTTACACAATTTAATAATTACATTGATAATGAGAATAAACAATTGTTCCATTAAAATGTAGATATTGTGTCATTGATATCACACACACTCACACACACACACACACACACACACACACACACATATATATATATATATATATTATAAATATTTCAATAAATAACACATAAATATATACTATATAGATATATACTGCAGTGTGGCTCATTATTATTGGCATTTAGCGTGTCATCCAGTTTGACCAGGTTATGGATTAGGATTCGTGCTCATCTATAACACATGTCTGTGAATTAATTCAACACAGCCTGAGCAAACAGAGCGTCAGAATAATGAATTTCTCGGGGTCGGCCGGTAAGCTGTGCAGACACACACACACACACACGCCCTTCTGACGGGCCCCTATTTCCCAATATTTCAGGTGAAAGCGACTGAGCTTTGATCAGCGCGCATGACGGAGAGGAAATTAATGCCAAACGCCCGCGGAGGAAAAAAGCACCTGCGGATCCGGCAGCTTCCAGAGAACTGAGCTTCACATCCAACCAGTGCATGCAATCTTTGGGTTACACACATGATCTATTTATAATAAACAAAACTCCATTTCTTCAAAAGGTAGCACAACATCACAGCACAAAACACACTCGTCCATGCCAGGCATAAAAGAACCCTGATGTTACATCATTTCCCCTGTGCACCATTAATATTTTACACATTGCACAATGGACGCGAGGTTGGATTAGTTGTTTTCGCTCTGTGACAAAAATCGTCTCATTATAAAAATATCTCACAATGCAAGAAGACTCTTTACATGAGACTTCTGACTTCTGACACTAAAACTCTACGTGTCAATCCATTTTCTTATGGTTTCCATTATTAGACGTGGGTTTAGGCTGGGTCTGATGTAACATCACAGGTTCTCAGATCAGCCGACAGCCATACTCACATATTCAGCTGTGTCGTCCATTTCCCACTAACATCCCCCACCCGGGAGGAGAAAGAGGGAGCACGGTTTAAAAAGAGAGGGAAAAGACAGACAGAAAGAAAGAAAGAGAGGAAAGCGTAAGACGAAACAAGGTAAAAGTGCCAAGGAAATGGAAGAACGGCAGAGTGTTTTAAAGTAGGTCAGTGTGGATTAAGGTGAAAAAAATCGTGAAGATTGAAGACGAGGCAGGAAATTGAGCGGCCGCCGCTATCTGAGCGTGTCATTCCTGCTGTTTTTTTTGCCATTTCATTTGGTAAGAGTATAAAAGATCATAACTTCTAAGAAATATGCAAAGAGATGTCACATGCAATGCAAAATTAATTTGATGTAAAGAAGTATTGGGATAATTCACCTCAATACACTGTATTGATATTTTTACACCAAAAAAAACTATTTTAGTTACATTTTTCACATGAATATTTAAAATGAACTAATCAGATTCATTAATAAACAAAATTTGTGACTAAAACAGAAAAACTGGAAAAAAAAAAAAAAAAAAATAGAATAATTTAAATGATTAATAATTTATTTTAAAATACTTAGAAAGTTTTTTATATTTATTAAATATTTAAAAAAATTATTCAATATGTGATGACAAAATATTTACAAAATTATTTATTTACTAATTTATTAATTTAATTAAATTATTATTTACTAAATTATTCATTTTATAAAATATACTATAATACTAATATATACTAAAATGACACTTTCTAGTCATAAAATCTAATTCAGTAACATTAAGTCCACTGCAAGAAACAAACAAGTAAAATAATAAACACAGAATCGTTGTATCGTGACCTAAATATCAGTATAAAATCAACTGATTCCCACTGTAAACGATTCCATCATAAACACAAGAGGCATAAATTCAAAAGCCTTAGTCACGGTTTGTTCAAAGCTGTAATATTTGCAGCTGTGAGGAGAATAAGGCGCCTCGTATCTGCTGTTTTCATAACAGAAGCTTGTATTATAATTTTAGGTTGCAGCCAGAGGCGCTCGGTTGCTTTTTCTTCTTTCTTTTGCCACTTGTGCTTTTAAATCAAGTCTGAATTGTGACCGCAATGCTCAAGTGCCTCGTGTTTTTGTGGAGCTCTTGGGGCACTTAATACGGCAGACATAATCAGCTTTTGTTGACTTTATCTATGACACCAGAGCCTTAGAGGTTAAACTTATTAGAGGTTTGACTAAACCGTGCAGTTCTAATGGCTGATAAGATGTTTTCGACCGCTTGTGGAAAGCATTCTAGAGGCTATAAAAGAACTTCACAGATTAAATTATTTATAAAAGGATTTTCATACGTTTGTTGCAGTGGCCATGTGAAGACTTTAAACCGCTTTTGCTGCAACAGTAGCATAAAAATAGCTAATTGGCTACCAGTTAACTAGCCATTTGTTGATGAAACATTAATAATCTCGCTAACATACCTGTGCATCGGCTAGCATGACGTCCTTGATGAGGGGCAGGCCGCGGGATTCGCCGTTCTCGACGCGGACGTAGTGCACCTGGTACCCGCGGATCTGCCCGTGCTGTTTCCCTGGCAACAGGGAGCGCCACATCACCTTGATGGCGGTGGAGTTGAGCACCTCGACCTCCACACGCCGAGGGGGGGCTCCGGGAACTGCGGTGGGAGAAGATGACACGCCGTGAGGGACTGACTTGATCATATTCGCGATAATTCAAACAAGATTTTTACATTTTTAAATATAGTACGGTGGTTTTTGATTTTGCAAAACTCACTAATATATAATGTAAGGTGTTATGCTATACTGATTTTTGCTCATATCACTAACTCTTAGTTTATGCAATAGTAGTAGTGATATTTTCAGCATAATAGGGACATAAAAAAGACCAATTACCACTCACTCATGTAGACATTTTTCACTTTTTACCAATTTTAAGGGCCAGTTCCCTGATGAGGCTCTGAACCACTTGGATTTGAAGGGAACCCATTTTTCTACCAATCCACCAATTTTCATCATGATAGGGAAACAAAAAGTCTATCAAAATTAGTTTTACAAGCAAAACGCATTTATTAGTATCTTTACTCTATAATGAACACAATTACCACTCACTGGTCTAGACATTTTTTACTTTTTTTTCTACCAACTTTAAGGGCCAGTTTCAAAAATATTTCTACCCTGATGAGACTCTGAATCGCTTGGATTTGAAGGGAATACATTGTCTAGCAAATCACCAATTTTCATCATGATAGGGAAACAAAAAGTCAATCAGAATTTGTTTTACAACCAAAACACATTTAGTCTTTAATGAACACAGTTAAGACACAATTACCACGTACTGGTCTAGACATTTTTCATTTTTACCAACTTTAGGGGCCAGTTTCGAAAATATTTCTACCCTGATGAGACTCTGAACCACATAGATTTGAAGGGAATGCATTTTTCTACCAATTTTCATCAAAAAGAGCCATAAAAAGTCGATTAAAATGGGTGTTTTACCATCAAAACACTTTTATTAGTATCTTTAGTCTTTAATGAGCACAATTAAGACCCAATTACCACACATTCGTCTACACATTTTTCACTTTCTACCAACTATAGAGGCCAGTTTCGAAAATATTTCTATCCTGATGGGACTCTGAACCACTTGGACTTAAAGGGAACATGTTTTTCTTCCAATCTACCAATTTGAACAAAGCTAGCAATCATGGTTCCTGAGATATCATACCCTAAACATGGCTTCCCAGACGTTTTTTGACTATTAAAAAAATGTGAAAATGTTAGAATCTTCATGACATATTTTAAAGGTAGTCCCAAATAACACAAATCTGAGTAAGGGCAATAACATACATATTTAATTATGTCCGAGTCAGCACAGACAGACTCATTTTTAAAAAAAAAAGGTACCAATCCTAATTGATCACCTTAAGACTGCACAAAGCACCCACCTCAAAACGGCTGAAAAGAAACTAAGCCCTAGCGTCTCAGCTAGTACGTACATTCAATTATGAGAAACCAGGTTACTGATTAAGCGCCCATCTTCAGGGACATTTAATCAAATGTAATATCACACCCCCATGTACCCGAGCAACCATTTCATCCCCTTCCATTTCACTATCATTCTTATCTGAGCTCTGATCAATTTGCTGTCTACAGACCTGCGAGCTAATGAAAATCCTTTTATACGAGGCCTTGATGTTTAATACCTCCAGTCATTCAGTACTGCGTAAGGAGGAGACAGATTTCCTGGACGGTCAATAAAAGACGCCATAAGGGGATGTACTGTATTTTGGGGCCCGGCTCTACCGTATAAGATGCTTTAACGGTACAAGTCTCCGAGGATGTGACTGTCGTAACATATCGCTACTCAAATAACTCCATGTTGTGGGGCTGGTCAAATAAGATTTCCCATCCAAGGTCTTGGGGGAGCATTCCCTCCCTCTCGACCCGCCTACAGAGGTTGACCAGCCCGTCAAAACCATCCATCGTAGGGCGGCCCACAGCGCCAGTGAAAGGCTGTGCTCCGTATTGATTACTAGCTTGTATCCTGAACTAGCGCTGTCAGTCACGGAGAAAGACTGCTGTCACCAGGGAATGTCCAACACAATTTCTCACTCTGGCTGGATTTATTTCAGTGCTCATAAGCTGTCCGGGTGCTTTTACAAAGAGATGTGACAGATGAAAATGATGCCAAGTCAATGTTTCCTCCATCACATAATGCTAGTCAATAGATCAGCTCTCAAAAAGAGTGAGCTGTCTACACAGACGTATAATCAACATTTCTCTCACCTCATCCACCATCTTGAATTTATTTTCACACTAAGCTTGGCTAGAGACCATATAAGGTCACTGGAAAAAGAATGGGGGAAATAAAACCAAATACAGTGGCTTTAGAAAAGTAAGCGTTACAGTAAAATACAGATTTTTAAAGCATGAATTGAGCTAAAGAAGCCGATTAATTTTTCATGTTGTATTGTTTGTATTGCGTTGAAGGGTAATCATGACATGCTACAATGCCTTAAAATGCTGTCTAAGTTGGACATTGATTGAACTTGTATACTTTCCAGTTAAAATATCTAAAAATAATTAATAAACTAATAAAGATAAACGTACTTGAAGCAACATTGCATAAGATATTAATAATTGTTTTCAGAGAATGTGCCTTTAATACGACTGTATAATCACTGGCAGATTTTCACACTCAATTTAAGGTTCAACAAAATATGCAGGAGCTGCAAGACAAAATACACTTCTATTCAAGATACAATCATTGAAAACAAGTCTTAGTATTTTACAGTGCTGCTTCTCAAGTAAATTAAAACTCAATTAAATTTTTTGTTTCAGTACCGTCCTCGTCTGTGCGGCAGAGCAGCGGCTCGCTCTCGGGGCCCAGACCCACGCTGGTGGAGGCCGCCACGGTGACTCGGTACATGGTCCATTTCTCCAGCCGCTGTAGCCTGATCTGGTCGGAGCTGGGCGGCACCGCCGGCTCCTCCACAGGCTCCGTGCTGACCTCGGCCCCGGCACCCACCACCGCGTAGCGCACTATGTACCCGGCCAGCGCCCCGTTCTGGCTCTCGGCCGGCGGAGGGCGCCAACTTACCAGCAGGGTGGTGGAGCTGGAGCTGGAGCACTTAATGTCTTGAGGGGGGGCGGAGGGCTCTGCTCAGGTTTGGGAAGGGGGAGAGGAGGGGTGGAAAACAAAAAACGAAAAGATGGGAAAGAGAAAAAGAAAATGATAAAAGGGAAAAACCAACTGAAAAACAAAACAAGCAGAGACATACTGAAACATAAGAAAAAACGAGGAAAACAAAGGGCAAATGCAAACAGAAGAGCTTGGTTTTGAAGGGGTCGGGTGTTTTGCATGCATAAATGTGAAGCATGAAGGTTTAACTTTGGCTTGATTTTCGTGTCAAAGATCTAGAAGTAACACCACAGATGTTGGGCGTAAGATACAGATAAAAAAAGATTTTCTAACTCAGTATTTTTGGGGTCATTTCAATGGGATCAGAAAAATAATCTTGTTTTCCCTTTGAATTATTTTTTTTTCTGACTTCCTTGACATATTAACTCACTAAATGTTTTCAGAAAACAAAGACTTTACGTCTTTTTGCTTCTCAAGTTAATGTATAATTGTACTGGAAAACAAGACAAAAATACTAAGTAAGAAAAGTGTATCCAACTATAACCGCCTGTACGCGAGCCAAAGATTTAGCCCATCTTTCACAGTAAATACCCTGGGCTCTCAGGATATATTTCCACTATGAGGGGAAAATACATCACATTATTTGCATTTGAATGAAGGCCATTCATTGCGGTATTTCGAGGCGTTTTTGTCGAGCACTTCCCCTGCACATATCAGAAATTACAACGTTGGTGCCGTTCTAAACCAATATAAAAGTGTTGTTTGCGTCCATGCTTACTAAATGCTTGCGCATATGAATGTATTATACCGTTTAAAGGCCTGTAACATTTATCTCCATTGTAAATTGAACATTAAAAGTTACTGATCCCTGAAGCTACAAGTAACACAAATGAATGAGGGGGAAATGGACAGATGGGGATAAAACATATTTGTGACTGAAATTCAAATGGATGAGCACCATCGTTGGAAAGCAAAACAAAATCATTCAAAACTGATTACAGGAAAATGAGCAAAACTCTCTGCGAAATAATGGCTGGAAAAGAAAATGTTAGGAGGACCCAAAATGTCAACTCAGAAGAATCATGGAAAGCCACCAAGCTTCAAACAGAAAGGAAAACCATTAAAAACAGCAAAAACCATAACAAAACAAAAAACACAAAAGCATTTTCCTGTACATTATACGTACCTGACTTCTTCAAACACTAATTTTTAAAGACTTTCTTACCACAAGCACCCGATTCGAGGGAGACTATATTTCCCTAGAGTCGGTTGGGTTCGGCCCTCTCCCTCTACTGCTGAGCTCGCCAAATACAGCTCAATTCAAACTATTTACGTTTATTTAGTTTAGTCCATTAGTTGAGTCATTTGGCCTATAATGTGAATGTTTTTGGGGCTGGAGGGAGAGAGCATTCCCTGTGCTTTCATCAGGCTGCACTATTCATTGTTTACACTAGCCTGAGGGTCCACAAGATTGAGATCAGGGTGCTAGCACCTCGCTAACATCCCATACCCATGTAATATAATCCCCCTCAACGAACTCCTACTTTACTTTTAAAACACCAATTTTCTGAGCAAAACCGTTTCCTGTTGTGCTTTTGTTTGAGAAATGGTTAACCGATTTGTCCCATCACCAGGCAACTTTTATCATAGGTGTCACCTGTCCCAGAGTTCAGCGAGGGATGTTATTCAGAGCCCTGTTTATTCACCAAATGGGCTTATTGGATTAAAGTTTGACTGGATTTTCATCTTCCGTTTGAAGATACATTTTTAAGATGTACTTCCTCTCTTGAAGAGTATTTGCATTCAGTTCTTACTTTTAAGTTAGCAAAGAAAGTTTGGTATCTGAGAGTTGCAGAACTACCTGAAGGTTGAAACTCATGATTCTGGGACTGTATTATACATCAAACGCAAAAAAGAGCCTTGGATTTCAGTGTTCGAAAGGAAATCACTCTTCAAAACCAAGGGTTGAGCCTTAAAACCAAAATCAAAACCGTTAACTGTCATAATTAATGACTTAATAATCCCGATCCGTGCCAAATGGTGGCACTGCTACGAAAAAAATGCCAAACTGAGAAATGAAAACGAATACAATTATTTGTTTGGCTAAAAAGGTTGGAATTCATTTATGAGCCAGACGCTGTCAACTTCTTTGAGTGCAACAACTGTTTGAAGCTGAAATGGGACCTCCATGATGTTCTTGCACCAAACCCAAGATGAAGATTGGTGCGGAAACCCTTGCCCCCAGTTTGTGGACCCTCTATGACCATGTTCGAAACCTGAGCATCAATCAATAGCCATTGACTCTTAAGCGCATTTCCCAGAATGCCACTGACACCCACTTGGTCAAGGCAGGAGTGTCTATCTCCACTAACCCTCAAGAGTTTGGACACATCCCCCAACATTTAACATCCTCCAGGGTATATCAACAAGTGTTGGGGGATATGGAGGGTGAGGTGAGTACTCTCTGCCGGACCATCGCAGGGGATTTGGTTCGTAACCGTGGGCTGACCCACGAACAGTGACCTGACTGAGCGTCAACTGAACAGCACTGTACCAAAAAGGAAACAAACACAATACACTTTCCTTTCACGCCTTCATGAGGAAGACCAGTCTGCCAATTGGTGTAGTGCAAAATAGATCTATGAAGAGGAAATTCTGTTGTTGAACGCTATGATCTGGCCAATTAGTGTATAAACGTCTTGGGAACTCTCGGTGAAGACGATGGCACTCTTTCTAGCTTGCGCAAGGGATTTGGACCAATTCTGTTGGTGTATACGACAGTTCTGCGGTGTGTCAAGTTGGTTATGAAAAGGTGTGATGGCAGACTGGGCTTCCTTCGAACAGCGGTCACTTACCTCACGGGAATCCACACTGTAATGTTTATGTGTTAAGTTGGGGAGCATTTGTGCTAAATTGCTTCTAACCGTCCGAGCTTGTCGCCTCCCTGACCTTGTTATGGGTAAATCTGCACTACTTTAGTTTCTGCTCAAGGGAAGACGTTGGCAGATGTAGTGAACCACGTCTCCCATCTGTGCGAGACCCTGAGGGACAAAGTCCCGTAACTCAAGCAAGAAGCCTACGGTCGTCCCGCCGGGATACTTACTCTCACCTTTAGTTTAATGGATTTGCTTTGGCAATGCTAAGTGCTGTTGCTGCATGTCGAGCTTGTCACGGAAAATGAAACCCCGACAGGAAGAGCAAAAAAAATTAAATAATCAAATGCTGAAGGCTGTTTCCTCAAGTGTGTTAGAGTAAACCAAACCGAAATGAAACAAAGTGAACTTAAACCTGTGTACTGAAAAGAAATGAATTAAAACCAGGTGATGTCAAGCTGGAGCAGGTGAGCTTTAGTTTCATTTCTGGAGACAAAGTGAAACACGGAAGAGCTAGAAAACAAAAGGGAGGTAAAAAAAAGTGCACTGCATTGTTCCAGAATACAATATATGAAGACACAAACAGCAGGACGGACATATAGAGATGGAACATAAGAGGACACACACAGCGTACAACGTGCATTAACAGAGCGCCCCCCAGGGGTAGGGGGAGGTAATACATGCATTCAGTGCTCGCTCTCTCACGCTCAGGTGATACGTTGTGTGTCAGTGCAGCAGGTTCATTGCATCTCATCACCCCCTCAACCAAACCCATCCCACCCATTCTGCACCAACAAGCTGCACAGGTAGAAACAGAAGATGAGTTAAAATGGGCCACGTCTGCCATGGCTTTCTGGCATCTTCCGCCCGCTGTATGTGTATCCAAGTCTGGAGAATCAAACCTACAACAGGAACAGGATTCTTAACAAATAAAATGTTTGATTCAATTACAATTCCTTCCAATTGTCCAATCAATTCCTGATTCCTTGCACTCAAAAATACATCAGATTACAGTTAAGCAAAATGTGTTCTGAATGCCATTTCGTTGACTTTTTTTACTTTTACAATAAAACCAAAGCATGAAAAAAAAAAGTCCAGGTTTTAAAGGGCCGCATATTTTTTTCTTTGTTCAGCTGGCTTGGAAAAATTACTGCACACTTCCGTCCCTCATTGAAATTTTCTGTGCTCAATTAAACTGAAGTTAACTAAACGTAATCATTCAGAGAAATACAAGTGAGCTTAGTATAAAAGTCTGAGACCACAATGAAACTTTTTGCTCAAACTGTTAAGCTTTGAAACGAAAACCTCTGTATTAAAGTCCTCATGAAATCAAAACTGACCCTATTTACTTTGTTAGCACACATTACAGGTCTTAGGGTGAACAATTAATCCATGCAAGTTAATACTCAGAAAAAAAATGTTTGTCGCGGTAATCTTTAATCAAAATCTGAAAAGTTACTTCCGGTCTGGAATGGTGTTCCTTCTCAAATGACGTCAGTTTGATGGCTTGGGTTTGAATATCCTTAACCACTCCCCTCCAACTGTTAGTCTGCTATGAGCGAGAGATGGAGAGGAGGAGCGCTGAAGTAAAACCCTGCCCTCCATTCAATATTCCTTTTCACTTGGAAATACGTCAGAGCACTGAAGAAAACTCGGTTCACTGGGACTTTAAATAAGAAAAGACTGATGCATTTTCACTCATGCTCTCAGACTTTTGGACCCCTCTGTCTGTACCGTAATACAAGCTGTACGCAAGTAACAGCGATATTTCAGCACAGGGCACATGCCAGCTGCAAGGTTCCCCACAAGCACTGATGATTTCATGCACCGAATCATGATGCGACTCAGCGAGGGTGTATTTTTAGGCCGGAGGCTTGAATAATTCAGCCGGTCTCCCAGCGTAAATGCTGACTACCTGCAGGCGCCAGCGGCCACTGACTGTGCTGCTTTCAGTAATACACAGTGAGGGACTAGATGTGGTGGAAAGCCATGGCAGACCCCAGAGTCAATAATATTTTGTGTGCTTCACTCGCATGGGAGGGAAAAAGTGCATTTGCAGTTGACACATGAAAAAGAAATACGAACATAGAAGAAAGAAGGGAGCGCGCTGGGGAGCAAAACGGCACGCTTGCCGCTGATCAATCAGCCCACATTGATTTGTTTGTTTCACATGTAGGAAATCTCTGAAGTACATAACTGTGACATAGAGAGACCCAGATGAAAGAATCACCAAACAAAGAAGAAAAAGAAGTGTGCAAAACCATCCTGCCAAGGGGTGAGGAATCCATTAAACTAAACAACACGGGTTAAAAGTTTAGGTTTAACCTTTAGATGCTTTACACAAAATAAATTATGTATAAAACATCAAAGTCAGAGGGTCTCATTCATGCAACGCAAGCTGAAGAAATTGCGCAAATCATCCATACAACCATTCTTGCATAAACTGGTGCATTGAACTGAATGCAACGATTTACATAATAATGTTTTTACGAACAATTTAAACAAATTTGTTCTGCTTGTACTTATCTTCTCTTAAAAAACAATTTGTCAACATGCGCAGAGAGAAATATTCAAAATCTTAGAGTTTTGGCAGGTCACTTGGAAATATTCTCAACAAAACAGCATCACTTTGCTGCCTGTATGCAGCAAAACTCTCTTCTGGTTCAAAGATGATGCTGGTTTGCAAACAAACACAACGCAAAGGAATGAGGTAAAAAAACCAAGAGCCATTGCCAGAAACCCGAACCTGTCAAAAGTCAGGGACCAGACTAACATCCAGTCTTTAACACATATCTACTGCAGACACAAGCACACCATTATCATTTACTCTTGACATTTCTGGAGTCAATAAACAATATCCCTGGATTGGGAAATGGTGGTTAAGGTTACAGTGGCCCTTTCAAACACTGTGTTGTTGTATCCCGACCCCATCGAAAGCTCAAAATAGCCATTATGTCTTGGCATTTCCCAAACAAAATACAATATTACACCCCACAACCCTTTATTCGCATCCTTAGGAAAGGAAATGGACTACATACTGGCTTGGGATGTCCTTTGGGATATTTCATTGGTGAACGCTCCAATGCCCTTGTTGGAGACGGCAGCCAGAGAGAAGTAGTACTCTGTATTAGCGCGTAGGCCCTCCACCACATAGGAAGAGGTTGGACCGAATGTTTTCTTTACCTTGGTGGGAAATAATAACAGTTACTTCAAAACTGGATGCGCAACAGCGGTCCTGACCATATATTTGAGAAGGTTTGTTGTTGAGAAGGCACCTGAGGTCCTTGACTGCCCTCTTTGTAATGCAGTTCGTAACTGATGATTCCCTCTTTCTCGAAGGCTGGTTCCCATGTTAGCTCGACGCTTGTGTCTGACACCTCACCGACCTGGAAGTTTGTCGGCTGGCCAGGGACTACAAATGGAGCCAGTGTTGACAGTTTAATAGACATGAAATTAAACAAAAAGAAATTTACAACTGTATATTTAGTGAAAGTGTTTGAGAAAACATTTACTCCTGTGGCAACTGGGTTCTTGGTTCATCTTGCTACATTTTTGACTCCCCAACAATAAAAATTATATTGCTACATTGTTAGCCCACTGAACACTGAAAACAGACATTTTCAATTGCTAAACTCACCTTGCTATATTGTTAGCCCACTGAACACTGAAAACAGACATTTTCAATTGCTAAACTCCCCTTGCTACATTGTTAGCCTACCAAGCACTGACAACAGATATTTCCAATCATTAAACTCCCCTTGCTATAATGTTAGCCCACCAAGCACCGACAACAGACATTTCCAATCGCTAAACTCGCCTTGATACATTGTTAGCCCACCAAACACTGAAAACAGACATTTTTCAATTGCTAAACTCCCCTTGCTACAATGTTAGCCCACCAAGCAGTGACAACAGACATTTCCAATCGCTAAACTCACCTTGCTATATTGTTAGCCCACTGAACACAGACATTTTTCAATTGCTAAACTCCCCTTGCTACAATGTTAGCCCACCAAGCACTGACAACAGACATTTCCAATCGCTAAACTCACCTTGCTATATTTTTAGACCACCAAGCACTGACAACAGACATTTCCAAACGCTAAACTCACCTTGCTACATTGTTAGCCCACCAAGCACTGACAACAGACATTTCCAATCGTTAAACTCATCTTGCTATATTGTTAGCCCACCAAGCACTGGCAACAGACATTTCCAAACGCTAAACTCACCTTGCTACATTGTTAGCCCACTGAATACTGAAAACAGACATTTCCAATCGCTAAACTCCCCTTGCTACATTGTTAGCCTACCAAGCACTGACAACAGACATTTCCAATCATTAAACCCCCCTTGCTATAATGTTAGCCCACCAAGCACTGACAACAGACATTTTTAATTTGCTAAACTCCCCTTGCTACATTGTTAGCCCACCAAGCACTGACAACAGACATTTTTAATTTGCTAAACTCCCCTTGCTACATTGTTAGCCCACCAAGCACTGACAACAGACATTTCCAATCACTAAACTCCCCTTGCTACATTGTTAGCCCACCAAGCACTGACAACAGACATTTCCAATCTCTAAACTCACCTTGCTATTTTGTTAGCCCACCAAGCACTGACAACAGACATTTCCAATCACTAAACTCACCTTGCTACATTGTTAGCCCACCAAGCACTGACAACAGACATTTCCAATCGCTAAACTCACCTTGCTACATTGTTAGCCCACCAAGCACTGACAACAGACATTTCCAATTGCTAAACTCACCTTGCTATTTTGTTAGCCCACCAAGCACTGAAAACAGAAATTTTTCAATTGCTAAACTCACCTTGCTACATTGTTAGCCCACCAAGCATTGACAACAGACATTTTTCAATCGTAAAACTTACTTTGCTACATCCTCAGCTCACCCAATACAAACAATGGACATTTCCAATAGCAAAACTCACCTTGCTACATCTTTTGCTCAGTCAATACTGAAAATAGGCACTAAAAATTGGCAAACAAACCTCCTTGAAGCACTTTGACATGAATGGGATCTGAGAAGGGTCCGTCTCCTACGGACGTGAAGGCCAGCACTCTGATGGTGTAGGTCTCGGAGGGCACCAGACTCTGAATGGTGGTGATCACGCTGTCCTGTACGTTGTGGATCTGCCACATGCTCATGGGCTGAGATGGGTCCATGGTGTAGTACACCCGATAACCCTTGATCTGTCCATTGGGCTCCTCGGGTTCATCCCAGCGTACCATCATGGTGTTCTGGGAAATGATACGGGCTTGGATATTTCGCGGTGGGCTGGCGGGAGCCTGCTCCCCAGTCCTAGCCTCGACTGGTTCACTGGGCGGGCCCTGGCCAATTGTGTTGAAGGCTGACACACGGATCTCGTAATCGGTGTTTGGAGAAAGTCCTCCAATGCTGTAGCGAGTGGTTGTGATGGACTCCACGGTCTCGAACTTGCTCTCGGGAGACTTGGCACGATACTGGATGATGTAATGAGAGACGGGCTCAGGGTTGCCACTGTCCCAGGTGATGGTGATACTGGTGGCGGTAGTTTCGGTTACGACAGGAGTACCTGGAGGTTTCGGCAAAGCTGCAGTGGGGGATAATAAAACACTGTTGTCAATACTGGAACTAGAAAGCATTTGAAATATGGCTCAATGCAATTGATTCTTACACTTGACAATGATCTGGGCCACAGCCTCGATGATGCCCAGGCTGCTCATGGCCACGCAGGTGTAGTTGGCCGACTCGCGGACGCTATTTAACTCCAGAACGTTCCTGCCCACTGGCATCTCGTCCTCAGGCGTCAGGTCCTCAGAGTTGAGCATCCACTTGACGTAGGGCATTGGCGATCCCACGGCGACGCAAGTGATGTTGACGCTACCGCCCGGCATGATCTCGTGGCTGGTGGGCAGGATGGAGAAACGTGGGGGCACACGACGAACTGCAAAGGGCGGAGGAATGGCGACAAGAAAAAGAGAAAGAGAAAGGTAACAAGACACGTCGATGAAAACGAGCCTTTCTTTAGAACGTACATGATGTTGTCTAAAGAGAGGACAACAAATTATAAAAAAAATGAGACTAAACAAACTTCACTTGGGTTTATACAAATTAAAATAACAATAAAGTAACTAAATGAACAGAACTGCTTCACCAACAATATAGATTACATTAAAGCAACAAATTCATAGCAACAAGGTTCCATTGACCAATATTTGACCCATCACAGCACGATTAATCGCACAAAAATCTATTATGAGTTTCTCATCTTTAAAATTAGATCTCTATGTGACCTGTAACTACAGCAAATGAAATGAAAAACCTGCATTACTGTTAAAAAGTGGACAGTGTAAACAGAAAATACTCTTTGTAGTAGTAGGGTATAGAAAGTGTGAAGTACGAAACTTAATTGGCAATTTTCTACCTATGCCAAAGGAATCCTACGTATGTACATACACGTTGGTACGTACATGCACTAGTAATGGTAAGCCCCTCTAAGAGAGACTAAAGATGAGAAACCTTAATCAGATTTTTGTGGTTGAGAGTAGATCAACTGGACAAAGCCTTTTTAAGATCTGACACGCTTCCATTGATAGATGCAGCTGTCATTTTCACAGACATCATGCAGAAATAGGTAGAGGTCAACCAAAGAGTAAATGGGAACAATAAAACCAGAGAGAAGTATTTGAGATAAAATGCATAGAGGAATATAACTGAAGGGTCGCTAGCATGCCCAGACAAAAGACAACTGGAGAGGGGAAAAAAAAGAGAAATATAAGAGAATAGAACGCGCAAAAGAGCGAGAAAGAGGAAGAAAGGGAAGGGTTGGGAAAAGGAACGAGGGGGGAAACCCACTTCAATGCAGAGAAAGGATTTTTTATCGTCTCCAGCCAATATGACGTAATGTGACAGGATTGTATTGTCACATTGCAGTCCTGGCTAGACATAACACAAAGTTTTATGGCGGAAATTCTGGATTCAGTCAATAAGTAGCTGTCAGTTCAACTCAACTAACTACCACACACATCAATAAAACAAAGAAAAAGAAAGAAAATGAATAAAAATTGACCAAATAAGGGCACATGACTGGTACAGATGCTAGTCTACAATGATGACAGCGATGCACCTCAACTACTGAGATGCCAAACCTACACACGAGAGAAAAGATGAAGGATCTGTAGGGGGGAAAGGGTAGGATATGAGTTATGGCTTAGATGAAGTTGGCCAGGTTGTGGAACAGGCCTTTTTTTCATAGCCTGTCTGGCATGTTCATTCTTGGTAACCTTGCTTTTTTGATATCACTCACTGAGAGTCAAGGTCTGATGGAAAATCTAAAATATATAGACTCTGTTCCAGTACCTAGGCAGTTCCCTTCTGAGGCAACTCTCCAAACAACTTCAAATACTGCAGAAAGACCCAACTGTTGCCAAGTGAGTTTGACATTAGCATGTTGCTAAGCTAATTACGAGACATTCTAACAAGCATTTAAATATGGCAGCTCCAAGTATTGCATAAAGCAGTACATTTTAATAAGCTTTCTGCAATTGATTCTGGGATTGACCTTTTACCAGAAGGACACATGCAATGCTGTCTTAGAACTTAGCCAAAACTAGGTAAAGTTGCTTATGAAACGTTGGGTGCATGTTTTTGATGTCTTGCTAGATTTTGGAACAGAGCAATATACCAGATATTATGAGCAATAAAGCAATAGCATAATATTGTCCATGTTAAAAAACATGTAAAATTTAGAGGTTGAACTTCAGAGTTTGGTTTCCCCAAGAATCGTCAAGGCGATTGATGTCGGTGGACACGAATGACCAATGAAACAGGAAGTAGGATGTGCTAGGTGTGTCCTAAGATGGTGGGTGGTGAGGGGGTCATGCCTCATTTACATTTGGCAAGAGGAGAAAGGAAAGACAGAGGGACAGCAATGGGTGCTGGGGCTAGCTCAGAAAAACCCAACTAATACAAAAAAAGAAAATTAACAACCCCACATAGACACAACGAGGACAGAAACAACAGGAAGAGACAGGGCACAAGGCAGAACAAGACCTAGGCTGCAAGACAGCAGACGGGGGGCGGACAGACTGGAAGGACAAAATGGTGGACGTGGGGCTAGAGACAGAAGGGAAGTAACACTGGGAGTGAGAGGTGGGGATTGGGGCAAAGAGGAGACTGTAACCCTGGGCCAACTGGAGCAAAAGTATGTGGGTTTGACTTCTCACACAATGGGGCTTGAAATACACGATTAAACGTTCACCATAGCCTTGGAAGCCAGCAGTCAAAGAGCATCGAAAGCACAGTTCTAAATGTAGTTTAAATGTTGGCGCCAAAATTTTTGAATTTGAAAAAAAATTGAATTTAAAAGTACTTTTTAAATAACATTAGTCAAGGCAACAGGCTCAACTGTTACATTCTAAATTCTATAATTAAACATGAATATGTTTCAGAGAGCCAGTGTGACGGATGACCTCGGTTGGTGTCCAGTGAGTGAAAATCACATTATAACATTTCATAAATCACTGTACAAAGCCAGTTCAAGTTAACTTTATGTCATTAGTTTATAATACATCTATTTAACATTGTATATTAATCCATTTTATAATCAATTTTAATATTAATTTGTTTTTATAAAATTTGTTTAAATAAAAAAAGGTTAAGTGAGTTATTCAAAGGAAAGTTCCAACTTCAATACAAGCTCTAACCACAGCATTTGGAGGCATAATGATGATTATCATAAAATACTTTTACAATTTTATACTTTTAACTGCAATTTTAGCTGAATTATTCAACATTACGCCACAAATGCAACCGAGCATCATTTATATTGAACCCGGATCCCTCCTTTAATTAAGGAAAAATACTTTTTGATTGGTTGAGAAAACAAAAACAACAACAGCAACTTAAACACTGACATACTGAAATGACCCCTCCCCCAAATATAAATGCATATTGAACAAATGTTCAACAAAGGTGAAAGGGCAGCCCACGTATCACAAGGTGCATGCATGACAGAACGGCACCAAACTATCCACCAGGCCTACGGCTACAGTCAACACACATCTGTGGCATGCAACCCTCCCCAAGTGCAATCCACCCAATTGAAAATGTCAAAATTGGTGAATTCGTCACAGCACACACATATAATCGCAGTGCAGGAGTGTCTTTAAAGGCTCTGTGAAGAACAATGAGAAAACATGACAGTGACAAGACGAGTGTGATTCTTCTAGAATGATGGACAGGCCCAGACGTAATCTGCTGATGCATTTCCTGCACTGATTAAAGCGGAATGATTTAAGTATGATGAAATGTGAATATATTAAATAAACAAGCATGCTTTATGAGTTCTGCTGGCACATATTGGGCCTGCTGATGGGTGATGCAACATTTGGCCGTTCTTAAAACCAAGTCCGCAAGAGGCTAAAAAGTGAAGTTCGCTTCCAAGGGCCACATTAGTCGAGCGAATGAGGGCTGCAACCTTTCACCTTGTGAATTATTCCTAATCTGATTCCTGTTGCACGTGCAATACATATTTGAGTTTACTTGAACGCCTCATTTACTAAAACGGAACAAACTTTTGAAAAGGCGGTGAGAAGCTTGGCAACTTCAAAGTCGCCAGCAACAAAGCGTGCCACTGCGGTGAAGTGGGGAAATCATAAGCGGGTCTAATGTTTTCAGATGCATGTCGACATTTACGACTGCCGCTATCTGCCTCGCTTCGCTTTGAAATGCCATTGCACAACGCTTTATCTAAGTCCTGACACATGGTCCTATAGCTCAAATCCTGACGTTTGATGTGTGATGGGTGCTCTCCGCTGTGATATTCGGAGGAATATAGAAACAGTCCAATTGGACTGACACGCTCCTCATTCACTAAGACCAGGAGCCCAGCAGGCCGAGAGCGATCTCTTTGAGGTCCAGAGTCGAAATCCCATTTCAAGCCCAATGTGGAGAGAAAGACAACTCTAGCAATGGACAGAGAAAGACAAAATAAAAAAGGCCAAAGTGTGCCTCACTCCTTGTAATTCCTGACTAGGACGTTTCGAAGGCGGCCACTTTGGTGAGACAGTCTGTCCAGCCCCAAAATGAAGGTAGGAAGGGAAGCCAAAATAATGTGCAGCCTTTAATGTCACCTTGAAGCTGAGATTACACCCTGTTTGATGTCCAAAACCCACAATAATCCATTTTGCTTGAAGGTAGCAAGGCCATTTGCAGACGGCAGGGGTTCTCCATATTAACATACACACCTCCGCCGCTGCAATGCAAAGCAGCCTCTGTTGGGGTTCGGACCAGTTCTAGTAATGGAGCATTTGGAAAACACCGCAGCCCCTGATCCACCGGTTTCGTTAGTGTTCAATAAAAGTCAGGGGTTGAGATTTTGCACCAAAACCTGCACCTTTACGATACACTAAACACTTGTTCATTCAAAGTAGCCTTTGTTTCGACCAGTAGGTAGGGTGTGATCTAGCTTGCATTTATATTTATACACCGAAAGAGCATGCAAGGACATGCAACACAACCCAACGTGGTGGCAGTGGGGTTCACATGCATCTACATGCGCATACACCGAACACAATCATAGCATTTAGCATGGCGTACGGTACAGCTCAAGTCTTCCAGCATCTCGGAGTGGATCTGTGAGGTCTCGGTTTCCTCGTCTTGGGGACTAATTGCTATTAGGAAACATTCTGGGATCTGCATTATGTGGAGTTGAATGGCGGAACGGTTGAGAGCTTCATTGTCAGGCGGCAACAATGTAAGATTAGCGGCTACACTGAAACAAGAAGAATCATAATTTCTGTTATTAATTTGGCGAAGAATAGAAGAGAACTAGATAAATCGAGGCTCAGAGGGGGATTTCGTCATACGGAAGCAATTAACTATCATGTCTGATGTAGACGGCTAACAAGAAGACTATCAAGCAAAATACTGAGTGAAAGTTAAAAAGAACGGCTGTAAAAGGAATCACAATTGCACAACATTAGCAATCCCTGCTGAAAAAAAAGCCTAAGCTGGTTGGCTGGTTTTAGCTGGTCTCCCAGGCTGGTTTTAGAGGGGTTTTGGACACTTTGTTTAGCTGACCAGGCTGGTCTTAGCTGGTCAAGCTGGAAGACCAGCTAAAACCAGCTGAATACCAGCTTGACCAGCTTGGCCCGCCTGGGAGACTAGCTAAAACCAGCTACTTGCAGCTTACACCAGCTAAGACCAGCCAACCAGCCTAGACTAGTTTTATCTGTTTTATTTTTCCCAGCAGGGACATTAGCTTAAAAAACTGCATTTGAGAGTGTTTTGAACAAAATTTGGTTTTAAAAGAAGCGATTATTTAGGCATTTCTGGTCTGTTTTTGATAGCGGCTAGTGGCTAACACGGTAGTTTGAAAAAAATAAAAGTGGCAAAACATTTGCTGTGAAAGACAAACATTTCCACTACAAATATTTTGCAACTCTTTTACTTTTAAGCTACGTCGTGTTAGCAACTAGCTGCTATCAACAACACTTCTCATTTAGCATTATTGCTAACTGCTCGCTCTGATTAGCATGCAGCTAGTGAAAGCCAATGCGCTCTTATTGTTAGACTTTCTATATGCTAGGCAGCAGTGACAAGCTATCAGGGTAAAAGTGGCATAGATTTCACAGTGGGAACAGCCGGATATGAAAAATAAAGCTCTGTCAATAAATGCCAGACCCTGAGAGACAGAGTAGCGGCAAAGCGCACTTCATTATTTATAACCCCAAATCATGTGGTGTCGCCCCCCTCCCAACAACACTGTGTCTGTAAAAACTGAATAATTCAGAGAGCCATTTAGTCTCAAACATCACGAGATAGCCGGGAACACGTTAGCATTAGCCAAGTGAAGCAGAGGGTCTTGTTCTGTGTCATTATCCCTGACAAACGGCCATCTGAAACGAGGAGAGGGATGAGATATCAGTCTGGAGTTAGCCATCCGCACGACTGGACAAACTTGTCTGGCTGAATGCGAGCTTTCCGCTTGATTTCTGGTTCTGCAGCTACAAAAAAACCCACATAATGAATCGCAACCACCATAGAACGGTAAAAAGCAAAGTTTAGCTCATTCTGTGACATGATATTTAATGCTAAATGTTGGTGCTAATCCAACGACTGCGAGAATGGGAACAATTTCAAATGGCGGCTATTTAGCGATAGATTCTATTTACACTATGTAATTTTCTTTGAAATAAGTGTAAATAGTAGTTAGATGCTATTTATACTTAGAAACTCGATCGAGTTGCGTCAAAACTTTCTCCCACGCACCTTTACCCTACAATACAGCGTCTTCCATAATTTTGTCTGGCCCAATCAGACGTCAGTGGGCGGAGTTAGTGTAAATAGCCTCTGCCAACAAGACAAGCTATTTACACTTAGTGTAAATTGATCAAACAAAAAAATATTAAGTATATTAAGATCAAAGATAAATTACTTGACACGTAAAATTATATACGCTAATAATACTTGTTTTAATCCTGAATTAAGGCCAAAATATACTTCTCTTTTTACGCGTACGCGAGGGTCATCGAACAGTGCGCGTGACGCGAATTTCGTCATCAGAAGAGTACATCATTCGACTGTGCGCGTACACTTAAAAAACGTAGTATACTTTGGGCTTTAGGCTTGTTTTTTTGTCTTGCTCAGTTGGAAAATGGTCTTTTCTTATTCATCCCAAAAAGTGTGTGGACAAATGTAAATATTATAGTGTTATCTACCGACGGGACTTCGATATGGATATGGAACAGGCGTGCAATTATTGCGCTCAGCTGCATTAGCGAAGGATTAGCATAAAGAGACTCACAAACAAAGCACCCTCTTTTTGTTCCAATTTGGGGGTTTTAATACAGCACATCGCAGCAATGTAAGAAGCAATTGAGACGTACGCTGGCAACGAAGGCTCTAGCGAATGATAAATCCTGATTTAATTGAGCCTGCGGACTGCGAAAGGGCAAGAGGCAGTCAGTCATCACGAGGATATATCGCTAGCTAGTTGCGACTGTGAAATAAAGTCTGTTTTCTGGGGGGCTGCGTGAAGTGCGGAGATCATTATATCTGCCAATGATCCATGTGGCACCAAAAACTAATTAGCAGAGTGAGCTTTTGTGTGCAGGAGCGGCTTTGTGATTCAGAAGATGGCAGGAAAACTGTCTGTAGAAACACGAGACAACAACGCACAGAAACACAAACCACTTCTAACAAACCAGAAACTACAACAAAAAGGAGTTGAAAACAGAACGAAACTGAGGGTGCACATTACACAAACACCACAACACAAGGAGCCGACTAAATGAGTCGCCACGATCCAGGAGAACTGGGCGAAACAAAGAGAATCATAAAACACACAGGAATGCAACGAAGCACGACAGCGTCTTGAGGCATGCAAGCGCAGTTACATTCTCCCATCATGCATCAGGCCGTGGCACTTGTTTATTTTCAAATGCGAGATTTCCATGACAGCACATAAGCATTTTCTCTGGGCAGAAGCAATACTGAAGGATGCAAACGAGAAAAGGCCCCACAATGCAAACTTAAAAACGTAATAAAAGGAAAACGAACCCGAATTAGCGGGTTTAGTTACTACTAGTTTTTATGCAATTAAATCAAATCTCCCAGAATTGGAAACTTATTTAGCAGCTTGATTTTAAACTCCGAATTAGCCTTCCAATAGATCAGTCAAGGTTAAGGTTTTAATACATGTTGATTTTTCGATTTAATGTGGGTTAAAAAAAGTGAAAAAAGAAAAAACACACCAACCTTCTCGAAGCTCTGAGGGATGTAAAGGGGTTGATGCAGAACACAATGACATGAGGAGAAGAGAAAAATAGGGGAAACACAGAGAGAGTAAAAAAGGCCACCTCAAGGCTTTTAGCTGCTACATTTCTCTGACTGATGTCGCCTGATTATTTCTTGCGTGACAAAGTCTGCCGCGTTTACCTGCTTTGACCCAAACACTTTGATTCATTGGAAAAGCGTTCGGCCACTGGAGTCAATTCAAGAATGTTAAAACAATGCAAAATTACAAGGTCTTTAGCCACCTGAAGAGCTGCCGCTGCGGCGTTAATTACAGAAACAAAACAAAGAGACAAAAACAGAAATCAATGAAACAACCCAAAGTACCAACCAAATCAAAGCGACCGTACAAATGAAACCCACATAATTAGCATTAAAGTTAGCAGCTACAATCAAGACAACCGATTCTAAAAGCGCTGCGCTATTATCAGACGCGCATATGCATGTGAATGTGAATGGGCGGCTTGTTTCCTCCACTGTAGCTGCTAATTTCAAGTGCCGTTAATTCTAGAACAGAAAACATTTGATTGTACTCAATAATTAAGCTTTTGGAAAGAAAGACAAAAGGAGACGGGATACGGTCTTAATGCAGTATGCGCATAATCAGTGAGAAATTAGCATACCTATGTTGAATTAATTACCGCTGTGGTAATTTGTATGGATTTCAGAAATCTCCAGTCACCCAATTACTGAAATGTCACTAGAAATCAGATCAAATGTTACTGAACATCTAACACTGTTTAAGGTCTTATAAGATTGTCTATGTCCGAATAAAATATCTTCCAGGTCTTCAGAAGAGAGTGAAACGGCAATAATCCACAACAGGCCATTGACTTCTTCATGCATAAGAGGTAAACTGTTCTTAACGTGGTAAAAATCACTGTAAAAGTAAGGCCTCTTGTAGGGGTGACCCTGAATAGTCGAAGATTCAATGCTTCGATAGGAGGATTCGACTACCAATCTCACAGTCGAATCTTCGCAGAGGTGTTACGAAACGAGGATCACGCCATTTTGGCTATATGGGGGTGCTCAATGGCTTTCACACATACAGTCTTTACTGCTAACTGATCATCTTTGACCATTGTCTCACAGCTTTTTCAACATGTCACGCTCGAGACCCAACCATCTTTTCCATTCATCAACGCTGCGGCTCTGCGGTTGGATACTATTATGCGCGTCTCGTGTTTTTAAGAGCTGTTTGATCACCCCCTTATGCCTTTCACTCAGACGTCAAAATATGTTGTCAAATTGAACATAGTGAAACTAAAGTGTGGGCGAAGGAAGACAACGGCGCGGCGTTTAAAGATGACTGACAGCACAGAATCTACCGGTATTTTGATGCTGATGTATGAACGGTCTCTTACCGGTAAAAAGCCAGAACGCCGTTGCTTGTGTGAACAGCATATTTGTGTATTTACCGGTAAAGTCATTCTGGTAACTTCCCGGGATTGCTGTGTGAAAGGCGCTAATGTCTGATTTCACATAGAACTAGCGGTTTTCCTTAGCCTAGAAATCTGGACGCACCCTAGCGGCAGCAAATATAATTTGCAGCTAGGGCGTCTAGCAACTCTCCGTTGGCTTGCGAGCTTGAAAAACCAAACTCTGGTCAGGCCAATCACATCGTGTATAGAGTCGGTGGACGGGCTTAACATAATGACTGTTCCTCGTGCTACTTGAAAACAAATAAGCTGACGAACAGCGGTCTTTCGAATCGGCTTTGGCCGCGTCTCTGGAAGACTTGGAGTTAAGCTTTTCTTTGAGAAAAGAACAAAAAACGGCACTGAAGTCATTCTTAAAAAAGGAAGATGTGTTCGGAGTTTTGCCGACCGGATACGGCAAAAGTTTAATCTATCAACTAGCTCCGCTTCACCTTCTTCGTTGCTCTGGTTTGTTGTAGCGCTATCCTATTGCGTGCACAGGGAATCTGAAAGACAACCGTTTATCCTGCCCCCCGGATTGAGCCTGCCAACGGTGTGTTCCCAGACCCAACATCATCTTGATGTGGGTCTGGCTTGTCAGGCTAGGTTTTCCTCGCACACAATTTGAAAAGACTCAAACGGACACAGGCAGAGTGAAAGACTGGATGTTTTAGGGTACAAGTGATTTCAAAACATTTCAGCCGGTTCTAATGTGATTTTTGACACGTGAAATTATGTTTGCTAATAACATGGACAGGTTTAGCTAAAAAGACTGCCACTCCAGTTTAGCGTTTATTGTTGTCTCTGCAGTTAAAAAGACAAAGTTGACAATTCTGGCTATTATAATTGTATTTATTGATCACTCAGGGTTATCTAGTTTAACTATTTGTGGCTTGTGTTTTGAATATATGTTCCCCTGCACTTTTTGCACACATTTTGTTCTGCACCTTGTGACTTGATTCTGACTTATTTCGTTTTTTTATTTTTATTTATCAGAAAGGTATATTCTGTTCTAATTTAATTCTGTAAATTAATTTTTGATTGTTTTTCGGTGCATCAATGTTGCGCTGTACTAAGAGCTTGCTTGGACAGGCAATTTAGTCGATTTAATTAGATTTGCCGACATGTGAAATGCAAATGTCTGCAGTGTGGCCTTTCTGCAGTTATTTATTAGGTTTATTGATCCAAAATGTTTTTATACATTTTCTTCTATATCTTTGTGTGATGTTCTGTACATCGTGGCTTTAAAATGTTATGAGGAATCGTTTTATGAATGTTTATCTCCCACACACACACACTATTCGACTCGACTCGATCAATTCTGACATGACTATGTAAATCCTTAGTCGGGGACACCCCTAGCCTCTTGTGGCTTATTGCTGTCATAAAATGGTGGTGACTGACAAGACACCAATAGTGAGTCATTTATCATTAATGATAATTCCAATTTAGAATTCTGTTTATCCATTATTCAACCCAAAATTCTGTTTTTGCTCACCCTCATGTCGTTCCAAACCTTTATTCTTTCTTCTGTGGAACATAAAAGAAGATACTTTTTTAAACAGGTTTGAAATGACATGAGTAAATGATGAATTAACACTATCCCTGTCGTTTTTGAGATGGAGGTGGGCGAACAATGATAACGATAATAATGAAAAGACAGCTCTCTGACCCATTTTATAATGTAACGGCCAGTGAATAATTTATCTGGAACAAAGTTATTTGGTACACAGTGGGTAAAAACCCATCGCTGTCGTTTTTAATATGCATTAAATAAATAATACATGCGTAAAATGCATCTGCCTCGATTTATTAAAGTCATCAACCTGGAGATTCAAGTCGTCTGTGCTAATGTAATGCCTTAAAACAGTCTCAGACGTTCCATTTTGATAGTAACAACTATTGAACCAGGACAGATCGTTTATTGTTTAGATTTAGCAATTACTTGTATATACACTTCTATGTATGTGATTGGCAACATGCATATTTTGAGATCAATTTACCTTTTTACCTTTTCGCATTTTGATTGGCTTACTGCATTGGCCAATCAAAATCAAGACTTACCATCATCCTCTTCAGACTGAAAACTTGATCAACATACCTGTACGACCCAAGTTTCCGCCCATCAATGAGAAGACTGAACACTACCCATTAAGTATATCGTGTATATTTTGGCGTAAAGATTAGTTTATATACAAGCGGCCATGTGACCAGTCGTGCGTAAGAGGATCTAATTGGTTGTTTTTCGATGGGCTCCAGGGCCAGGTTGCTCCCTACCTCGCACATACAGGTTGGCAGGGGAAGAGTATCGGACGCCTTCGATGTTAGACGCCACACACTCGTACTTCCCCTGGTCGGTTTCCTCAGTGTTTTCTATCTGCAGGGCACCTGGGAAAGCAAACAAAAGCACCCCAAAGAACGGGATGAAAGAGAGAGAGAGAAAAAAGACGGCAAACTATTAGAGGTTTGAAAGTAATGAGACTGTCAGAAACTATTTTATTTTGTATGTTTGGTGCAGCATCGTATCCTCAAATTGCTCAAAGGCTTTTCCTGTTTGAAAGCCAACTTCGTCTTTTAACGCTGTTGAATCGGAGCAGTTCCACACTCAAGGCAAGAAAGATTAGACTGATCTAAATGTGTCCGAATGCATCCCGTCAAACGAAACTAGCAGCAATGTTATGGCGTTCGCAGGAGTGCTGGATCGCATCAATCATTGCACCGGGAACTAGTCGAAGGAGATAAACCGCGAATCGGTCCCAACGGGAGGGAAGCTGGTGAGGGTCAGGACTGAGCTGTGAGCCCAACATCCATTAGTTCATGTCGAAATGTGCTGCACAGGGCCGAAGCTTAGCACAACACTTGAATCCCATGGCGTGAAGTATTTCAGGAGCTGTGGTAACACATGTCAGTGCATTCTGTGGGACTGAGAATGGCTATTGGCTATACATGACAAACACTTGATATTATGCACCAGGGTTGGGTTGTAAACCAAGGTCACTGCCATGTATGCCAAAACACATGCAAATATAAGTTCAAGGTATGTCAAAACTATACAGGTGTAAATGAACAGGGCCTGATGTGTTGATCTTTATATTAGCCTCCACTTCCTCATCTGAAGACACTTTCCCTGGAATAACCTGAGGTCTGATAAAAGTTATGGAGTTATAGGGGGTTATGGAGTTTCAGATGGGGGTTGGGATCGCGTTAGCCAAGTTATCTCCTGCTTTTTAGCCATACTTTTGAAGGCTGTCAATGGAGAAATATGCTTTTTTTTAGCCTTCTGAAAGGGATAGTTCACCCAAAAATGAAAATTCTGTCATCAATTCCTCACCCTCATGTCGTTCCAAACCCGTAAGACCTTCGTTCATCTTCAGAACACAAATTAAGATATTTTTGATGAAATCCGAGAGTTTTCTTACCCCAAATCAAAATCAAATCACCTTTATTTATATAGCGCTTTTTACAATGCCATGTTTCAAAGCAGCTTCACAGTGGTAACAGGAAAATAATGCAACAGAATTTGATTCGGCTGTACAGCCGCTCTGGTGAAAACGGTGATGTCATCCAGCTCATTTCAATTATCATATAGTGTCAATGCGGGCAGATCAGTAATATAGTTGAAATTTAAGTGTCCCCAACTGAGCAAGCCAAAAGCCAAAGGCGACAGTAATTTAATTAACACTTTTTAAGGTCCAGAAAGGTAGTAAAGACATCGTTAAAATAGTCCATGTGACTCCAGTGGTTCAACTTTAATTTTATGAAGCGACGAGAATACTTTTTGTGCGCAAAAACAAACAAAATAACAACTTTGATCAACAATTTCTTCTAGCCTGTGTCGGACTCTTACGCTGTTGACGTAGTGTAAACAGTGCAGCACCTCCTAGTTCTACAGCAGAACGACTCGTGTGCATGCGTCGTGGTGCTCACGTGAACAGCGTCGGCCAATGGTAAGCCGGCGTTCTGGAAGTGCTGCGCTGTTTACACTATGTCAACAGCGTAAGAGTTGATTAAATTAAGATTGAACCACTGTACTCACATGGACTATTGACCTTGAAAGTGTTAATTAAATTGCTGTCTATGGAGGGGCCTGAGAGCTCTCGGATTTCATCAAAAATATCTTAATTTGTGCTTTGAAGATTAACGAAGGTCTTACGGGTTTGGAACGACATGAGGGTGAGAAATTAATGACAGAATTTTCATTTTTGGGTGAACTATCCCTTGAAGCCAAATCACTAAACCCACCCCCACCCCCAGTTCAAACTCCATAAGAAGTATTTCGACTGCCTGGGAAAAACATTTTTTGCAAGCAACATTATATTAAACTACATGTGATCAATTGATTTGAGGGCTCTTAACAGCGTAGGGGGTTGTATTTACTGACTAGCTTCCGCAAGTTAGAGCACTGATCTGTTGCAAATTAGAAAACTTGGCGTAAAAATAATACTAAAGTACTTTGTAACATAGTAACTTGAGTTTTTTTTAGCAAACTACTTATTTACTCTTACTCGAGTCATATTATTTTTCAGTACTTCTACTTGTACTCAAGTAAATTATTTCTTAAGTAGCAATAATTTTACTTAAGTAAATTTTTTTAGTACTCTTTCCAACATTGCAAGCAGGGGCTCATTTTCTGAAGCCAAATCACTAAACCCAAATCCCCCCCCCCCACCCCCCCATGAATTGGTTTGAGTAGAGCCAACTCAAATTAAACAAATTAGCTCAATCAAATGAGCATTTAGAGCATTCTTTTTCTTTTGAGTTCACAAAACTGACACACTTTAAGTTATCTGAATTGTTTGATTGTTTTGAGTTTTATGAACTTGTTTCTTTTAATTTAGACAAACTTAAATTTAACCAAAACTGGGCTGGGATTTCTATTTCCCAGCATGCTTTGCCATGACACTTAAAAAGGGAGAGTAAATGCTAATATATATATGTTATATAATGTTTTTTGAGCACGATTAATGGGGTTTTATGTTTTGCTATGCTAGTTTAGAAGAGTTTCTGTTATGTTGGGGGTTTCGGGGCGGTTACCTTTATGGTGACGAGTGGAGCATGAGCTTAGTTTGAGATGTTAAATGTTCTATATTGCTGAATAAATATTGCCAACTTATTCAGGTTTACAGTGTGTGATTCCTCGTCTGCTTCTGAAGAGATCCAGGCATTTACAAATGACAAACAGAGTTCTCATTAAGCAAAGGTGACAGAATTCAGTGTCGCTTGAGCAAACGTGATTGAGATTACTGAGAATGCTAACAGATAGATCTCTTCGGGAACCAACAACCTTTCCATTACCACCGGCGCTTTACCCATTAGGCCACCCCACCCCGACTCTTCTGGCTTTGAGTACTTCACCATTGCATTTCAACAGGTGCCATCAACACCGTCCTCGCTCCTGGGGAGACGTTCATTCTGGCCGAACGAAGACGTCAACCTTCAGATACCGCCACATGCGGCGACAGGACATCAACAGCAGGGGCTCACGCTGCGGTTTAAGCGCGCCGTCTGCATCCTGTGGAACATTCTGTGTGCCAATGAGATTGCGGCTTCAGGGTCGATGACTCACACCTGCTTGCAGCGGATCGACAGCATGATGGGATCAGGGAGTTTAGAGGCGTGGCAGGGAGAGACAAAAATGGAAGGTGGTTTCTAAAGTGTGTGTGCGTTTGTGCACGGATCGTTTGATGTGCACATTGGCGCAGCGGGCGGCCGGGCGACAGCAGGTGGGCTTGGAGAGCATTCTAAAGTCTCCTCAGGTGCGCAGCTGAAGGAGAACCGCTCGCGCGCAACCTGTGCTACGTGACGGAAAATCTGGTGGAAATCTCCGTCCTTCTCCATGTCAATTCTGAAGCCTCCGACTGCAGAAAACAGGCACGGATTTTAATGTTATTGAAGCAGGGTCTGATAAATAAACCATGGCACAGTGATGTGCCAAGCTCTCGGGAAGATCTGAATCCTCCCCATCTTTCTTTCTCGTCTTCGCTGGGGTTGTAACACTTGTGATGCCCTTTTCTATGAACAGTTTGAGTAACGCCATTGAGGAAATCTTAGCAAGAACATAAGCATATCCAAATTCATTAAATACAAATTAATTCCCAGCGCCTCCAAAGCAAGCACATTTTCTCAGGGCTCCTTCCTGCCTGAACAGGACTATTTTGGGTACTCCTGCTTGCTATTCAGCTGGCCGACGATTCCCCACTGACTTCATTACATATTTGCAGCTGTGTTTTTTTCCCCCTTGCCTGTTTCCGCTTGGGTTCGGATAAGCTCACTGAGAATATATGATCTGGTGAGGGAATGACAGCAGTCTCTCTTAAATCCATCAATCTCTTGCTGTCCTTACTGCTCATTGGTATGGAGAGGAAAAGTTAGCATAAAGCTAACTAAGGTTTCTGCGTTCTCGTTTACCGTCCTTAATGCAAAAGGGATATTTAACAACAACAACAACATTCCCTGACAATGTTTAACATGTCGGAAACTGAACAAAATGTCTTTGATTCCTTTCGCTCAGCAAGAGAACGTTTTCAGTTATTATCTTTTATGTATAATTGCATTTTGAATTCCCATTATCCATCCTGCCCGTGGCGTCTTTGAGGCTGACGGTGTAGCCTTCCGTTAGCGGCACCGCTAACAACAGCTGTTATCTTACTTTAACCAATGGTGTCAACCTCAAAGAGTAGTAATGCAGCACAAAACCATTTTTGTTAAAAGGCAAGTGGAAGTAATTTTCTGAATATCCGTGCCACGACGCAACCATCACGCTGACATGAACCCTCTAGCTATTCATCCATCCATCCATCCATCCATCCATCCATCCATCCATCTATCTATCTATCTATCTATCTATCCATCCATCCATCCATCCACCTATCCATCCATCCATCCATCCATTTACCTATCCATCCATCCATCTATTTATCCATCCAACTACCTATCCAGCCATCCATCTACCTATCCATACAACTACCTATCCATCCATCTACCCATCCATCCATCCATCCATCCATCCATCCATCCATCCATCCAACTACCTATCCATCCATCTACCTATCCATCCATCCATTTAACTACCTATCCATCCATCCATCCATTAGCGGCACCGCTAACAACAAAACAAGCTGTTATCTTACTTTAACCAATGGTGTCAACCTCAAAGAGTAGTAATGCAGCACAAAACCATTTTTGTTAAAAGGCAAGTGGAAGTAATTTTCTGAATATCCGTGCCACGACGCAACCATCACGCTGACATGAACCCTCTAGCTATCCATCCATCCATCCATCCATCCATCCATCCATCCATCCATCCATCCATCCATCCATCCATCCATCCATCCACCTATCTATCTATCTATCTATCTATCTATCTATCTATCTATCTATCTATCTATCTATCTATCTACCTATCCATCCATCCACCTATCCATCCATCCACCTATCCATCCATCCATCCATCCATCCATTTACCTATCCATCATCCATCCATCTACCTATCCATCCATCCATCTACCCATCCATCCATCCAACTACCCATCCATCCATCCATCCATCCATTAGCAGCACCGCTAACAACAAAACAAGCTGTTATCTTACTTTAACCAATGGTGTCAACCTCAAAGAGTAGTAATGCAGCACAAAACCATTTTTGTTAAAAGGCAAGTGAAAGTCATTTTCTGAATATCCGTGCCACGACACAACCATCACGCTGACATGAACCCTCTAGCTATCTGAAGCTGAACAATAACGGATATATTAGCGGATTTGAGTACACCAACAGCAACTGCTGACAACCAGGTTGAAAATCAGCTTGTAGGAGAAAGCATGATCAAATTAGCATAAGTATTTGACAAACAAACACACAGGGATGTGTAGGTCCTGAATGACAGCCGGTCTGTTAATTAGCACACGTAATGCTAATGGACCAAGACTTCTCCTGATCATGCTATGCTGGCAAATCCAACTAGTCACAGATTGTGGAAAGCTCTTTTTCTGGAATTCTCCACTGCTTCAGCGTCAACTGTGTCCTTTAGACTGGCCATTAAGTGTTTTTGTCACAATCAGCCGGAGTTGGCGTGAGCGTGTGACTGACGGACACGCGGTAGCTGTTGACCTGCAACCGGTTGGAGCTTTAGCGACGGCCTTGGGAGACAAAGTCTTGTCATCTCCCGTCATCCATCCGATCCCGGATCATGGGGGGAAACAGGCTGGGCTGTCTGTTAAGTGGAGGCCGTGTCAGGAGGCAGCTCTGCCAGGTGTGGAGTCGAGGGGAGCGGCGAACCGTGACCAGCGCTACCATGCAGCTGTCTATTAGAGCCTGTGTGCACGTGACTGAACCAAAGGGAACCGGACCATCTTCAACACACACATGATTTCCAGCACCTACAGTCCCATTTGAGTAATTCAATTAGTGGGCAATGCTGGGGCAAGATTGATTTGTTTGTGGGATCGACCGCATTCTTGTTTTTTTCCGTGCATGAGCGGAACTGATTAGAGAGAGAGGCCATGTTCTGAACATCCATGTTCAGAAAAGCAAACTAAACCCAAACAAGTTGGAAAACTCAAAAAAATTGAGGCCAATTGGCCAAATTTTTTAAGTTAAGAAATGTAAAGTTTAAGTAAGCAGCACTTGCAGATTTTTTAAATTGGTGTTCATACATTTTAATTGCTCTTAACTTCAAATATTTGAGTAATCTAATATATACATTTAACTTAAAATTATCAACTTAAATATTTTTCAATAATTTTCAAAAATTCAATAAATGCTACCTTGCTAACTGGTAACACAATGGCAAAAAATCCCCAAAAAACTCTTCTAAACTAACATAGCAAAACATTAAACACTACTAAATCTCCCACTTAACATTAATCATGCTCAAAAAACATTAACACTTAATTTTAGCATTTCCCTTTTTAAGTGCCATGGCAAAGCATGCTGGGAAATAGAAATCCCAGCCCAGTTTCAGTTAAATTTAAGTTAGTCTAAATTAAAAAAAACAAGTTCAAAACTATGAAAGTTCAGATTACTCAAAATGTGTCAGTTTTGAGAACTCAAAAGATTCTAAATACTCATAAAAGTTCATTTGATTTAACTCATTTGTTTCATTTGAGTTGGCTCTACTCAAACCAATGAATTATTTTGAGCGTCAGGGTTTACAGTGTAGCTGGATATAGTATGCATACTTTTTTGCATGCTTAGAATAACGGGATGACCTGCTAGGTTTGCTGAAATGTGCAGTATACATCACATTTACATTTATGCATTTGGCAGATGCTTTTATCCAAAGTGCATTCTAGCTTTACATTTTATCAGTTCAAGCGTTCCCTGGGAATCAGTTGCTAGCGTAACGCTCTGCAGGAATGCTACAACTAGTGCTATCACAATGCATGATATACAGCAATCCCAAAATGCAATGCACTTTTAGTTGACCTTTTTTGGTTTTTTCAGTGTGACTAATGACTTGGAAGTAATTATAATTTAGCACTTATCTATTTTTTTTTTTTGACTAATTAATTAATCTCCAAATAACGTGTCTATTTCAGACTTCCTATTCTCAGTTAAGACGATCTTAAATTACATTAAATTAAAAATGTCTGAATAATGTGTTTATTTCAGAGATGCTATTATTAATGGGTATTTTGTCTATTTTTCTGTTAAAACAATCCCTAAAACAAGATAAACCGACTTCAGAAGCAACTCTGCATAACATAATGAGGCTTGTTTTAATAAATCGCATATCTAACTAATACAGTTTAAAACACTTAATATCAATATGTAATTTATGAAAACAAGTCTTAATATTTGATGCAGTGTTGATTTAAAATATATTTATTTTGTTTTATGTAGGCAACCCGTCAAAATAAAAGTTTGGTTTGACTTG